>OY982566.1:72390-150276 GCA_963859945.1 Euplagia quadripunctaria
CGCACACGTGCCACACAAACTACTTAACCAGAGCGTACAACGATTCACAAACATTAGGTTCTGGTCACTTTGTTAGGCTATTAGTTTGGTGTGGGAGCAAGAATCCATACTTCCATGCACGTATGCATATGCAGAAGTGAGTACCAACTCACATACAGCCAGTCTGGTACGTACGCGTGCTGTGGCGGCGGTCTTCCTCTCTCTTTGTGATGGTAATGTTTGCAAACACGGCGCGATCAAATTCAATGCCCTCCGCTCCGCTCCACTCCACTCTCATGCATCTCTATCGCGGAATGCATTTACGTAATGTGACCGGTGTTTGTTTAGGCGCCAACATATTGCTACTTTGAATAAGAAATTCGCCATCTTGTGGAGCCACTTCTTTTAAACTGAATAAATGTGTTTACTCTAACGGTAAAGGACACGAGTGATGTTATTTTGGGTGCTGTTTGTTTGTGTAGTTCCCCAGAGACAAGAAACCGTCCACGGCGCTTCTCCTGTATTCGACACTCCTATACGAGATAACACATTAGGGGTAAAAAATAATGGATAGATCATTTAATTAATAGATACCGATATTTGGAGATTATTAAAATTATTGCTTTCTAAGGCCGTAATGAACCACTACCCTCCATTGAGTACATGCTTGAGTGATTTATTGTTTAGTTGTTCACAGAAACACAAAACAGGTTGTTTTAGCTGCGATTATCTGTATGATGGAGGTTTCTTCCTAATCTGGCTCCGATAATAGCGGGCTTTTCATTATTCGTTTCCTCGCTGTAAACGCATAACTCACCAGTTTTAGTTGAGAAGGCTGTAAACAGTTGATTTCCTTTAAATGTCTTAATAATGAATTATGTGAAAGCGATAGGCGACGCACGTGCGTGTGAGGGCTGGCCTTGTGCTGTAGTAGCGCTACGCGGCGTAGCGGGTGCTCGTAGCTCGTAGCGGACGCGCAGGAGCGCCTCGACCCTCCGCGTGTTTTACTGTTGTTACGGGCTCTTTATGATCCGTGATTTCTCTATTTGTGCACTTTTATTTGGTGTCGTGTGTCGTGACCCCCGCTACCTCACTGATATTTAATTAAAGATTTGGCGAAGGCTGAAGGGTTGCGCCTCGCTCCGAGCGCGGAGGGGCGAGAGGTCCGAGTGCTCTTTATGCCGGACGCGGAGGGCGCACGCCGGACGACTTATTGGACAACATATTTATTTTGTTAAACATGTTTCCTATAAAACGATAAGTACCCTACTCGCTGTGAAGGACGTGTTGACGTTACGAATAGGTTCTAGCTGTTGTTGTGCACCGCTCCAGATAACGCTGCTATTATTAATGAACAGTTACTTGCACGACATTTATTGGAACACAATTACTGTATATACTTTGAACCACGCTTTGTTGAGTAATGTTTATTATTATTTTGGTATTTTCCTTCAAGTGAACGTTGCTAATCAATATGTATGAAAACAATCAGCGGGGATGCTGTGTCCGAGGGCAGGGGTGCCGCCATGTTGGATTAGCGCACTATTTGCATTTACAATTGTGCGGCTCGTTTCACGGCGCGTCATGAGGGTCAAAGGGTGGCGCGCCCATTCGCTCGCTCTCACTTTACATATTAATGCTATTAAACTAACAACTAAAGTCCGGAGCGAATGTGGCCATGTTAGATATAAATCCGTATTAAATACCTTAATGAAATGTTCTTAAAACACTCAAATAATAATAAGACATAACGTAACATCCCAGTGAGATAGAAAATATTTGAGAGACGTGCTCATGTCGTTACGAACTCCGGCATTTGCCCACGACATAGTTAAACAGTTACGTTAATGAAACGTGAATTTGTAGGAATGAGTTGAACGTGTTCAAGGGATGATGAAGGGAGGGAAGAGAGGGAAGTACAGCAAATTTCTGTTGCAATTAGAGCCGTCTGAATAAGTAATTACATCCACCCTAAATAGGACAGCGGTTAACTGGTGCTGTATTGTCGTGGGTATAGTCCATAGTTGGCAAAGCCCAGATGAAACCACGGGTGTGTTGAGCATACGAGCCACGTGACTGTGTTTTATTTTTATACAGCTGAGCTGTAAACAAGCACATCGCCCGCCCATCAGTAGCCATCAAACCAATACAGTATAAAGATAGTGATGGTGTATCTTTTACAAGCACTATTTCTTAACACGGGCATACACTATTAAATGTGATTCAAACACAAATGATGAAACAGTTTATAAGTAAGTATATATGTTGCAGAGTGTTAGTGGCACGAGTGGGGCGGCGACCGTCCCGCTATGATTTACATACGCGAGTTACATGTAAATGTGTGGTATGTAGATGCGTCCCGCGCCGCCATTGGCCCGACCCCTTTACCTCGCCCAGTATGGAAATAAACGGCCGCTAAAAAATGAACTGATTTGTGTACGGGGTGGCGGGGTGTGGGGGACGCGCGGGGTGCGGCGGCGGGGAAGGGTTGCAACGCACGCTGCGACGTGTCGCGCGTGTGATATATGATCGCCTTCTGTTACTTAGTCGCGGTGCGACAACGTGACGGGTTTAATTTAAACCGCTGTGATATATGATCAAGCGAAGCACGCGCTATCCAATAGCTTATGTATCTGTGCTCATTGTATATTAACTCCTACCTACACATTACTAATGAAAGCTTCTTCATACTTATGTGTAACATTGCCCCTCATTCAAAACAAAATTTATTTGTCCAACTCAAGAAACATATGTCCTAAACTAATGGCACCCACCTAGTGCCCCGCTAAGAACAAGGAACTATGTAGTTCAGAAAGTCGGTATTAAAATATGGTTTCACATTGAACTAAAAAAGAATATACCTAACTATAATACCTGTGGGTTTTGTTTAGACACAAAGATAACAACGACAAAGCTGCACTGTGACAATATAAATTAATGAAATACAACATAATTAATAATAATAACTGGTTATTGCGTACAGCGGCTGCCATTTTCAATAGTTCTAATTGAACATAGCACTAGCGAGTGTTTGTGCATACACAAACATTGCCGTGTGCCATTGCCAAGTCATTATTTTTTTAAAAGAAATAAAGACAAGTTTAACATTCGAAAAACGGGACTGAAATTGTGATATGTTTGAGTTATTTCTTGGTTTTAAGGTTAAACACTAATCGTGTTCAGAACTTGAAGCTGTCTGCTAGAAGTAGAACTTTGGCTTGCAATAGTTCTTAAAGTACAGGTTCAAATTAAATCTGATTTGTGAATACCTAGTTAAATTATGCCCTCTTAGTCACCGAAAACGAGTTTACAGGGGGTCCGAAAATGTCTTGAATGGCTTCGAGAAAAGGATGGCATGGTTTTGCTCGACTTGGCTGGGCACTCCCGTGTCCCCAGATACGTTTTGCCATATGCCACCTTTTGAGATAACCCTATTGCTCTATTTTATTACACAAACAGGAATTTTATAATACAGCACGACATACGATCAGAACCAGAACAGAACAAAACTATTAGTGAGTGGTAACAGCTGTAGATATGCGGTTTAGTGCTGCCTCCTGCGTAATTATAATAAATGCCACGTAACACCTGAACACTGTTGTACAAAAGGACAAAAAATCTTGTTTATTTTCCGTTATTTATGCGTTTAAAAAGTTGATCGCCATCAAACAAAATTACAATCTTGAGTCTACGCCTAAGTCTGTTATCACCACTCAATTGGTAAATGAAAGTTGTCTGTCGTTAAACGTAGCTAGTTTTATTTTTAAAGTTACATCGGAAAGAAAGAGTTACGACACAATAGTCATTGAAATCGAAATCGTAACAGCAGGCGCGTGCCCGACGATTCATCTGCACATCGACTCCCCCCCCCCTCCCCCCGCTGTGTCGGAGATGCGCGGGCGCAGCCTGCGGGGGAGAGCCGCGCCACGCGCCGCTACCCTTTAGCGGCAGTTAACTCTATTTAATAAAGAATGAGTATTGCCCGGGGTGCGGGGGGTGCGGGGGTGACGCGTGTCGCCGATATCGCTCACACAAGTGCAGGCGAATGCGGGCGGCGGGCGACTTATATTGCGACCGAATAAACATTATAAATTGCTTTAATCACATTAAATGGCCTCAATCTTCGCACATCAGTGGCATCGGTAACGAGCGCCTCGCCCCTTTCGTACCTCATGCCTCAGGCATTATTATGTGTCACTTTGCACCAAAGCTAGGTCATGTAAGTAGGTAGGTACTGGCCTTGACATTGCGTCGATACCAAAGTTTTATGTTACAAGATACTAACTTTCCTAAGTTTATTAGCAAATATTTAAATTGGCTGAACAGTAAATATTTAAAATAAACTTTCTATATTACTACCTATATGCCAAGTGCAAGTATTGTGGAGTGAGCTCCGTCTGATGAATATGTGTCTACTTGGCTAAAACCAAACCATTTGTCAGTGACAGACAGATAGATAGACAGACACCGGAGTGAACCTAAACCTAAGGACCGATATTTCATTCGGACGTACGGAACTCTAAAAAGCAAGTGTGTCATTAAATATTATAAAATAATCCAGAATTCGTTAATCTGTAGTGCAACTTGCTCATTATTCCTATAAAATCCAATAATAAATTAAAATAACAAACGAGTTGAGGAATGAGGTAGAGTACAAGAGATTTCAGGTTGAATTAGTGCCGCCAGTAGTCTATCCTCCCTCGTTAGAGGACTGCGTGTAGACATCCTACTGGCGTTGATAGTGAGCGAGATCAGGAAGTGCGCTTGTTTGTAAACTTGTTGCATAAAAATATAAAAAGTAAGTATTCTGACACGAACATTTCTAGAACTAATAAAAAGGCATTTAAAAAGGACTTTGTGTAAATGTTTGGTGGTTGTCATTTCAGAAGTTTCAACCAAAAAATTGATCATCTTCTATTTTCAACCCCCGACGCAGAAAGGAGGGGTGTTATAAGTTTAACGTGTGTAAGTAAGACACACAGAGTGTCTGTGTATTTGTGTATCTGTCTCTTGCATTATAGTTACTAAATGGATGGACAGATTTTGTTTTTTTTTTTTGTTTGCAAGGTTACTTGATCGAGAGTGTTCTTGGCTATAATTTAAGAAAAACTGTTTAGCCGTTCGCAGGTCATCAGCTCCTTCTAATTGTGAAAGGAATCTTTGAGCCTGGGGTATATTAATTATTTATTAAAGTTGAATAAGACTAATTTCAAGATACACCCTATATGCAATAAAAAATATTTCACAAAAATAACAGGCGTCGACATTTAAAAAAAACCTCCTCCTTCCGCCATGTCAGTAGTAGATAGCATTAGAAACAGAAAGAGTTTTTACTTCTTGAGTAATCAAAGACAATCATTCCACGGGATTCATGAGGGCTGTGACAAGCATTAACAAGCACTATGAGTAATCACTTCTCTTCCTTCTGAATATGAACACCGTTAGAGAGTACAACACACATGAATACTTGTCATCAATTCTCGAAATGTAAGATGTGATGTGAGTGGAGTTGAGTAGCAAGAATAATTAGTACATTTAGTGTTTTGAAATGTGCCTCGTGACTCTCATACGGCACTCATGGCATTTATGTTCTACCAGGTACCCATATTTATTGTTAAAATTAAATTCTAAAGGTCGTACGTATAAAACTGAGAAAGTTATTCTCAGTTCTGTGGTTTATATAAGTAATGTATTCATGGGATATGGACAAAGCTGATGTAGTTGTATGTAAATTGTTGGTATGACTGTTTCGCGCATAACTGCAATGAGTATTTAAAGTACATACAATACAGTGCTCACTGTGAGCGTAGTTGAGCGTGCGAGTGACGGGTTCTCTCCCGCCGAAGGGATGCGTGACATCAAAGAGCAAGCACGCAACTTCGCCGGAGGGTAGCACGCAGTACATCTAATATAGAGTCAGTTTGCCAAGTATACGGGATCCCTTCGGATCAGGACATTAAAAAATTGTTTATATTCAGTGAGTCGTCCACATTCCGCGTCTGTTAGAGACCTTGCTCCTTGGAGCGCACTAACGAGCATTGCAAACACAGGGGCAAATACCAGCACATGTCATGTACGTTTATATAAGTAGCATAGGTCTGCGATCATTTTTAAACTTCTGCGGTGAACTTTCGTCCCTAAACTAAAGGACTGCTGCCGACCATGTCCATCGGGGACATGGTCGGGCCTAGATCTCTGTAAATATTTCTGTCTTAAATATCCACGAATGGACAATCAAAAGCTTTAGGCCGAAGTTTATATCGCATACGACCAGGTAGTGATGGACTTATGAGGCACATATATTTATAATGATAATAAGAAATGATCAGTAGTGGCTCATAACACCCTAGTGTTGGGGAGCAGTGGGACCACCTATTGCTGTTATCTGGCATATATCAATTTGATCTTTAACTTTGCATTATCTATGAATGCCACGGAGTGAAGGAGATTTATTTGGAATTCTGCGCTCATATAATAATATAACAACTGAACATTCAAAAATGGCTATTTACAAAAATAAACACAGTTAAAGACCACACATTTGAATAAAATTCAAAGTATAAAATAATGATGCAAAACGTCCTTGAAATCCGCCAGCGTCAGTAATTTATAAAAAGCATGGCACGCTTTTTAACGATTCTTTTTATTTATTTTATTAAAGGTTGTTTATTATTTTTAAAGTTTTATTTATATGTTTTAATGATTTATGAATAATAATTACATTCTGCCTTAACTCTTTCGACGGGAGGTGTTCCATAACATTACAGCATTAAAGGATAGAAAGTTTTCGGTGTGTAACAAAATATTGTATTACACTTTTTATATTTGTTACTACATGTAAGTATTGTAAATAAATAGGAAAACTACAAAGCACATAAGACTTTACCCGTGGGTAAAACATTGCAATTTTATACCATTTCCCATAAACCAATTGAACTGAAATTTGGAATACTTACGTAACATTGGTGACAAAGCAATAATATGGTATCGTGGAGGTGATCTCATGATGGATCCAGGTAGTAGCCATAGGAACTCTTGCATCTTCTCAACATAACTCTGTCGTGGTTGGACTCGTTGGTTGGGTCTTGTCAAGTTTTATAGACCATGGCACACCTTATCAACTCAACATAACTTCATCGTGTTTGGGCTCATTGGACTTTTCTTAACGAGTAGGTACTATAGACCTAGATGGTGTCGGCCACCTAGCCCTAAACCGGCACCTATTCACCATCAGCGCGATAGACAGTCCTGTATACAGAGGATGTCTCAACGCGGAGGAAACGGCTACCCACGTTATCCTGAAGTGCGAGGGAGTGGCCACACAACGGGCAAGTATTCTCGCGGGTGCGAGATCGCTCCTAGAAGCCTGCAAACGCCCCAAGAGGCTTCTGTGCTTCTAGAAGGAGCTAGGCTGGCTCAAAAAGGCAGCCTATCTGAACGCATAATGGACCGTCTATGAGTCTAAATGCGGAAACAGAGCCTTACACCAATACCTAGATGGTGTCCAGGGTCTGATGGATGCATTCGTACTATCGACGAACGATGTAGGATTTGTACAACGTTACAAATCCTACATTGTTGGCAGAAATGAAAAGATGAAGACGTTCTAATTAAACGCATTAAATAAAAACAAACCTTTTTAAAAAGAGTTAGATATAGTGCCTATATCTTGAGATTGCCCTTAAGTAAAAATATTTTATTTACTTTTTTATTTAATTAGGTATGTTACACTAAAATAGGAACTTCCCCACAGTAAAACGTATGTCCTGTTGCAGCAGCAACAGCTTGTGTTTGTAATATAAGCTGTAGCTGATTGTACCAAAATTATGTTCTACATAACTTGGGTATATCTATATATATTTTTTATGTATTTTAAAGATAAAGATACATTTATTTTGCAAATATGGGTAAATATATACAATGCATATGGTGTCGAATAGAGAACAGTGTTCAGCCATATATTACCTTAAGGCATGTAAAAAGAAAATACCTATACATTCATTGTTAATTTCATTCTGTTTGTACATGTGAGGATACTATACTGTTTAAAATATGGACGGCAGCTATCTGTCATTTTAAGCTTAAACATTGCTCTTATGCAGCATTTTTGGGCCTTAAAAACTATATCCTTATTTGTTGAGTTCCCCCAAAATATTATACCATACCGTAGGTAGGACTCCGTAATGCCATAGTACGCAGTAATCAGTGCATCTGTATTTATTATTGAAGATAGCGTATACAATGGGTATGCAGACTTACTTATTTGCTTGCATAGGTTATCGGTGTGTGCTTTCCAATTTAGTTGTCTATCTATTATCAGTCCTAAGAATTTTGTTGTTTCAACTTCTTCTACAACTTCGTGGTTGGAGTGTACGTTAATGTTAATACTAGATGTCTGCTGTCTGAAATATATAACTTTAGTTTTATTTAAATTTATTTTTAAATTATTATTATTTAGCCAATTTATAATAGATTTTAAAGATTTGATTTATGTCATTTACATACGTCTTTACACTTTTACAAGGTATCGTCACTGTGCAGTTCAATACAGTTAGGTAAGTCAAATGACTATATAAATATATACAATATAAATAACAAAGGACCTAGAACTGAGCCTTGAGGAACTCCGTATGTTACCTCACGCTCTATCGATCGATATGTCTCTTCACGTTTAGTTGTTATATTGATTTTCTTTATTTCAGTGATCTGTTTTCTATGCATTAGGTAAGATTCAATTAAGTTTAGTACATTACCCCTAATCCCATAAGCTTCAAGTTTACGTAAGAGAGTAGCATAATTTACATGATGGGAAGCTTGCGTCATATCACAGAATAGGCCGCATACGGGTATACGTTTATCAACGTTATCAATAATATTGTTTAAAAAGTCATAAATGGCCTTATTAATGGCCTTTGTCGTCTAAATCCTTTCTGCTCATCACATAAAATATTAGTTTTTTCAACGAATTGATAAGTACAGTTCATTATAAATATACTTTTCAATTTTTTTTGACATTATTGGTATCAGTGATATAGGTCTATAATATTGTAGCAATTCACGATTTTCTTTCTTAAAAAGTGGTTTTACAATTGATATTTTTAACGCATCAGGGTAAATACCTGTGCTAATACTCAAGTTTATTATATGGCTCAGGTGACCACATATTTCCATAGATACGTGTTTTAGTATTTTAGTGCTTATCCAGTCGTGTGTTTTTTAGCGACATTATTATTTTGTGTATATCTAATGGTGTACTCGGTGCAATGAACATAGATGAATTGTTAGTATTTATTTCACATGAATATTTATTTGTCATATTTGGTTTTATCTGTATTTTATCGATAAAGTAATTGTTAAAGCATTGGCTATACTATTTGGATCCGACAGATAGTTATTTCCCACTTTTATCCTGTGAATGCTATGCTTAGGTAGGTTATGTTTATCACGATTAATAATTTGCCAAGTTGTTTTCGACTTATTTTTTATTCTTTCATTTTCTGGTTATTTTGTGCCTTTTGAGTCAACTGTATTATCTTTTTATGTAGTTTCGAATAATTGGAAAACGTTTTAAAATGGAATAGCCGTTTGTTTTCGGTAATACGGTTTTTTCGATCCTTCGACGGGTGATTCGATCGGAATAGGAAATAAAATATAATACAACTGATCCACCAGTGGATAAGTTTTAGGGGATCAGACAGGAATAACGCTTTATAAACAAGTTTTATTTAAGCCATGTACCTACTAAAACAAATTAAATAAGTTTAGAGTTTGTAGAATTAGATACATGTCGTCGATCCATCAGTTTACGCGCTACATGAGCTGGCACAAATAACCAACGTAAGCTGTGTTGTGACTGCATACCGTGGTCTGGTCGTCTCGGTATTAAGGTACGGTATAATTTTCTGGGGAAATTCAACAAATAAAGATATTATCTTCAAGATGCAGAAGAGATGTGTTAGCGCTATGTTTGCATTAAAAACTACTAGCTGTCGCCCATATTTTCTTAAATTTAAACTGTTAACTTTGCCCTGCTTATACATATTTGAAGTAGCTGTATTTGTGAAACGTAATCCAGATTTATTTATGCTAGCTTCAGATTTATACAATAGACGACAGCGAGATGTTTATCGACTTTGTGTGCGTAAAACCAATACTGCACTGATGCACAAAAGAATTTTCCATATGGCATCTCTCATATATAATAAACTGCCAGAATCAGTAAAGGAAGCAAAGTTTAATATGTTCAAGAAAAAATTAAATGAATTATTAACAGACAAATGCTATTATACTTTAACGGATTATCTAAATGACAAATTAGAGAATTAAATTTAAGCTAATTTATTTTATTATTTTAATTATATTAACGTCTCCTTGCGAACAATGCTCTTAATTATTGCTTTAGTTATAATGGCAAGGCATCTATTAATTATTCATGGACTTACTATTTTTGTTCTATAATTGACTATGCTTGTAACTATTATTATGTAATTATTGCTCTTAGATTATTATGTTTTTCTCGTATATGACATCGGATTTAATTATTTTTATCAATCTAATATTTTTTTTTTTTTACTCTGCTTAACATAATTAATTATTTTGATTTCATTTTGTTTTTGCATGCCACTATTCTGGTCAAAATACTTGTACCTTGAATATTCTTTATTGTAACACCATTTGTCACAGTATTTTTGCAAATAAATATGATTCTGATTCATGTTTATTTTCAAAAAGCTTGAGTCCGGTTAATAACAGAAAATAGCTCGTGACGGATAATAGGTAGATACGGACAGACACCAGCGTATTGGATGACGCGAGCGTTCCTTTTTGTTAACAAATCATCAAATATTAAGAACACCTCTCGCTAGTGGGTGCCGACGACGTCTGAAACAAACCCTTGTTGCTCCAAAGCGTGAGTTCACCAAAGTGACTGTTGAAACTCTTCAAAGCTATTTTGACATGACTAAACTCGTGCTTCTCTACCGAGTTCCTATAATGTATGGTTAATAGTATCTTACTACAAGTAAAAAATATATATTTTTGGTATTTATACCTATAGGCGCCAATAGTTTTTATTGACATGACAGGCTCTGAATGAAAATGTAAATTTATAAGTATCATGTTTTACCTAAAGTGATTTAAATAAATCTTTTGTATAAGTACCTAAGTACCTGCATCTGCCCTAATCTACAGAACGACTTAATGAGCATTTTAGGATTCGTGACGGGCCTATGATGTTGGCGTTGAGCCACGTATGACATTGTATAATGTATGTATCTATATGTAATCGATAGGTACGTTGTGTCGGTTGGCACATTGTTTACACTGGTAGCGGCTGGTTCATAATACTATTAACTTTTTATAAAGGGCCGCTTGTTAAAAGTGAAATGTTATCCTTTCATTCAAAGCGTATGTACACGGAGCTACATACGCGCGCGCGCACGTGTTCCTTCACTGGGGTTGTGAGTAAAGGGCGCGGGGAAGGAGGGGGGTGGGGGGTCGTAGCGCACACGCACAATGAACGCGAAGGGTTGTATTGTATCGTGGATCACCCTTCACCGTTTCACTTTTCACGTCCCGCGGAACAGATTGCCGCAGTTTTTTAATAATTTCCGTTGCGCAGGTAGGACGATGGCGGGGTGTGCTGAGACGCGAGGGGCGCATCAAGGCGCGGGGCGTTTTTTAGCGCGGGCCCGCCTCCTGCCCCGGCTCGTTTGCATACGGTCCCTCCCGTCCCCGCCGCACTCCCGCCTCACAGCTAGTGACGCAACTCCGCGCAGTGCTGGCACTCGCTGCAGGTACTCGTCTGTGACTGCTCACTTTAAACTACTGAACAAAGCCAACGCGACAAATAATGTACCTACCTATAACGTGCAAAGCACAGATTCACTCATCATGATCTATCTTTAAGGAAAAGGGATTCCTAACATTAGATGCATTACATTCTAGAAAATCGGTTTCTAAACATAATGTTAGATCTTATTATCTATAAATATAATATAAATTTACCAGCTATTCATAATGTGATATATTATAGAAGTATCTACGTATGTTACTGCAACGAGAGTCTCCAATCATCTACCGGCTTATCTCAAGAAACTGTCTGTGAGACCCCCGGTTGGAACGAACTTTCTTTGGCTATATATAAATATATTTAATGCCTTGAATAAATTGTATCAAAATATAGTAAATGTTGTAAAAACTCGAAATCAAAATTGCGCCATCTGTGAAAGATGCCCGATCTAATATATGGTTAATTAGTATACAATCAACATCAAATTACATTAGTATTGCGCAGAATCTAAGTACAGATGGTGTAAATAAAATGATCAACACATGGTCAGCATTTTTCGTTGCGCTAACACGTTTTTCCGCCTAGCGCACATCCGTCGAGCGTCTGAACTGTAACGTGCCATATGGAGCTTCGTTCCAAAATGGTTGATTCAAAATATCTTTTACAAACATACTGCTAGTCCTAGGTATCACGTTCATAATGTACAACGTATAATGTATAGCATGGGTTAACTGTTGATACTCAATGTTAACGTAACGTCAAGGTTGGTTTGTCTTTGCAGTAGTTTGCAACCTCTACTTGAGCGCGCCAGAACAAAGAAAAAGAAAGAAGAAGATAACAGAAACAGTAAAAACAGGACGTATGTCCTACATTTTCTTATATGATGTTGTATCTCCTAGAGTTGTATTATGACATTAACATCAGTTGTTATCTATAGGTATATGTAGTGGAGGTAGTTAGTAAATACCGAGATCAAACGTTATATCTAGCTATACTATAACACTTTGTAGGAAGCTCTTGCTCAAACGTCAACTACAATAGAAATAGTTTTAAGGAACAATCTGTAGAAGACATGTTTATTGTTTAATTAAGTTATGTTGTCATATCATGCTGATGAGTATTTTTTGTACCACTTAAATAACTTTCAACAATATTCCATACATAATTTAATGCAGAGGGATACCGGATAGGTACCAAGAGCGCTCTAAGGACCAATCAGTTCAGGTACCTGGGATTCGTTGTGCATATGACTGGCTGTTAGACCATGACATCCAAAGAAGGCGTGAGGGCACCGGTGTGATCCTCGTATGCAATCCAGCAAATGGATTAGATTTAGGAAGAAAAAGTACTAAGACAATATTGCATCGTATTAAACTACTGCTAATACGCACGATTTATATTAGTTGGCATCAGCATGCAGGGCGGTGCAACGAACTAGAAAATATATTAAAAGTCACTGATTTCTTTTCAAGTGGCTCTTGAGTTTTTATGGACCTTTTTTCCTGTGAGGTTCTCATAATTCACTGTTACAACACTTACAACACTACAAAACATTACATTTACACGTAATAATTTCTTTGTTGTTAACAAATTCAAAGTGTTCCGATCCTAATTCTAATTATAAAACGAATGTCGTTAAAGCTGAGCCTATGATGGAAAGTGAACACTTGCCTACAATCATCACTTTGAGAGCAGACAATGAAACATTTATATCGTAACATACAAAAGGGTTAAATCTTAATGATTGTGAGTTCCTTACGGCGAATTACAAAAATGCGCACGCGTCGTCTGAGAGGCGCGCGCCGGTCGCCTACATTAGTTTTGTTATTTGTTCCTTAAAATATAATTCAAACTTTTATGTTCATTATAGACAAATAGAAAATTAAGAATTGGAGAAGTCACATCGTCTCCCCATTGAAGGAGGGGACCCGGGGGGGGGAGGGTTATCGAAGTCAAACTCGTCTGAAAGGTTGTTCTGACTAAGTCGGGGGATACTAAAACAAAGCTATTATGATAACAACTTCGTCTGTGCGTTAATTTGCTAGAATTAGCACGGTAGCTTTGAAAAGACCACCAGGTGTTCGCAAAATGTGATTTCACATTGCATGTTAACATTAGTGTAGGTACGTATTTATGACGCAATCGGCTGCTGATATGGAATGTTCTGGTAATGCTCGTCCGGTCAGGGTTAGAGCGGGTTGCGAGCGATGCAGAACAGCCGGCGGCGGCGCAGCTCACTGTGTCAGTGTGCAATCGCCTAACGAGCTTTTTGTGTTTGTTATGTCAGTGCAGCTGAATCAAAAGTTTTTTCCCTAAAAACCGTTATTTTACTCATAAATCTCACCCTTCCTAGTTTGTAATTTCAATATCCCGCCGAACAATGACAGCGTTAGCATCGCGTTTTTTTTATAATCGTCGATTTTTTAAAATGTGGGGTAATGCATTTTTTATTACAAAAACGTCTTATCGGCGGAGACGTTATTCCTTCCCACGGCCGGGAAATGGGTCAGGCATTGTTCCGCTCCGCGTTTTTGCGCTAAAAAAGAGATTTCGCGTCTGAGCGGGGACCTGTCGCCTCCCGTCGAGACCCACCCCGCACCCCGCTACACCCGTCTGACACACATTTTTAGGGTAAAAAATGTAAAAATTACGACGCAGCTTGCGATCGAGTTTTCTCAGGAGGAGGTGATTTTTTTATTTTGCGATAAATGTAACAGCGGCTTGTAGTACATCGGGCGGGAGAGCCGCGGCGCAAGGGTTGCGAGCTGCGCGCCGGGACATCTGTCGCGACACCGATTACAACATTTCAAATAAATTTCAACATCGCCTCAGGGCTGCTGGCTCACAGTCCCGCGAGGGGGTTGAGGGGGGAATCGGTTGTAGAGCGGAGGCGGCGGGGGCAATAAAATGATTAGGTAAACAAAACGAAGGCTGCGGGCTGTGTACTGTAGAGGCGCGCGCGGCGCGGGCGGTGGGGCGCCGGGGGGAGACTGAGGGCGAGGGCCGAGATTACCTCCGTTTTAACGCGCGAAAGATTTCAAAGGCGGGCGGCCACTTCACAAATAATCCATCAACATCTCGTCGGAAGGACCTTTAAAAGGCCACTCGGGCTGGACGAGGGCGCAAATTCGATTCCGTTGGAGATTGGAGTGCATATTCAACTAACAAGGTTTGAGAGTCCAGTCTCCCCTGCCCCGGTCCAGTGGCATGGATGTACAATATTGTACTCTGTACGAACACCTGTGCGACCCTCACAGCCGCCACCCGCATTTACTTACTTACTTTATAGTTGACGCACACTTAAAAGGGAAGACACTAGAGTTACGAAAATCTTTCAATAAAATGTCCTTGTTTCATAAAGTTTAGACAAAACGCGTGCAGCAGCTAATTTAAACGTCTGTTTAGACTAAAGCGACTAAAGTGAGAAGGTAGAAAAGGAGGTTGGCTCTGACGTAATTAAACAGTAATTGCTAAATTGTCTTACTAAGGTTTTGCTACATCTTATTTGCTTATGTTATCAAAAAAACAACGTCCTTCAAAACGACAGAACCATTTCATAGAAGGAGCATATTAATAACAACTTGTTACTGGTTTGTGTCTACGTGTATGTAGTGTCCGTTCATTACATGCCTATTAGTGACATTATTCTGTATTTGTTATGATATTCCTATCATGCTATTGTTCTTCAGAGTGTAAAAATGATTTAAAAAGGATAAAAAACGAAGAATGGCATCATGAAAGTTAAGGCTTAAAAATATTTTAGGTATAGGTAATTTGAAGAAAAATAATATATTTTGGTTTCACATCAATTAATACTTGAAATGCTAGGTAGGTACATGGAAATTTTTATTTAGGTAGGTACGTGTATGTTGTCGATTCAATTATTCATTATTAAAATAAGGTTTGTTTCTTGATTACGGTTTTATACACCTTTTAAATGGCAAACAATGCGATAAACATGCGAACAGTTTGATGGTAAACGGTTACCGTAGTTTATAGACATGATATTAAAGCAGTAGCTGAGCTGCCCAGAGACTGCAATTGAGGAAACTACATTTTTGGTTAGTTGGGCTATTATTATTATTTTAAATGCCTAGTGCTACCTCCACCTTTTCTGGTCTTTTGTAGCGCACTCTTGCACCCATAAGAAAGCTTCGAGAAACCTCCAGATCCTATCAGCAGTGATTGTTTGTATGTCCTGCGGTTGCATGATGTGCAACCCTAGGTTAATACTTCGGTGCCGCATTAGTGGGCCACAAAAGCATACAATATGCATTGTAGTTTCTTCTGCCTCTCGACAGAATCTGCATATTGTGTTCTCGCCCAACTTTAGGTTGAACATTATGTTTGTTCAGTTTGCAGTGTGCAGTCCGGTGAGGACTCTTGTTACTGCACAGGTTTTGTATCTTTTGAGCTCCAGAAGTTCTTTTGATACTTTGTTATCATAGGCCTTCATTAAGGCTTTTGAGTGTCTTAGACCAGTCGTGGTCCTCTATCTCTAGTTAGGCTTGGTCTTCTAGTGAGGCTAACAAGTTCATTTTATAGTATTATTTTTCGTTTTCCGTTCCTTTCTTCCGTCGGTTTATTGTTTGTTCAAAAGTTTTTTTAAATGTTGTGTTCAATAACATGGTTTTAATTTTTTTTACTTTTAGGCTTTCAAGATTTTAATCTGAATTTTCATTATAGTCAAATATCCTATGTGATAACGTCAGCTACTGACCTGATCGATTAGAAATGTGAAATCCTGTGAATTCAACGATACGAGTATAACAATAATTTGATAACCGTGACCTGATGCTGCAACATCAAGAATCACCAGTTTGAGCTCATTGTTTTTTTAAATAATTGGAATAGTCTAAATTGATCCCTGGATTTTGTTACTGAGTCGGGATCTTGTTTTAAATGTTTAATGTACAGTACACATACACTTCTTTTGTTTATTGGCTAATTTTGAAAACGCTGCCTCCTTCGACGAAGCTTTATTGTTATGAACAATTTTAATTTCCACTATACTACAGCAAGATCAGTTCAGAATGTTTTACTTGACTGTACTTGTAGGTACTAGCTAGACGATGGTTTGAGGGCGACTACATTTTTTTGGGGTCACGGAGGGCCATGACTTTATGACTTCTATCATCTTGTTCAATAGAGCAGTGCGTTTGTGTGTTTAAGTTGATTTTATTGACCATTAAAATAAATATTATGAAACAAACGATTGCAGTAGCGGTGTGGCGTGTCGGCGGTGAGCCTCAATCATTCCGCTAGACAAAGCCTTCCCGAGCGGCGCACGTGCAGGTGCACGCTGGCTCGTACTGCGCTGGTGTTCAATAATTCCACACTTTATTATCCGTCATACAAATTATTAAAAACGCCATGCATATCGTATTACTAGCCGCTAACGGTGCTTCAGCCACCCCCCGCGCCCTTGTCCCCTTCCCGTCCCGTTGCCCGGCGCATGTACCGGCGATGTCGATAATTAAACCAGTGTACATTGTTGACGACATGTAATTGTCTGAATGCAAAATGCAAGCGACACTAAGTGATAATGGCCCGCGTACATTGGCGACTTTGCTGTTACTTTTCTTATCGATATTTTTCATAACGATATTTAAAAAGTACCACACACTTGTGTTTCATCTTTTCGTTCACATGCATGTTAGGTCCTATGGAACAGATTAGCGTGGCGAGGTTATTGCCATATTTGGAATATATTTGCAAGCTGTAAGACGACACCTTGACCTGGGTACTTAAACGTACTACTCGAATACTGAGCTACTGTTTCGTTGGTCTGTACACAAATAACTATGCAGGGTTATCCATCCCTCCACCGTTATGTGGTGTGCGAGTATTCGTAGCGGAGTGCACGCGACTTGATGTCGTCTGCAGATCGTCACACAGGATGGTCCCGCGACATGGCGACAACCGCCTCCGAGAACGGACGTATGCACAACTATGTAAGTTACGTGTAATTGGGCCCAGCGATTGTAAACTGATATCATATATTATGTGTTAGTTGGTCTGATACTACTCAATTGTTAGCATTAGCAGCACTATTGAGAAAGAAAATTATCTCCGTTGATCTAGTAAAACACGGAGGTAAAACGTAAGGCTTAAAGGACCGTATTGCGTTGACTTAGAAGCTTTTTACAGCTTCAAGGGACCGCACACATAAGTATTTGATGTTATTTTCAACTTGATGTCTCTACGGGTTCCTGAGAAAAAGGATATTGATAGGCAGATAGAGAGATATACAAACGGAATCAAAGTGGTTCTATAAGGGTTCCTGCTTTCCTTTTGAGGAACGGTACCCTAAAAAGATACAGACACCTGAACGAAGAACCTCCTGTTTTTTTAAGTCCGTCAATAACAATAACATTCATCACCTGAAACGTCAATGTTGCTTATTTTTAAGAAAAATCAACAGACACTGCACCTTTTTTCATTTCTGAGGGTTTGACTCATTTTACCTCAGATACCATAATTAGATTCAGACTTGGTGGGACTTGATGGGACCACCTTGGGAGTATACCCTATCAAATAAAAATTTTGTTTAAAATCGGTCCATAGATGACGGAAATATCGGTAAACATACATAAAAACATACATACAGCTGAACATAGAACCCCCTCTTCTTTTGAAGTCGATTAAAAATCCCTTGTAATTTTTAAAGAGTTGCTAGTAACGAGTGTCTATAATATATATTGCCTTGCTAACTAAACTAAGGTATTCTTCGATCCTTATCACATTTTGTACCTTTCATATCGACCAAAGTACTGCTCCCGAGGGATTGCACAATAACGTTAACGCGAGCGAAGCCGCGGGCAAAGGCTAGTAGTACATGCAAATATCTAATGACTTATGTTACGATGTGCATGTCATTGTGGTTAGTATTAACAATAATCTTCGGTGAGCTTAACTCCTAGATTGACTTACTTAATATCTTAATTAAGCCGTTTCATAAAATGTTCTAATCGAAATAATTGAAGTGAATGTTTATTTTATTAACTTATTCGTCCAATGTGAGCTCTGCACCTTGGCACTCCCAACTAGTCTTTCTTTCTTCAACATTTATTTGTTTTTACGAAATGGAGAACATTCTATTATGAGTTCTCCTTTGACTTTGACTTTGAGTCCTTTTAATAAAGGGCAGGGTTTAAATATCAAATAGGACTTGTAAGGTTGACACGGGCCCATTCCTATAACAAACATTACGATGAAGTAAGTCTTTGAAGTGCGTGCGGCAGGAGGATAGCGGGGGCAGTACGCAGACGTTGCTGACAATGCGCCGGCCGGCAAACAGTAATCGAATCATAATCGTTAATCGCACGAGCTCGAATAATCGGGCCGCGGCCGTCGACCGCGATTATTAATCGAGAGACGATGTGCGGGGTGAGAGCGAAGGGGCGCGCGGGGCGGGGCACGGTCACGAGCGGCGCACGAATACCCAACATCCGAGATTTGAATACTAGATAATTAATATCGCTTTATTAGCGGTGGAAATATCGATTTATGAAGATATTATCCGCTTTGTGCACGCCGCGCCGGTTCCGCGTCAATCAATTACTGTCAGCGGAGAGCACACTCTGGGCACGTACCGCCAGCCGCTCCACCGCGCAGCCGTGCAGCGGCGACGTCGGGGACACCCAAGGCCGACACTAGCGCCGCGACTGCAGGGCCTGCAGGAGAGTGACAGTGACGCCGGTGATCCAGAGCCGATGGTATCTCGGTGCAAACCTCACACGTAACAAAGTGATTGTGACCAATGACAACGTCATTAACACTGTATATTATTGGATGCTTGCTGGATATCTAGGATGACGATGGTTATTTTTGTTTAAAGGCTAATGTAACGATCGGTAGATATCGATCAGCCGTTAGTTCTGTTCACTGTTGGATGTTACAATGAACTTATTTTTGTTTTTCGTTTAGCTATCGACCGATAGTGACAATGGAATTCAGAAGTTTCACGTAAATTTCAATAGCTTTTCTGTCCTAAGAGCTCCTGGAATACCCATATCAACTCGTGTGAGTCTAAGGAATGCGTCGTTACGTCGTACGTTTGAAAAACATTGAAGTAACTTGAGCTCTGCTAAAATTATTATCTACTATCATGTTACCAATTACCAACACTGTTCGTTTAGTCTATGTATATATAATACACGCAATCACATTGAAGGGGCGTAACTAAAACGGATTTCGCAGAATACCAGTGTTGCGGTCTAATAATCGCAACGTATGCTGAGCGATGTCCAATTTTTGGCACTGGTGGGACACACTTTTCCACACTTCTTTTTGAATTTAATTTATAAAGATAATAAATAGTTAGGCTTGTATCGCTGCTCACTGACAATACTGGCCTTCATCAACGTTAATAATGGAGGCGGTTTCCGGCTCCGCTTGGTCAGGCGGAAGATGTGGTGTTGCCAGTGAGCAGAAATGACCAACTCCCAATTTCTATTTTTATAAAATTTTTGTATTCTACCCTTTTTTTTAGTTCTACATTTTATGTTCTTGTTTTTAGTTTATTTAATTTCTAATTCTATTTTTTATTTTTATTGTTTCTTGTTAAAGTTTAAGTGTTTGTGTGTGTAATTGTGTACCACAATGTCCCAACAATATATCTTTTTCTTTCTTCTTTCTTTCTTTCTTTCTACATTAGGGTAAGCTTGTAACGATAGTCATGTTGAGAATAAATAAATAATGAAAAACAAAGAGCTATCTGTGCCAGCTATCTAAACATAGTAGGCACACGACACAAGTGTGACACAGGGCTCGGGGCGCGGCTGCGAGTTGGCGCTGGACAAAGAGGTTGCATTGTCCGCGGCTCACTTTAATTTGTTATCTTAATTTATTAATCGGTGAAGAGTCGTGTACAGATCCCCCCCCCTCCCCCCTTCCCCCTCCCGCCGCCCGCTCTCACCTGCCCCGCGCACGCACTGAGTGTTGTGATGACGTCACAGATTACAATGAGAGGCTATAAAGTTCAACGCTGCTATACAAATATAGATTTATTTTATATTTAACACCGGCACCTAATCATATCTAAATATATTAATAATAAAGCCCCATCACCAACTATAACATAATATAATTTATATTTTTTCTATTTACAACAATTATTATCACTATACTCACATATTGCAGGACGGCAGTTGTAAGAGCCCGTGCGATCAACTACATATTACCAAGCCCAGTTGGTTTGTGATCATGTGGCAAGCTTAACGGAATGCGACTACACAACGGCCACGCAGCCCAATGTCATCATCTTATTGGAAATTACAACAAACGTTCAAACACGCCTTGTTAACGCGTGCATTACATTGGAAACAGAGTGAGATAAAATACCAATAAGAGTTAGCAGCGATACCACTTACATTATAAAACAGGATCTGTAAAGGTGTTTCCAGCTGGTACTTATTGGCGGCGTATAGGAATGTTAAGGAGGTAGACCAAAGCAGGTTACTGATTCAATTGGAGTTGTATGTCTGGGGTGGTGCTTCCACCCTACAAAAGATTACTTTGCACCAGCTGCTGGTGATTACCGGCCCTTTCCGGTATCGGTAGGATCGTCAGAGTTGCACGGAGTCAGAGGATTACATTGACAACGGACTAGTAATAAGAATACTGTAACGAGTATTTATAGGCAATACTAACTAAAAGTTTGCAAATTTATTTGCATAAAAATGAATATAGTATTGTATTTATACAGTCACAATACATATTAAGTATGATGGAAAAACGATTCTGTAGCGTTTCGTAGAGAACACGCGTTGATGTCGTTTACATCGAGCTGCGCGTGCGTCGTCCACTAAACCACCGGTCACACATCCACCCATTCTTCATTATGCTCCAACCGTCTCTGGAGTATCGAGATAGACCAGCTCTTCCAAAACAGATTTAGAACAACAGTTCTTATAAGAATGTGAGTGTGTCTATCAGTTTATAAATCACTAATATCATATAATAGAGTCCCTCGCTGCGTCTGTCTTTGTTTCTGTCTATCAACACGATAAACTCCAAAAGTACTGAAAGGATTCTCATTCAATATTCACCAATGGATAGAGTGATTCCTGAGGAGGATAAATAATTAAAGTTTGGTTAAACTTGCTGAAATATGACTATTTTTGAACATGTCTGCAAAAATTATGTCGACCGAGAGCGACGCCAGTGAATGGCGTGCACCGCGTAAACCAATAGTATATATGTGAAAACATATGAAAACGATGTATTACGGAATTATTCCTCTTAAAAAGATCTATTGAAATAAGTCATATGCTCCGCTACCCGAGCGAAACTTTGGCGGGTTGCTAGTAATATAAATAAATATAGCATATGCTCCGCTACTCGAGCGAAGCCTTGGCGGGTTGCTAGTAATATAAATAAATATAGCATATCCTCCGCTACTCGAGCGAAGCCTTGGCGGGTTGCTAGTAATATAAACAAATATAGTATATGCTCCGCTACTCGAGCGAAGCCTTGGCGGGTTGCTAGTAATATAAATAAATATAGCATATGCTCCGCTACTCGAGCGAAGCCTTGGCGGGTTGCTAGTAATATAAACAAATATAGTATATGCTCCGCTACTCGAGCGAAGCCTTGGCGGGTTGCTAGTAATATAAATAAATATAGCATATGCTCCGCTACTCGAGCGAAGCCTTGGCGGGTTGCTAGTAATATAAATAAATATAGCATATGCTCCGCTACTCGAGCGAAGCCTTGGCGGGTTGCTAGTAATATAAATAAATATAGCATATGCTCCGCTACTCGAGCGAAGCCTTGGCAGGTTGCTAGTAAAATAAATAAATATAGCATATGCTCCGCTACTCGAGCGAAGCCTTGGCGAGTTGCTAGTAATATAAATAAATATAGTATATGCTCCGCTACTCGAGCGAAGCCTTGGCGGGTTGCTAGTAATATAAATAAATATAGCATATGCTCCGCTACTCGAGCGAAGCCTTGGCGGGTTGCTAGTAATATAAATATACTCCGATGTGTAAATACATTTACAGAGCCGTCGCCGTCGTCCTGACCGTTAATAGTCTTATAAGTCAGCTAATAAATATGATTTAACCATTTATTTATACACGTGGCATGAAAACGTTGGCACTAGCTGCACCGTGAAATGGGCTTTTTTATTATTTAGATCAATATCGGCACCGGCACGTGGCAGTAAATTGAAATATATTCACGATGAGCGGTGCGGTGCGGTGCGACGGGAACACATCAATGTGTAATAATGCAACACGGAAGTATAACACCTTGATATCGTAGCTATGCTATAGTAAGCTCATAGTTAAACTTGTAAAAGTAATTACATATGTGCAATGAACATGTGTGTGCGTTTCCAAGCAGAATTAAAAGCAATTCCAACGAGTGTATCCGCTGCCTCGTTGTACGATATGAAACACTGTGCGTACATAATTACCGTTGTAGCCATTGTTTAAGGCTGTTAAATATTACTTAGCAGAGTCGTATACGTTTCGTCGTCGGGAGGAACGCGTGGAGTCACCTTAAACACTACAGCATAACGTTGTTAAAACAAGACATGCGCTGGCGGGTGATTAATACGTCGCTCCTCACTCGTACTACTTCATGTAAGTGTACAATAAATAGCATTCGTCATTTTCCTCGGGTAACTGAAATCATGGATCCATAAGAACTCCTTCTTGCCGTTGTATTTACTTCAGTCACAAGGATCGAGTTTGAATACTAATAGACAATGACAACCTTGGGAACGTTGGATCTGGGGGCACGGTAGTGACCCCGCCAAGAAGAGTCAAGCAAAGCGCAAGAGCGCAACCTACCTTCTCTCGAAGCGCTTCGTTGTTTCTTTGAACCCTCATAACTTGGTTTGAATTATAACAAATACTGAACATTTTCGGGATATGATGTCAATAATGTACTTATTAAACATGTAAAGATTCAATTGCATAGCTCTTATATTTTAGATTTTATTGATATCTAAAAAACTCCAATTTCGTCACTGACTCACTGATGATCATCAAAATTCTTAGGGTACTTTCTGAAGTCCTAGAAAGCTGAAATTTGGTATGTAAGCTAGTATACTGTACTCAAACAACAAAAAAATCTAAAACTTGGAACTTTTACCCACCTAATGTGTGGAGTTTGTGAAGTTAGGGCTTGTAGAGTTAGAGCGTGTGTAGAGTTAGAAGCTTGGCTCTACATGAGATCTGATAACTTTTTGACAGTGCGAGCCATATGGTCTGGTTTTGGCAACATTTTGGAATTAATATTTCTCTGTACTTGTATCATCACCGGTTGACGGCTGAGAAAGTAACTAAATGAACTTCTAATATTTTGCATAATAAAAAAAAATAGGAAACGCAGTGCAGGTTGGCCGCGACTAGTACATGGCCCTGCATTTGACTGCTTATCGCAGTAGTTAAAAGTTATGATATGGTGATGCATATCTGAATAATTATCGCAATTAGAGTGTGTGCGTCGCATAGTGCACGGCGCACTATGCGACACCTGCTGTGCGAGCCACTGGAACTGTACACGGGCTGTCGTTGTTCCCCTGCACCGGCAGCACATGCGTACACGTGTACGTTACTAGTCAGCCAATTCAGAGGTATGTAATACCTATTTCGTGATCGCGTTAATTCCCGTATATTTACATAATTACACATGTACGTTACTTCAGATATGTTTCATTATACGAATCGCTTAAAACTAAACCTGCATAAACCAAGATTTTATGACGTTTCATGATTTTCTTTAAATATTTGTAAATTCAGTACTTCTAAAAATATGTAAATTCATTGTGTCGTCTCGCCAATCATTTAGTTTCCATTTTGTAAAAAATGATCTATCTATGGTGGTCACGGACCATCCTGGAATTTGGTAGGTATGCACACGTAGACTGTATGCATCTTTTGGAATAATGTGTGTGTATTAATGAGGCATCGAGTGGCAGAATGAGAAGGGCGCGAGGTGGCGTGGGCCGGGTGGCCGGTGGCCGGGCACAAAGAGTCTCGGCACGGCGTTGTGTTGTGGAGTCAAAGGTGCCCCTTAATTAGGAGCTATACTCCGACGCGTGTGCCACACCCATTCAAATCAGAACTGGGAATGCGTAACTCGGAAATGAATGTGTTGGACATTCTGGCGGCGCGGGCGTGAGCAGCGACGTAAAGGCGCTGTTTGTTTGTTTATCACACCGTCATTACGTTTAATTAGAGGTCTACTTCGCTCTTCTCTAATCACTACAATACCCGTGCGCACAGTGCAATAGGAAAAAACACCAGTTCGTAAGTCTGCGCGGAGGCAGCGCCCGAAATACAACCTTGTGCCATGCGCGTACGGTACACTGTGAAGTGTTCGTCTTGCCGCGCAATGGGAAGCGATTGTTTATGTGAAACAATGGCGCGGATTACAGCTCTCAGACTGATTTGAATGCGAATTGCGAGTAAGTAATTAGCTCGCATCAGTCTAATTGACACGTGTCAACATATATCTTCAGTATGATGTTGGGCGGCGGACGCGTCGCGAAGTGAGCCCAATATCGTTGTTGTGTGTCGCTGAGCCTATCGATTATTCACCGATACCTAATGACGGTGTACTGCGTAAATGTTACCGATCAATAAACAACCCCACTTTTTCGATGGATGAAATATATATAGATGGATAAAATATCCGCGCCACCTAAAGTCGCATTCAGGATATCAACTTAAAAAACGTTCTCACTAAAATGACGATTGAAGTATTCCATTTCCGTCCACGTAGATTAAAAACGCATATATCCTATAGCGTACGCGTTATACGTATAACCCACGTCGAAGCCCCCCACGGGGGCGAGGCGAGACGTAGGCGAACCGCTCATTAAAACAATACCGCGTTATGGTACCAGCTCACTGACGGCGATCTGCGCCTCGCGGCGGGGCACCTCATGCAAATAACGCGCATGCTTCATGCTGTCAGTGCGCCTGCACCGCCCGCCGCCCGCCGCACGGCGCCATTACACGAAAGATCAGGCGTCTGATCCTTAAACGACTTATTTAAATATCATAAATCATCACAGTTTAATTACTTGCCGCTCATGGTACAACAACATACATATGGCACTCTTAATTACGACATTATATGAATTGCAGAGAATATTAAATAAATTGGACTACCATAGCACAGAACCATCGAGCTGGATGTTTCTTCAAATAGGGTTGACTATGTCTTTCAGTTGCCTAGTTATATTGTTTACTTAATTTACGGGACGTAATTAAGGATATGCATGCCACCCTGCTGTGTGAAGCATGGCACCAGAGCAACAGAGAATCCGTCACTGACTGGCGGCGCACACAATCCACTAGTTCTTCTCCTGTACCTCGTGTACTTGATAGGTGACATCGACATGGGTTATATATTTATATAGGTAAGCTTTTGAAACGTATGTTTCCATACCAGCAAAAAGCATAGATGAATGTTATTATTAGTAAACGGTATTAGACTACTGGCAGTTACATAACGGTCCCACGCATGGAGCCGCGACCGGCGCACATGCGGTCAGCGTGTGGTTTCAGTGACGCGGTGTGGTGTAACCTGACCTTTCACCTTACACGCTACTTAACTTATATTCAAATTATTACAAATTACAATGACCCATAATTTAGTATAATTTATTGTGTGCTCGATTCTTGGTCTTTCCTTCGCACGGGAATGTATCTAGTGTGTAGGTGTCAGGGCCCTTATTCGCTATCAACATATCATATTAAATGTGACCTTATTATGCGTTAGTTCCACCCTCTTACATCTACTAGGGAATTCACATCTGTAGAACTAAACGTGTCTAATCCCGCGCTAGACACGTTTTTTTCTAAAGAAAGTTAGGCAAAGTAAATGTTACGTTTGCACAAAAGGGCAGGAGTACCTAGCTGCTCTTGCTCTTGTAGTAACAAAGAGATGTAGTCCACCCCGAACAACATTTTGCAACATTGAGTATTCAATGAAAAAGTGAACATAAAGATAAGTAAATATGTATATATTTACTTATCTTTACTTCAGTGTATTATTAGTATAATTGCCTTATGATGCTAATGACGGCACCTAATTAATCTAAACACCGTGTTACTTTAATTTAATTACGCTACAGTTTGAGATAAAAAGATGTATACCGGACTAAATAGAGGATTAATGGAATACGTCTCGTGAGCGCAAGTAAAGATAATAAGTGCCCAGTAGCCGGTACGATTCCCGGGAGGTTCCCACGACGCGGCGGCGGCGCCCGACATTAAATCAAATGACCAACAAATTGGTCGCGTTCTGGGAACCCGCCGCCGCACTCACGTGACCACACTCGTACCGCCATCGCACCGTGCCGCTGCTGCCGGTGGTGGATCATTGAGACCAATACAACGGAGCGACAAATACACTGTACGCAAACAAGTGTTGGACATTGCACGAACACATCGCATTTTATGGTGGTAATTACTTAGCAGCGCGAAGACTTCACCTCGCACTGCGGCGTACGGTGACCGATCTCTACAAAAAAGTTAATTCACTGCTATTTATGCAGGTCAAGTCTGTCGCTAAACAAAAACGATCGTGTGTTTTTGAAGCACGCGGGTCGAAAGCGAAATCGTGTGTCAAACGGCGGCGCATCACAAAATAGCCGGTTGATTGGGTTTTTACGGACGGATGGCGAGACCGCTAGGAATCCGGCGAGGGACGAGTTGCTGAATTTAAAATTCAGATAAGCGGAATAAACACTCGCCCGAGGAATGTGCGGCGCGCCCCTGCTCGCGGCCGGCTCGCTCCCGCCTCGGCCGACGTACTGCACCGTGCACGGTGTACTGGCCGACATTCGACGACACTGATCTTGCCTTGTGGAATATAGTGAGTTGATGCCACCTACGAAAATGCCACCACATTCAGGGTGAAAGCCTAACCTGTTAAAATTACCCTTTTTATGAATTATGTACAATGAAAATGGTATAGTTATTGCTTTACGAGCAGTACGTCCTAAGTACGTTAGATCGTCAGGTATTGACTGATCTACACATACAAAGTCTTAGGGTAAATAGCCAATCCTGATTACCCTCATTCGTTCGCTAAATATGCCTTAAATTTACATACTTCATTATCTATTTTTTCTATTCATCATAAGCATAGCAATTGACCAATGTTCAGAATTTATCCGAAAAACATATTTGTGTATGACAGTGCGTGCGTGTATGCCACATTTGCGTGTTTAAAATAAAACATTAAGCAGTACATACAGTAAATGTTTTTACTTATTTATTTATATCTTAATTAGTAATAAACTAATTAATATAAACTTAATGTGAACTATGAAAGCAGAAACACTGTTCTTCTACTTCAATGTTATTATTATCTTTGATGGATATGCCTTGACATATTTTGTATTATCACAATGTGACGTAATATATAATAATAGATAGTAAGGCATCAATAATTAATTAATTGAGCACATTGAAGAGTCCGCGGTCACTGCCAACAAAGGGCGCTGATAGTATAACAAAACCAATAATAACAAGTGTAGTGCATCCAGTTACCCAGCCGGGGACGATCTTACTCGTACACATAAGAATATGTTATGAAAATGGTTATCAGATTCTAATAAGAAAAATTGATATTCCAAGTGTTGCCAGTAGCCACAATTGATTGATTTGTTCTGTGTTTATATTCTAATCGTCAACATAACATTCATACATTTTATTTGTTGTTTATTTACGACAACATTTGTGATTCAATCGTGAGATAAGCAGCACCTTGTTTGTAACCTTCTTATAGGAATGGCGAAAAGCGGTTTATTACTATTAAATCAATTCTCTTATCAATATGTCGAACTTTTATTAAAACTTCGTTTTTGGTTTAAAATATGCGTTTGAATTTGTATCACGCCAAAGTACCAGTATTTTAAATATATAGAATAATAAATATGTTTTTTTTTATTGTACAAGATTCGAAACAAATGCTTAGTAATATTTAAATTATGCGGATATAATGTTAAGGTGCCTGTACAAGGACAACCTGCTACAGGCGGAAGGAGTACCTACATTTTATACAACGAAAGAAGAATTATAGTAATCTATTGTATTCAACTTTGGATAACTAAAGCAAATAGTCAAAAACAAATATAATGTCTATTGTCTAAAAGTAACATACTTAACATACATACTTTCGTTATACTCGTAGTTAACAAATCCTGGATGCCTTCCCATCTCGGACTTTGAAAGGACGTGGCGTGAAAGATGGAGCTGAACCTAGTTACGTGCTTTCAGACAGTCCACAAAGAAGTAAATGTATGCAACGTACACACGTATATTATGGTATGCTAGCTGTTATTTGTATCTGAAAACCATCCTTCGTGAGTTGGAAAATTAAGAAAGTTATTGTCCTTAACGTGACAATAAAGTAGAGAGCAAATAGTCTGTTAGAGGATTCAACGTTATGGAGGGGGCTAGTTATTGTTCCACTGAGGTGTGAGTGAGCATCGTTAGTGCGCTACACTTAACTGCTGCAATTATACACTGGTCGTATATTAAAATATTTATAATTATGATAATTCACCTCGCTAAATGCTCAAAATAAACGTTATTTATTTAATGTCCGAAACAATAAAATAACTAATTGTGACAAGAATACCTACGCGGGCAGCGGTCGTGGATACGCGGACGACGTCACGCGGAGCGACCCACAGATTTACACTTATATTAATGAGCATACGATTAGCGTTTGTCGAGTGACGTCTTCTCCAGCAGCCCCCCGCCCCGCCGGGCCCCCGTCGCCCTGGCCCACGGCATGGCATTCGGAGCGGAACCGCTGTTCAGTATGAGAGCTCATTACCGCGCGCCGGATAATTGAAAATGGCGAGCTCATTATAATATTTAGACAATTATTCCTAGTTATTATTAATTCCCAGTGTATTACACGTTAGATGTGGACTAATTGCCAGCGGCTCCATTATAAGCTTTGTTCTGTGAGACGCTGCGTATGTGCTTTGCGCGCCAGCCCCGCCACCAACAGTCCCTGCACGCGCTGTTACCACTCGCTCTGCGTGGGATTAGGCGAAGCTGGCGCCACCAACTAGCGGTCACGCACGTCAATACTACCGTGAGTTAAACTGACACAATTCAGAGAAGCGCACATTATGCTTGCAAGTGCTCATGACCCTGCAGGTCGAATCGCGTCGACTGTACATTATTATAACATTTTGCTCCTAATTATTTTTTGGTTTCAGTTTATTGTGAAGAGTTAAGTTTATTACCAAAATGACTGACAAAATAATGGTTGCCAGAGATACCAGATCTGTTTCTACAAATGTGTTTTGTTACCCAATATAAATTTTAAAGTCCTGAATTAACACACAAGTTCGAATGGGTTGTTCAATGAATTCTTAACTCTTGTACAAACTTCGAAAAAAGGGAAATTGGCCCCAAGCAACACTTCTATCGATAACTTAGTCCTGGAAGCTTAAATGTTGTAAATGGATGCATTTATTTAGTCCCGTCACCGTTACTACCATGTGGTAATCGATGCACCGTGTTAGTTTCAACTTGTTCATTAGCATACATTATATTAGCGCAGCGTCGTAAACTTTACGGCTGTAATGCACGAAGCGGAGCGGAGCTGTAATTGACAGCCCCCTAATTAGCCTGCTTCTCGCAATATATATTACAATACACAAATCATTGTATCAATAGTGACTTTACACATAATTTCATTATAAGCATTGAATGGCATTGAAACTTTACACAGAATATGAAATCACGGAAATACAATTAGACAACAGGAATGAGGAAATACAATTTTGGGCATTGGTAAGGGTCAAGCATAAGAGGTTTAGGCATTAGTTCTACGCTTGATGGACATCCTGTAATTTGATGCAACATCAAAAATATTGTTACTTGGAAAATAGTTGTTTCGTTTTGAAAATTTGACAAAAAAAGTAAGGAAAGGTAGAAATCAAATGATGATGAAAGATAGAAATCAATGAAAAGATGAAAGAAGGCGATCGTAGTTTTGTTTTATGATCCCCAAAGAAGTAACTGCGTCAGAAAAGGTGAGCAGAAGAGTTTGCGTATCAATTTAATGAATAGTGTGATTGCACACAAGAAAGGAGTGCTTCAAACAAGGAGGCCAGCTTCCTAGGACCGAACCCGGTCAGAGGTTGTTCATAACCTATCATAATTTGACTACTTGCGAAAAAGCCGTTTTCTTTGTGAATGCCGCGGTTTTCATCCTTTTATCAGAAATTTTTATGATTTACATTGTTTTAATTAGGTTTTTTAAATTTTAAGTGTTCTGTACGTCCCAATGAAAACAACAGAACGGTCCGTCTATTACAGCCAATTTGCTTCGAATTTACAAAACTAATTAAGTTGAAATTGAGTACACTTATAAGTTCCTGTGACACTTGCTCCCAAAAATACATTAAAGCAAACAAATATATTGAACTAGCTGTCCCGTGCAACTTCGTCTGCATTTGTAAATTTTCCTATCTATCCCTATCGCAGTGCCATCTACCGGGTCCAATTGTAAATCTAAACCATTCTCGAATCCACGTTGAAGACACATAAAAAATGTCATTAAAACCGGTCATTATTCCTATAACCCTATCGCAGCGCCATCTACCGGGTTCAATTGTAAATCTAAATCATTCTCGAATTCACGTGAAGATACACAAAAAATTTCATTAAAATCGGTCATTATTCCGGTAACCCTATCGTAGCGCCATCTACCGGGTCCAATTGTAAATCTAAACCAATCTCGAATCCTCCTGAAGACACAAAAAATTTCATTAAAATCTGTCTAGCCATTTAGGAGGAGTTCAGTCACATACACACGTACAGAAGAAATATATGTATACTGCATTTACACTTCAGTCTAAGTAACACGTGGCCGGCTATGCTAACACCAAAAATTTAAAAAGTAGAAACAATTTAATTTCACGGTATTTCGTTTACTACAAAATAAATTTAACTTATACTTTAGCCTCAACAACACGTGGTGGTTCTGCTATTAAATTGTAGCTTATATGACACATTTGTAGATTTAATATAGCAGCGCCATCTATTGATTACTTACTCAATCCAGTCAACAGATATCGCCATCTGTTAAAATCGTTTGGAATAATTTGCAATAAAATAATATTGCGGCTATAAATTAAAATGTAAGCTATCCTATCTTTCAAGTTCGATCAAACTGCACACGGTGTGCATATTTAATTTAAAATCGGTTAAGTAGTTTAGGAGTCCATCGCGGACAAACAACGTGACACGTGATTTATATATATATTAAGAAGATATATACCTTTTCTTTTCTTTTTTTTAAAGATTACTAGCAACGTGGATCACCCATTACTGGTTTTCTTGTTAACCCCTCCAGCTAAGCTGATGTTTGTATTATAAAATAAAATATATGGTCTGGCCGTTTCGCTGCCGTCACATGGGCGTAAGTTATTGTAGTAGCGAAACGGCCAGACCACATATTTTGACTAATGTATAGAGTTCGTGAAGTTAGGGCTTGTAGAGTTAGAGCGTGTGTAGAGTTAGAAGCTTGGCTCCACATGAGATCTGATAACTTTTTGGCAGTGCGAGCCATATGGTCTGGTTTTGGCAACATTTTACATGAAAATATTTTTAGCCTTTTCTTCATATACCCACTCTCTATCTTTGCCTTTTTTCCTTGTTGGTTTACTGTTCATAATCAGTCACAGCGGGTACATATTAGGCATTTTGCGTGGGCTTAATTCCATCCCCTAATTTAAAAGGTGGGGAGTGATTTACTAAAAATTCTGAAATATGTATTTTATTATTTATAACAAGGAGTATGTGTACCTATACCAGCAATTTTCAGACCCTTAGCATAAAAAATTGCGGAGGTCTCACACAAACTTCCATCTAAATTCAATCCACTATTGACATCATATTTTGAGAATGTTGTGTGCGCACAATGCGTAGAAACACTTGCAACTCGCACTTGGCTTTTATTCAAGTTGTGTATTGTTCATATTAAGGTCATCAAAATTTTAGGGAACTCTACAATCGAACCCTAGTAAAGGAAAATTCTTATTCTCAGCCATCGCATCTTATATTTGTTTGTACACAATCAGAAAATATTTACTCTTTGAACATCATTATAACAGTTACAAACAAGAAAAAAAAACAAAGAAAAGAGATTACAGATGGGCTGCTGATTTTTACATTAGCAGTAGTTAAAAGACTTGGAGAGTAATGTGACGGTGATTGTAATACAGGCAGTAAATATGTACGCCAGTTATTTTAATTATTAACACGCGTGAGGTGAAAATCGTTACCGGTTATCCGAATTTATAATTTCCATCGAAGTAGTATATCCATTCACGCGGCAGTGGCTGCATCGCCTAAAGTAGAGACGCGTCCAGTTAGACGGTAACGTATGTGAGGTGTCTACGACGTCGGTCACTCCTCCCCGGAGTCACGTTAAGAGTTGACAATATTTACGAGCTTAAGACTGCGCGGTGCTCCGCTGGGACCAGAGACTGGGTCGCGAGATCGATTCTCGCTCAGGCCATGTGAGCGTCTCAGTTACGATAACGATTTACACAACGCATTAAATAATCATTTTGTATTATGCATTGTATTCATAATCCGGCGGAAAATGTAGTCTAGTGCTTTCCCGTTGAAACATGCGGGAAACAAATTATAAAAAAAATAAAAAAGTAACGAGTACTGAACTACGTACTACGGTTTAATTTCGGTTTAAAACGTTTTTATGCTGTCTGACTTGGTCGCCTGTTTTAGGTTCAACACAAAAATAGGTCGCCGTTCGCCCGTTCTGTGAAAGTAATAATAATCGGTGCATACCGACGTGATGAGCTTCACAGTAAGCAAATCGAGGTAGCGATCTCATTTCACATCAGAGCGCACAGAAATCGGATCACGTTTAGTCTCTCGTTATATGTAATACAGTACACAATATGTAATGCGATGGAAGGGAACGAAGACAAGGGTATACGTAGTGTCAGTGGACACTTGGCCATAGGATTATGCTCTCGTTCTTCAAATTACTCGCTTTTAATATTGGACCGAATCGACCGACCGACAGGCGCGACCTTCACCCGCGGGCGGCAGGTGCACCTCTCAAATATCAACACATGTCACTCACCCTCTTGTAGTCGGACTCCCTTATTTGCCTCTCAAATTCTATTACTCTACAACTCTATCAACCCACTTGCTAGTCTTTCATATTATTATACCGTTGTCAGTGAACGTATTGACTTTTACATCGATCGACTTTTAATCAACCCACTCAGGTAACTTAGTGCTAATCATTATGTCAAATAAACATGAACTTTGTAAGTTTAATACATATAAGTGACTTGACTATTATATACCTAATTATACCCCATTATAAATTATAGCCTCGTCCTTGTTGCGGTTATGAATAAGCGTTGTCCACATTTATACAAATTATAAAGGTGATAACTTTGTTACGTATGCTCAAAAAAAAATAGGTCTTACCCAAACGGATACGGATCCAAATTAGTTATTTATTAGCAGTAAAATCTCACTTCCTTTTGTTTAGTGAAAACAGAAATACATATTTGTGAAATAATACAAAGTACCGGAATAGACATCTTGCACAGAGAGTGCGGAGTGTGGATGCACGTGCAGTGCATCGGCAGTCGGTACGTCATTTGAATGTAAGAAGTTATTTTGATGGGATCACATTACCTCGCGATTGATTCCACCACGAAACTGATTGGTTCGCAACCGACACTTACCGACCATCTCGCTCATAATCACATTGTGATACCGTTGCGTTACCGCGACGCATCGCGCGTCGCGCCCGCGCCCGCTCCTCCTCGCATAATGCGATGATCAACTTTTGATCAGAGCCCTGCTCAACAGTGCCCATTGTAATGGTTTTGTAGTGTCCGATCTTGTTCATTTATCATAAAGTAACGGTTGATATAATCTGGCGATTGATCCGGAGCGAACTCTCGCGCATTTCGATTCAATTTAGATCGCCAATTGTGAGGAAAGGCAAACTCCAAAGCCTTATAGTTCTAAAAAAATTAGTTGATGAACTAAATTGCGTTTTTTGATACGATTAATGCAAAATAAAAGTGATAATAAATAAGCGAGCACGAAGTTCTAACAAAACATTTGTAGTAAACTGGACAACCTTTTTTGCAGTCGTATCGAATGCTAGTGTGATCGGTGTCCGCTAGTCGCGACAGTTAATAAGCGCACTCGTCTAGCGGGACACCAACGTCCTGCAGGTGCCTGTAACGGGACCTCAGAAAGGTCACGCGCTTCTCGCCCCGCACCCCGCAGTTAATTGTATGTGGAGCAACCACTGAATGGCGCGACCCCGCACTCGACCTAGTAGTTCGACACGGAGCCGACCGGGGCCCGCGCCCGCACCACACTTGACACTTACGGTATGATTCCGAATTGCACCGGCTGATGTTCGCATATATTTTTAAAAGAATCGCGTGAAAGCTTTCGGTTTATTGCGCTTTAAAACCGTCCCTTGTTTTTGTCGCAGATTGTATAATGAGGGATTATTAAAGTGTCGGCCCTCGGCCGGCGGGCCTCATTGTTCGCCGACGTGTTCGGCTAACGGCCCGCACACACTGATATCTCTGTCATTTTTACTTTTCGATTGTTTTTATGTTTTTTAACGCTTCCTTCGTTCGAACAATAAATTAGAAAGTAACGGCTATATTTTTTTTTACCAAAATAAATGGATGAATGAAAGATCGCTTTCTCCGCCACAATGCCAACGGTAATTGCTTTCAAATTTCCTTAATTTACAAATAAAAATAAATATGTCCGTACAAAGTAAAAAATTAAGATAGTAAAAATATGTAGGTAGATTATATTTATGGAATTTCAAGTAGGAGCCGCTTGCGGCGGCTACCGCTATTAAGTGTTAGTGGAGAATTAGAAGGCAGCCCGCTGCCGAGCTCCTCGCCCACTCGGTCATTTGACAATTTTTAAACTTTTTTAAACAACTAAGTTGGTCAACAATCGTACGGCCTGTCTGGTAGTAAGCGGTTGCCGATGTCTATAAAGTCTCAACACCACTAGTTGCCATACCAATTGATTCTTAATAAGTTACAATTGATGTTGCTAATCTAGTAGACTATTAAACCGTCGATATGGACTATATAATAAAAGAGTGCTGGACTCACCGGACTCCATGGCTGGTGTGGTATCGACGCGATGAGTAGTGAGTTCGTGCCTACATTCGCTCCCTCACACCCATGCCCGGCGATAGACTAGTCTAGCTCGTATATATTAGCCACTAGTCACCCTACGATAAGCGCAAAAGCTAAATGTCAGGTGATTATCCCCTCTCGCGTTTCTTAACGGGGTGAGAGGGTCAGTGAGTAACGGGGCCTGTGGCGCAAATACACAAGGGTGGCGTGACCTTTAGCCCACGGTTCGCGTGCCTGTGTGCGTGTGTGCGTGCGCGCAGCGTAACGGGTCACACGATACACGTCACACTTGTCGTTACTTAGGTCTATAGTTCTGTCACACTGTGACTGCAATTCTAATATTTGTGAATACTGTGGTCACGACACACGATATTCACAACTGAATGTGTTTTATATACATAAGTAATTATATGTATATCAATAACATTCGATGACTAGCAATTATGTTCTTATTTATATTTGTATTTCATGTTGAATTAGATGACATAAACACTCACATTGATTGGCGAAGTAACGAAAAAAATCTGGGTACAAGTGTACCAAGTGAAGTGAGACGAACCCACTGCAGAGCCGGACGTTACCGTATGGGATCAGTGACGTCACCGACATGCCGCTCGTAAATTTCACATACACTTGACCACAAAATTATATTCAGAGCTAATAATATGCAAATGAGAGAATTAGTCGGCGTATGTAAGAGTCATTAACATACTCCACATAATTAGTGGAGTCTGCCTCCATGCTACGTATTGGCACAATGTCTCGTTCAATGTCACGGACCACTGCCGCGCTGCGCCACGCCGTCCGGCATGTACACGGGACCCCCGTAGAAGCTCAAGATCATATGTTACACCAGATATGGTTTATTGTGAAACCAGAGATAGTTAATATCTTATCAGTCAGTTTTGCTTGGGTCACTCACATGTGACACGTACAGAGCCTGTTTCGACCACTCAGCGCTATTCAAAGGAGAACTTATATCGCATAAAATTAGGAACGAACCCTTCAGGAATATTGTTGGTGGTCAAATCTTTGCAAAAACTGAACATAATTTACAAAGAGAATTTATTACAAACTAACGAGCACGTTTAATGGCAGCCTGATGGTAATTACGTCATAAATTAACGAGCTTCATGCAAACACACGATGTGAAGCATTCTTCGCGCGTAAACACTTTTTTAGTTGTTCATCAATCACGTAATCCGAGCCACGACCCCACCATCGTCGCTCGTCTGCCGGGGTTCCGAGAACCACCAGCACTACGAAACGTTGTGAATATCGCGCACAAATTTACGATCGCTCCTAGACGTAGGTGACGACCGCACACGGGATACATGTAGCACGGGTGTTATAACGACGAACAAACCTCTAAACTACACCTTATCACCATGTTTATAGAACTGATAGTCCAAAGCTCGCTCAATAAATAATTTGCATACGTTTAAACAGTTCGCATGTATTTTTTGCCAGGAAGCTTTTTGTCCCGCGGCTGAATGTGCTGCATCAATCACTGCGCAGGGGCATTCGCACAATAGAGCGTTTGCGACTACCTGTCGGGAATAAGGTATAATGCAAAACCCCGAGAAGTAGATAATAACGCATTATTGGCGATCATATCATTCCCATGTTGCTGTAGTGAATTGTTTAGTAAGCTATTAACTTGGAGTTACACCTTTGTCCACCCAAATGTCCTACATTATCCATTTCTGGTCTTAAATAAATAATTATTTTTATTATTATATCGGTGGATAGCGACGCATTTCGTGATTGCCTATCGCGGTTCTACATCAAGTGGACTCAAATAAAATGGATAGTGTATGTACAAGGAGAGTAAATGGCACTCCCTGTTAAAATTCGAGTTCCCTGTTCCCTGTTAAAAAAAACCTCTTGGTGTCAAAAGTGTAAAAGTCGTAATTGTTCGCTTAGCTTGTACTTGAAGTCAGAGCCACACATAAATAAACTAGCGCTGTTTTTTGTATAAATTATATGAAATAAAAATAGTTTCTGGTTGACATCACACGAATCAACCAAAAGAGGTATTGATTGACATCTAATTTGGTGGAGCCGTAAAATCACAAATTCAATAATGAGGCAAAAAAGTAAACGTTATTTGTAAGTAATTTATGTTCCGAGAGAGATGCGTTGCTGAAGTGGCCGCCGCCGTCGTCAAAGGCGCGGCGCGGGCGCCCAGTCGAGCGCCGCGTTACACTACATATTATAAAACTAGCAACTCGCCCCGGCTTCGCACGGGTACAAATTATACACCTAAACCTTCCTAATGAATCACTCTGTCTATTAGTGAAAACCGCATGAAAATCCGTTCATAGTAATATATATTTTTCTTTTTTATGATAAAGGGGGCAAACGAGCAGACGGGTCACCTGATGGTAAATGACTACCGCCGCCCATGGACACCTGCAACTCAGGAGTCGCAAGTGCGTTGCCGGCCTTTAAGGTGGGAGTAGGGGAAGGGAGGGGGAGAGGGAGGAAGGAAAGTGTTAGGGCCTCCGGCAACCTCACTCACTCAGCGAAAAGCAATGAAGCATTGCTTCACTGCCAGTTTTCTGTGAAGCCGTGGTATCACTCCGGTCGAGCCGGCCCATACGTGCCGAAGCATGGCTCTCCCACGAATTTTATTAATAGAATACTTTTTCATAGTACCCATTTTTACATTAGTTCTTATAATAAACATGTTAGAGTCATTTTCGTGTTACATATAGTGGACGACACGCAAGCAGCCTCCTCTTGTAAGAGGAGTGGAGGACATGCAGCAGCATACCAGTGTAGATAACCCATGAGAACTGCGAGGGTGGTGCATCACGCACGATCTGATGCTCGATAGAGCCCTTGGTACAAGCTATCTCAGCGTGGAGACAGAGGAGTAAACTAGGCGACGTCAGCATCGCGCTCCGAGGGCCGGGCGTTCAGGTTTCATATCATGAACAAAACGTCCTCTACGACGTCTAACGTAATAATTCAAAATGAAACTAACAATAATAAGTAATTAAAAAACAAAAGGAATACAACTTTCAACATTATCCAATTTGTAAATATAGTTAGTTTGATGTTAGTCGTTTTGCAACACGAGCACGTACTCGTACTTGTCACTTTCTTGTAACGGCCGAACCGACCTGACCAAAGAGATTGATCTACTACTGAATAAGATGTGAGCTGTAGCCTGACTGCGGCTCAGAGGCGAGATCCACCGGGCAGAGGCCAGGCTGGCATTTGCATGCTTTGCCTAAACGACATAATATGTCTATGTGCCAAATTTCATAAATCCACTCAGCTATTTTAGCGTGAGGGAGTATTTTTTACCCCTGAAGTAAGATGTTTTAAACAAGGAAGGGATGTACTGTCAACAGGGAAACTGTTGTAGAAGCTAGTTTGTTTCATTATTTATATTTATTATAACCATCATCTTATTGGGTCACACGGAACTGCACTGTTTGAGCCGTCAGGAAGACAAGGGGAAAAACTCATTGCGACAATTCACGCTTCGTTCCTAAGCAGGCTCAGTGTTCCTCTCGGAATACGAAGAATAGCAAGTGCGGAACAATGCAAAACAATCGTTTGATCAAATGCGCCTCTTCGTCAGCCTGTTGTCTGTTCAAATCAGAGCTGGAGTCGTTCGGGGGAGGGGTGCTTTGTTATAGAAACGCTAACTACTATTAAGTAATGTCATATAACTAGACGATTATTTAAAATTGATTAAATTGTACCTCGCAGAGTTAAGAAATCTCCATTCAACTATCGTCATCAACGTACTACTGGGATTCATTAAAGTACTTTATTTATAATGAACTAGCAACTTAACCCGGCATTGCACGGGTAGCAGAGCATTTAATGTTTTTTTTCGCAGATCTTTTTTTTTATGGTATATGGGACAAACGAGCAGACGGGTCACCTGATGGTAAGTGACTACCTACACCCATGGGCACCTGCAACTCAAGTCACAAGTGCGTTGCCGGCCTTTAAGGTGGGAGTAGGGGAAGAGGAGGGGAGAGGGGAAGAGAGGGAGAGGAAAGGGTTATGGCCTCCGGTAACCACACTCACTCGGTGAAAAGTAATACAAACATTGCTTCACTGCCGGTTTTCTGTGAGGCCGAGTTATCACTCCGGTCGAGCCGGCCCATACGTGCCGAAGCGTGGCATTCCTACATCTTGAACAATTATCGTCATATTTCGTTATATGTAAAATGGTTGAAAAACCATTTTACACAAAACCTTAACAAATTATACACCTAAACCTTCCTCATGAATCACTCTGCCTACTGGTGAAAACCGCATTAAAACCCGTTCAGTAGTTTGAGTTTATCTCGAACAGACACAAAGACAGATGCGACGAGGGACTTGGTTTTATAATATGTAGTGGTAATAACATCGCTTACATTCCGGAGACACTACCTGTGGAGTGCTGGGCATTTGCTTAGATTGCGCTTCAACCGTCCGACAAGTGCGGCAAAACTGCATTTAGTATATTTGTAAAATATTTCACACACCTAGCTAGCTAGACAAATCATGTCAGCTATAATGGCTTTGGAGTATTTTTAATTACACAGTTTAGAAAAAATACATTGGCCAACCGTAACGTTTCTAGAGCTGTAACTTCTTTATCGTTATATATGTATAAATAGTATTGTACACGGGCCACCGGTCACTTGCCCGATGTACAATATTGAATAAAGCGGTCCATCTGGTGGCGTGGCCCGGCGGTGGCACGGAACGCCGCGATACGAGCGGCACGTCCCGCGTCCGTTTGTATCGCGCCCGCGCCATTAGCATGGCACTATTGTAATCTTTGCGGGACACTAATGCACGTTTTGCAATAAATCTCATAGAAAAAAATCTTATTCACGTCTCACCGGCGACAAAAACTAATGGAAATAGAAAGAAATATGCGAGAGCCGTTGTTGGAACGCCCGATGAAAAAAATGCAGGCAGATGCGCATGCGCAGGTAGACGAACGCATGCAAATACATACACGGAGCGATGCGGACTGCCGCTTCCTACGGTGCGGACAGTTATTACCACAAAATTGCATGTAAATGATGCTAAGACGGAGCTGCGCTGACCATGTTCCTGCGAGCAAATACATGGCGAGCCCATAACTAGAGACGCGCTGCAGGTGACAGCGGCCCCCCTAATGAGATGCAAGCTGCGGGTGTAATGAGGTGGCACGCGCATGCGCACCGAGCACCGGCGAGGTGCCCGCCGCAGCTAAAAGCTACTCATTTACAATATTGCTCCATTGTAAATCCGAGCTTTCTAAGAAACTAAGAAGATATGCTCATCCGCGAACGGTGGCCGCAGTACTGGCGGTGAAGAGTCCCGGAGAGAGCGGTAAATAGTTATCACGTACTGTTTTACATATCGTTGGTTACGGTGACGAGCCGTTACAATATAATATATGTATGTATACCTTATAACAGCACGTCGTCCCGCACAATGCAGACTGTTTGTCTCAGTATTTAGTTATGGAAAATCTGTTCTTAAACCTTCTTTCTTTATTATTCTATTTCTTGAGGTTGATCATTTGTACATTGGATACTTCCGTATAAAAACTAGCTGGGGATGTCTGTCTATAAATAGGAAATGCATCCTTTTAAATATACAACTATTATTCTAATTTGACCTTTTTTATTTTTTTTATTCATTTCTGCTGTTTAACGTCATTTAACGACAGCCATATCTTGCAACAAATAATAAGTTTTCTGGAAAGTAAATATCAGGCTTAAATAATTTTAATGGTATTTATGGATATTCAATGTAAACAAAATTTCTTACTTTTGTGATTATGCTAAAGACTCGACGATTATAGTTGTATTAAATACATGTGTGCAAAGCTAATTACTATAATAGTGTTGAGTTCTTGTCCTGAACTGTGTTACGTTGGGCGGTGTCAGTGTGCGACGTGCACAAAGTGTCAACGTCAACACATTTGCGTGCCGGTTACTCAGACCTAGACTTTCAGAAGTACTTCTCTCCCCGATGGGATTAAAAAAATGGTACATATTTCATCACTCGAGGTGATAAAAAATCCTTACAAAGCCTTCGATATAAAGCCTCTTAGTTCTAGATTCAACGGTCTAGTCTGTGGGCTGCATATAAGTCAGTTACAGTTAAAGTATATTGTAATTGTATGAAGATATTATCGAAAGAAGAGTTATGATGGACAAAATTAGTATCGTTGAGTGAGCCGTATCTACAGTCATGTTGGGTGCGTGTTTCATATTGAAACCCATCAAGTAAGGAAGTTAATGAACAAAGTATATTCTGAGAATATTTTAACAATTTAAATGAGTAACGGACACAATGCTAATTCATAACAGCGTAATTATAATTAGTGAGATTTGAATGAGAGCTACGAAATAATAGAATATGTTGATGAGTACAAGCGTTTGCTTTATTTTAACGGTTGAGATAAGTTGTTTAAGTAACACGATGTTAAAACAACAACTTATAATGCATACACGCTAATGTTTTGCGTTTAATATTTAAAAAGAACTTTATAATTTCTATTTTACATGTAAATTCCTGTAACCATCTTAGGAAAAAATCTAGAACAATAAATTGTTAAACATTAGTTTCACAAAATTGAGTTTTGGTGAGAAATACAGGTGACGTCAGTGTACAGGTGACTAGTAAGCAGTCTGTCAGTCTGTGATCCCGGAACATTTTGGTGCACTTTACTCTGTGATCACAGTGATCACATAACGAATATTGAAAACCTAAATAACACAGCGATAGGTACAGTGGCGTAGCGTGCCTTGGAGGGGCCCTATATCAAAATTAGTTGGGGGGCCCAAATGAAGGGTAAAGATTTCTCACAAAAGAAACAAAAATGTTTTAAACGGGGGAATCCCGCAATAACCGATGTAGGATGTTGTCAACTTTTGGGCGCACGCTTAACCCGGGAAAAAAGAGATTGCTTTTTTGACTTTTGTTATTTCTGAAGTGAAAACTCTATAGGCACGTATGACAGTTTTTTTCATATATTTTTTTCTCGGGAAGCACGAGATCAAGTGACATTGTGGATAACATTTTACTAATTTTTGCTTACCCACGTTAGAGGGCCCCTGTAGCCCGGGGGCCCCGTATCATTGATACGGCTGATACGGCGGTAGCTACGCCTCTGGTATCCTTTCTGTTCAAATTGAGTTTTCAAATGAAAGAAAAGGAAAAGGTAGTTTGACAATTTAATTTATACTACAAGTGATTAGTTAAGTTTATAAAATTTCTTGGAAATACTTTTTTACATATTAGTTCCGATGTACGAAATATTTTTTTTATTATTTTCAGTGTTGTTATTGTGTTTTACAGTTATTAGTAAATCAACAGCTTTACTTACTGTTCATATTTTTACCACTACACAGTCGGAACTGAAAATTTACAATTAATCATCAACCCAAAATGTGTGTCACGAGTGGGACAGCAGCCAATGCTTGTAAGCGGTAACTATCATCGCACCCGGGATCACATCGATGATGTCTTAAAGAGATGGTGCGGAGCAAAGAGAAGAACATCAGAGGAATGTATTAGTTGTGGAACGAGAATTCAAGCGAAATATTAATATTACGTTGAAGTAATTTAGAACGACTTTATTGTACAGAAAGTCATCTACATATGAATACATGTAAGTACGTAAGTACATCATCAGTGACGTAGTATTTAAGAGAACGCGACGAGACAGACTACCTTGTAATGTGTTATGAATTCTGTGATCCAATAATCATCGAATATAATGTGAGAGGCTGGAAACAGAGTTGTGAGTGAGGGGAGGGCGAGGGGGAAGGGGGGAGCGTTCGTAGAAGCGCATCGAAGCGACGTAATATGCTAATTATTATAATAATGAGAAGTAATTAAGCAGCGCGTTAACCTGGCCTTCAACTAAATTCATTGAGGCAGGCGCCAGCGCCGCGCCGTCGTGGCCGCGTCGCCGTCCCGCGCCCGCAACACCGCCGCAGTTGTACTTAGTATTAGGCCAACAGTAACAGATCACGTTCCCTTCCCTTTTTCATTTAGTGATGTTTTATTTTCTAAATACCTAGTTAAGTTTAATGCAGTAATAAAAGCAGAATGTTGGTCAAAAGTAAAAGAGAGAAAGCTTACAATGTTAGATACACTAGTAGCTATTTTATTTATGTTAAGTACTGGATACGTATTTGATAATTGTATAGGTACGTCAAATGTTTATAATCACCTTACATCTCTAACGCTCATCATGAAGTGACCTCGAGCGAAGGTTGTCTAGTGGGAAACGCACAGTGCACAGCCCTATCCGCTCACAGATAACCATCTTGTGGATATGCAAACTAGCTCATTATATTATTATTTAATACCTGATGTAAGGGGAAAACCAATTAAAATAAATTAAACGCCAAACTTCATAAACTGTAGGTAATCTCGTGTCAAAATATAATTATTGCTACGCGTATGTACTGCTCGCATCACAGTCATCATTAAAATAATGATGTGTAGTAGCTGCGTATAATATGCAAAACTTAATTAATTTTGATAGATGTATGATGTAGATGATACGTTAAACGTATGTGAGATAATTACACATTCTAGTTTCGTTGGATAATACTTCTGGACTCGGCCCTACATTAGATCCGGTAACTGTACCAGCTACAGCTGCCAGCGAGGGCTTGTGCATCCGTTACAGATATAATGCGAAGGGAAGTTTGTCTGTTCGGCCCTTCTGAGCTTCGTGACCACTAAATAACTTACGAACGAACTTTGGGGTATAATGGTAGGTACCAATTAAACCAATTTACATATTTTTCAAGTCTTTGTAAATTTTGTGTTCATAAATTCTTTTGTCACGGAGGACAATTTTATTACGATTGGGCGCGGTTGTGGAGTTTTTTTTAGCAGGAACATTCGCTAATATAATACTGATATCATAAAGAAAGAATGCGAATTTAACGCGTTTGTTGCTCCATATTCAGAAGGATATGTCTCCACAACCACTTTGAAAAATGTTACCATTTGAAAGGTATTTTAGTCCAAACTTTAGATACTTACTGTTTTTCGTATAGAAATCTGAACTAATACCTACTATACCATATCTACTACTAATATTACAAAGGCGAAACTTTGTGAGGATGGATGTATGGGTGGAAAGATATTTGTTACTCTTTCATGCAAAAAACGGCTGAACGGATTTGGAAGAAATTTGGCACAGAGATAGATTATAGTCTGGAATAACACATAGACTACTCTTAATCCCGGTAGGTTTGACGAAGTCGCGGGAAACAGCTAGTATTATAAACGCGACAGTGAGTTTGTTACGCTTTCACGCCTTATCTAATGAACCAATCCTTTTGAAATTTTGTATTCATGTTGTCAGAGGTACAGAAAAAGACATAGGGTACCTTTCATCCCAAAAAAATGTGCTGTTCCCGAGGGTTGAGAGACAAAGTGCATTACAACTACACCTAGACCACGGCAAGCGAAGCCGCAGGCAAAAGCTACTTGTATGAAACATTTACAAATTCAGTTCTCGCCAAATTTTTCCACGTCTGTTAGAAATATAACTTTAGCACCACGTCCACTTTCACGTGGGACAGCCATGCTTCGGCACGTATGGGCCGGCTCGACTCCGCTCGATACCACGGCCGAAGCAATGTTTCCATTGCTTTTCGCCGCGTGAGTGAGGTTACCGGAGGCCCTAACCCTTCCCTCTCCCCTATTCCCATCCTTTCCCTCTCCCCTCTTCTCCTACTCCCACCTTAAAGGGCGGCAACGCACTTGTTACTCTTGAGTTACAGGTGCCCATGGGCGGCGGTAGTCATTTACCATCAGGTGACACGTCTGCTCGTTTGCCCCTATACCATAAAAAAAAAATACTGTAAAGTCCCGTCTTTTCCTCTGGGGTAAGCTTAGGCAACAGGCCTCTATTTGCTTCTGTCCTCATCCTCGTACACCTCGCAAGCTCCATTTACCAAGCGCGAACTTCAACTCGACATAACTTCAATTAAATGAACTATAGGTGTTTTTGAATTGTCAGGAGTAGGTGTAAGTCAAAATCAGTCTATCGCGAAGCTAGTTGCCTGTTTCAACACATCGTTGTCGTCACTTTAGCTTCACCCATGTTCATTGGTTTTTGATATAATACCATTTACACACTTCGTTTTCTCGCAAGTCCATCTATTGGTAAGTAAGCGTGAGCGTTTGTGGTAGCCTGTGTACTCTACCAATATCAGGGTGTCACTATACTAAATATTTACCGATCGAGTTAGTTCGACTATCACGAATTTAGTTGTCCTCATAGTTCCCAGCACAGACTGTTCGCCGTTGTCAGTCCCAAGCGCGGAGAGCGGTATGGAGACGGTGTCCACTTTCGAGTGATTACATTTACATAGCAAATTATATGAAGCTATGTCGGTCAAACTACGTGCGCTCCGCCAATACTGAGCGCAGGAATCCACAATGAATACCGTATTTTACATTTAATTTATATGAACCAGCTATTTCTACAGACACATCATGCGAAAGTTATCAGAATGTTAAAAAGTTTTTATCAATGTGTTTATTGTTGCCCGTTCATGATCTGACTACCAAATTGGCTTAAGTAATACTCGTGTTCTTGTCACAGTTGTCTGAACACGCTACTCTCTTAGTTGGGAATGTTGTAATGTGCTGTAGTAGCGCTCATGAAATCAAACACAACTTCTCTTTTAAGTTTTTGCTGGCGACTATATTATCTACTGTATCTGAATTTCACTCTATTTATATGACATTTTTTTTAGAAGTAGGTTGCAAACAAGCCCAAGTCCGCCTAATAGCAACACAGGTGGAGTCACATCTGCGTTATAAACCCGTATGCAGCTCCAGCGATCGCACTCATTCCTAACTTAAACCCAAAAGTCGATGACGTCACTTAAACAGACGTCTATGCAGCAGCAGATTTAAGCTATGTAGTCATGTCAAAAGTTAGATCACTCAGTGCGTGAGATGATTGACAAGATGTCCAGACGTCTTTGGTCACCGGAAGCGTTTGGCCGTCGGTGGCGTCACTTGAAAACTACGGCAACGCACTGCGACATCGGTGATCCCTCGACACTACTGTTCAGCGATACAGTTTTTTTGCAACAATAATTCACTTTACTTTGTTGCTGTCGGTATTCCAAATGATTTTATTAAGTAGTTGTTTTATACAATATGCCACATCAATGTGTTTATATTTTACAAAGATCAGATCGGCTTCCATCAAGCATGTTGTCATTCAAATGTGTGGGTGCGTGTTTGGTGTAACACACGTGATAGACACACATATAGAGTTCACGTAATTCGGTAGCGGCAGCTAATTTAGAGGCACAATCTCGAGTTTAATTTGAAAATAATTCGGTAACATGTACCGGTGGGACGCGTCACGGGCTGGAGTCGATAGTGCGGCGTGGAAGCTGCTGACTCATGCGTCTCTGCGGCCCGCGTCGTTACCGGCCCGGCCCGCCGCGTGAGAGAATGAATGAAACGTAATGTATTAAGGATACAAGATTATAAAATAATATTTTACTTCGACCTAACTGTTACGTCCGAGTTAAAATCATCATAACGTAACAATTTCTTTCATTGGGACCAGCAGAGCTGTGTTGTCACAATATTTTTAATATTGAGACTCTAACCATTGACTGGCCTGTTGGTCTAGTGGTTAGTGACCCTGACTACTAAGCCAGAGGTCGTTGGTTCGATTCCCACCCAGGACAAATAATTGTGTGATGAGCACGATAATTTGTTTTGTGTCTGGGTGTAATTTATCTATAATATGTATGTATTTAGAAATATATAAGCATGTTATCAGCAGTCTGGTTACCATAGTACAGGCTTTGCCTAGTTTGGGATCAGACGGCCGTGTGTGAGATGTGTGGAGTTATTATATTATAAACATCAAATGCAGAGAGTATTGTCGTCTCCGATCGAGGCTCGTAAGGCGGTTTGTGTCCGACAGTGAGCGCGCTCTCGTCGGTGACGGTGGTGGCGGTGGCGGCGCGGGCGGCACACAAAAACTGAATGTTACGAGCGCGGAGTGTGACAGATGGAAAATCTCGATGTTATCGCCTTTTTTGTGGCGACCGATTTGAATGCGAGCGCGGGGCGCGGGGGGGCAGGGCGACAATACCGCGCGGTGAGTGCCGTGAAGCACGCCCCGCGCCGCACCGCCGACCATTCATCTCGTAATTAACGCGGATAAAAAACGATTCCACTTGTAAATTAGAAATGTTCCGGTGTCACCGCGCGGTGGCACCGCGCTGCATAAAAACCTCCTCAGCTGTGAATCTATAATAATTTAATTATGTCCTCCTTTGTCTCGCACCGTGACGTCTGAGCGAGGGACTAGCATTAGCGCCTAGAGTTACCAATGTCTTCCGGAAGAAGACGTAAATCATCGTTTAAAAGTCTCCGAAAAAAGCAAACGTAATTTTATGATTACTTATGTATAGTAATTTTATTCTAGCCATGTACTAATAATCTAATGAGGTTCCATATAGACCGGCAGTTACAAAAGCTGGTACATACCGTTCAGGTCGAGCACCATCTGTGTGTTGAAGAAGCTGCTGACGTCACCGCGCCCCGACACTGCAATAAAATAAGTCATCATCAGTATAAAATACTTGAAAGAAAGACAGTACCTAAATTTAAAATACACAAAGAGATTTTTCTACAACTGTGACACATACAATAAGGACGCTGTAGAGAACCTTTGTATGATGTAATATTTATGAGGCAGTATGAATATCAGCCCCTACTTGACTTGGATGGACCGTCATTAGACCGTAGTCGCAGCGAGCGCCACATTATGTCCGTCTTCGCGCCTACACCTACACCAACGGTCCCCGTGTCCAGCAGGAGGACAATGTGCGCGCTCTGCAGCTGCCCTATTGTGTGCGAGTATTGTGCACTGAGCACTGACCGTTGCGAAATCATCGACATTATGATCATTGTAGTAGGATCGCGTGGGCGGCACCGAGCGGTAGCGCGCTAAAGGCACACGTACCTAATACCCATAGATAATAGACTCCAATCGACCGTCAAATTATTCTCCTAATACCAATTCGAAATTGTGGGGTCAACACTGCGACTACCGGTCAACTATTACAGAAATAATCGGCTGCTGACCCCGAAACAAATTTTTTACTTTGAAACAAAACCTTACACGCGTGCGATTGAGAAATGATTATCATTTGCTGACGAAATTAGGAATATAAATATCGAGTTATTGAATGTTTGCAATTGTAATAATTTGGTTCTGTTTTGTCTGTCTCTGGATGTAAACTGATCTCAGGTTACAGACTAGCCGCACTGGAAATCATACCGATAATAGAAGTAATTATATCAGTAAACACATAATACAAGGCCGGGGAAAAAGTTTCTTCGTATTTTATGTACAAATTCAAGACATTTTTTTTCAATATTTAATTACCAAAAGAGGTGAAAATCTGAGGGTGCAAGGTCAGGACTATATGGTGGATGCATTAACACTTCCCAACCAAACTCTCAAAATTTTTGATGAGTGGTATATATATATACTACTTACCCTAAATATTTTCGCATAGACGACGGACTGATTTTGATGAACTTTGATGAACCGGGTTCTAGGAGTCTTTTTCTCTTTTTAACCGACGAAAAAAAAGGAGGTTCTCAATTCGACCGTATATATATATATATATTTTGGAGTTTACTCCTTAAGAATCGATTTTCATAAAAGGCGCCCGGTATGAAAAAAATATAAAGAGTAAAATTTAGTGATCGTAGGGCAGCGTAACGCTTTAACGCTTTGTTGTGCTTTATTGGAGTTTACTCCTTATCCTCGACGCATGTAAGTAGATATGTGTATATACCTTTATGTAGAAAATATATATGTATGTATATATATATAGAATATATACTGTGAACCTACAGTAAATTGTAAACTCCAGTCGTGGGTCGGAGCTGACACACACCTTTTTTTTTTTTTTTTAGGTTAGCCCTCTCTCCGTTATTTATTAATTTATGAACCGATTTTGATTTTTTCTTAGATAGGGTATACTTTAAGGGTCCCATGTCATGCCAAGGAAGGCAGGATCTGATGATGGGATCCTGATAAAATTGAGAGAAACCCTCGAAAATTGGAGGAACGAATAGTGTTTCTGTTTACTTTTCATTACTTTATCAGGTATTTGCGTTCAGAAATCATCATATCATGTAGCTGAGCTGATGATGAAAAAAAATCATCAAATAAAAATCTTTTTAACAAAAAATTAAACCGACGAAACAACTAAAAAGCAATAAATAAATAAACCTCTTAAGTCTTGAGCTTATTTACATAAACTATCAGATTTTATATAAACTTATTTTGAGTCGGCGCCAAATAATAAAATGATTGTGTGTGTGAGCTTAATATTCACCAATATTATAAATGTGAAAGTTTGGATGGATGGATAGATGTTTGTTACTCTTTCACGCAAAAACCACTGAACCGATTGCGATAAAACTTGGTATGTAGATAGCTGGAGACCTGGATAAACGCATAGGCTACTTTTTATTCCGCTATTCCCACAGGATTGGGTGAAACCGCGGGGCGCTGCTAGTATTAAACATTGCTAAAACAACACTACATGCTATGCGATTTTGTTGTGTCCCACGACCTTTTTGCTGAGTTTGGAGGTAAAAATTATGGATCCCTCGTTTTCTTACGCGATGTTCGAATACAAAACTTAAAGATTAGTACTTAAATTATTGTTTGACCCTCTAAAATAAACAAGCAAAGGTCGAAAATATCAATAAAATATAAATTTCGTGTTGTCGTACGAAATTACGTATCTATGGTAGAATTTCGGACTACGCTACGGTATTTTTTAAGACCTGTAATAATAATTCTCTTGAAACAAATAGTGTATTTGAAATTCTCGTAACATGTTCTTTAGTATTGACAATCGTTATTTTAGTTTAGTAGCTTAGTTTGAAAGATATCAGGCGGTTATGGATCGACACAGGCAGATATGATTTTATGTTATTTTTTTTTAATATGACATTTGACAAATCAAACTATTGTTGCGGTGACTCTGTATGTGTTGATCTATAATTAAATTGACGATTTCGAATAATAGATGATCAATTTTATGAAATAAAGATATTGAATTTGAATTAGAAATTTGAATTTTTCAATGTAAAAACTGTTCACGTCACGCGGTGCTCAAAATTTTGTTTCACCTACACGACGATTTTATTCAAGGTAAATATTACTGTTTTAACTTTCTGTTTATAAAGTTGAATACATTAACCTATCTTTATTTAAATTACCTGTTAATACTTAGTATATTTTTTATATCAATTACTGCCCTTAAATTGATATCCTATGTTCGCTCAATCCCATGGTTGCCTGTAAGAGATTGCCTCAGTGAGATAAGGCCGCCAATTGTATAAGCCACCCAACATTATGTGTGCTCTGTGCTCTTATTCCTTCAAATTATTTTGGTGTACAATAAAAAGATATATTATTATTATTATCTACTGTTACAGTTTAAAATGAAGCTAATTAAATACCTCACATCCACTACGTACGTACGTAATGCTACTCTAAGGTATAGGCTACATGAAATTTATGAAATATTTTTGATTCTTTAATTAAAGTTGTATATTAAATATATATATATATATATATATATATATATTTGTTCTGTTTGTCTTGGTGGTGAGCAATGACACTAATATTTGAAAGTTTATTTTGTTATTGTGGTACCATAGTTGATTTAAAATAAATTTACTCGGATTAATCGGCAGTACTTTGTAGACCATAAATAATATCCTAAATGTGACTTTAAATTTCCCTTACGTCACATGTCCTAATAAATCTGTGATTAAGAATAAGTAATTAGGAGTAAATATCAAACATAATAAAGACTGTTTTGTAATATATATATTTATTGTGTATTTCTTTCGTGCCATAGAAATTGTATTATTGTGAAGAGTAAAGTACCAAAATGTAGCGTATGGATACTAATTATATAATAGAACTTACATGTCTGAGGGTAATGCTAGTGTTTATATTTTATTGAGAAGTCTATTATGTTTATATTGATATAACAAAGGTAATTTTTGAAATGTATTGTATTTTCATTAAAAAAAGACTCTGTATACTTTATGACGTATTAGACTTCTCTAGTGGAAACATAAGTCTTAAATCAGTTTTTTTTTGGAATTTCGTTATAATTTTGATGTAAATATACTTTTTTGTATTAATTATCATACGTTAATCACAATTGAATGGAAAAAGTTTTTTTTTGTAGTGGAATTCCCATTACGCGACGTGCAAATATTCTGAAAAACGCCTACACATATGGCTCGGGATTAACAGACAGTCCAGAGGTTCTATATTTACTGGAAAAAAAGATCCTCATTTCACCCTCCCGGAGGTATCTGAAGTGCAACTTATTTAAAAGATAAATTGCGCACTTTATATTAGAAGGGGTTCGAAATGCGCTTACCAACACGTAGAAAGTTAAGAAGTCTCAAGTATTTTATAACTAACGCGGTTACTCTAATCACAATCAGTTTATTCAATAGATTGATAGATAGATTACAATCGAAAAGTATCAAACATACATTAGTCATACAAACAATGTTCAACATACATTTTTAAATACTTATTATACTCTACTTTTTGCCCAAAGATCATGTATCATTGTGCATGAATGTGTAAAAGAATCTAATAGGATAGCCGTTGTAACGTACCAGGTACATACATACAAGCAGGCAATGACTTATTATCTGAATTTTGAGTGCACTATGTAGAGCATTAAAACTAGTTTATGCGAGACTATATCCCGCGTGTGGTGTGTCGTGGCGTTGGCACTGGGCAGCGGCCACTCGCGGATAATCCCTTAGTCCGGAGTTACGAGCCCCGCGGGATGCGGCCAGGGACCGCTCATCTATTAGCAGACCACCTCTGTTTATTGCCATAGTCTTCTTATTATACTACATCTTATTATTTTTTGTATAATTTTACGTTTATTTCACAGTGACAGCAAAAGTACTCCAGACTATAAGAAAGAAGAAATTAAATTAGCTTACGTATACGCGAGGTTAGATTTTCAAGGTGCACTTTCCAATTGAAAGAGTTGCCAATGTGTACCCCGAGATATTTAACAACGTTAGTTTTTATTAAGCGCGGACAGTGACATGGAGACTCAGGGGAATTCGTAACACAGCCATTGTTGTGCGCCTTAAGAACTAGCAAATCTAGGGTTTTAAAGACAAGGGTGTAAATACCATCTTGTTGATACTTAGTGCCAAAAGATTTACAGAGAAACAGTACATTACTGACGTAACAGCACTTTCCGTATATATATTTCTGCCTACGCATTTCCATAAAGAAGTAGGGCCGTGTCATCCGCATACATGTATATTAAGCAGTTTGTCAGTGCCTGCAGAGACTATAAATAAAAAATTATAAACAAGGATGGGCCTAGTATGAATCCCTGTGGAACACCATAATTGAGTGTTTTGGTAAAACTAATCAAGTTATTTATTTTAACGCATTGAGGTCTACCCGTAAGATATTACTTAAATATTTTATGGCTAATTCCATGGATTCGAATGGTTTCCAACTTGTCCAAAAGGTGTAGAACAGACAGTCTCAAATGCCTTTGTAAAATCAAGAAAAATACCTAGGTACTTTATTCCTTTGTCTAATTTAGGCACCACGTGATTCAAAAGTGAGGCATCTTTAGTGAATTTTCCACGTCTAAAACCATACTGGTTTAGGGGTAGTAATTTTTTTTCTATACTTTCACGTTCCATGATATATAATAGCTATTGGTCGCGTCAATTTGAGTTTAAATAATTAAATGGTATATTAAATGATTCCAAGAAATTTATAATATCTATATATATTTATCTTGGTTATTAAAGAGTGCTGAAAGAATAGATATTGGACTGTAATTATTGACACTACGAGTATGTCTGTCTCCACCCTTGTAAATCGGGTGAGGTTATGAGTAATGTAAAGTTGCATAGCTTTTAAGTTTTGGCTTGGTTTTGCATACTGTCTTCGATGACTAAGTAGAAGCCTTTTCTTTTTTTTTTCTTTTTTTATGTGTGGAAACCCCCACGGGTCATCACCTCATCGGGGCCAAACGGCGAGGTGGTATGTCGGACTCGAACCGACTAAAACCACACAGTGTTCCATCACCGGGTCTTATAGCCGGGGCCTCAGGTGTACCCTAGAAAGGAAATCCCTGTGAACCCCGGCAGACTTGGCCGCCTGTTAAACCAGGCGACCCCACTATGAGGTGCAGATGGTTCTATCCCCAGGTTCTATCCAGGCAAGCGCTCATGGAGGCCGGAGATCGTTTTGCACTCTCCGGCGCCTGGTGCGTCTTCTGCGGGACGGAAGAGTACTTGTTCTCTCCCGTTCCCTCTCCGCCGCTTCTTTGGCATCCATCACTACCTCACAGAAAGAGGCGGCGGAATCCCACGCACTCTCGCTCTGGACCCACACCAATGGCCGCCGTGAGGTCAGCACGCTGCTGCGCCCACGCAGAGCACTCCATCAGAGTGTGGAGTGCGGTATCCTCGCGGCGGCCCCCGCAGTGGTGGCACACAGACGTTGGCTCCCGGCCTATGCGACACAGGTACTTCCCGAAGCAGCCGTGTCCAGTGATTACCTGCGTCATCCGGTAGGAGAGAGCGCCATGTCGCCTCTCCAGCCAATCCTCCATGACGAGCCTTACCGCCACAATCGTGGCGTGCCCCGACTAAGTAGAAGCCTAATTATGTTTAATTATTTGGACTTTTTGATTATTCTGACATTTGATAAAACAATAAATAATAAGATTAATGTAATAATAATGTAGTGTAATTAGTTTTTAGTTAGTTATATTTGCATGTCAAATCAATGTTGACTAAATGTTTAGCTCGTGAGACCTGTTGTACTTACCAACTTAATGCAAATAAAATAAATTTGAATTTGAACCACGGCTTTTTTGAAAACTTTCAGGAAGGAGCCAGTGAATTTGGAAATATTACAAATGTTGGTTTTGGCAGGTACTATCATAGTTAGACAAATGTTCATATTTATATTCAACTATTGCTTTTTGTTGCTTTTGATTGATTAGATGAATATGCAATCAAGTGAATTAGAAGTGAACTACTTGTAAATTGTATTGTGTGCAAGTGAACACGTTCACGTTCAAAGTCTGTTAGCTTAAATTAATGTCAGAAAACTTCTAACAACGTTATATAAAAATATAATTCAGTTGCATCTTGGTATTATAAATAACCGCTATAACCTTTTCAATAAAATTTATTGAATAATGTCATAATGGCACAACAAACGTATATCATGAACATATGAATGGGCGAAGAGGAGTTCTGATACAAAAATTTAATCAGTACCAACCATGGTTCATGTGAAGTTATAAATAGCATGAGCGGTGTGTGCTCAGTGCTCAGCGCTCACTGCTCAGTGGGCTCATCTTTGAGACATAATTACGTGGTAATTGCGTTGCGTGTGCGCCAGGGCCGGCTGCGCCGCTCCGAGGGGACGAGAGGCGGATGGCGGCGGTGCGCGGTGCGCGGTGGTGGTAGCGATAGTCATCGGTGCGCGAGCGCATCGGACATGATACTCGCGACAAACTCTATACTGTGTCGACATTAACATTCAGATAATAATATTTATAATAGCTTAATACTTTTTATTTGTGCAGTCCATTGGTGCAATGGAGTTGCGATATCAGAAATCAGAAGATTGCAATAGAGTAAAGCGGGTTCCATTCCAGGGCTCTATGTTGTAGTATTGTAGTAATACTCATACAAACTACATAGTAAGGCCACAGACCATACACACGCATCTTGCGTTATTCAGGATAATATAATGAGTAAACTAGAGTGAATAGAATCGAAGACAGACGCGGACGACATACTAACTCCCCTGCGCATGTTATTTGTAGCAAATATTAGCAGAACAAATGTGTTCAACATAGAGTTAGGTGTGGGGGTGCGAGGGGGCGGGGGTGCAGTCGTGCGCGGGCCCGCTCCCCCGTACACGTACGAGCGTGAATAAAGCAACATAATCAAAGGACATCGTCACGACATCACCCACTTGAGAACTAACTGTAAAATCAACCAATGAACCGTTCGTCTAAACTGCTGTAACCTCAAATTGATTCGAAAGTAGCGACTGGCTACATTGCATTACGCACAATCGATATCGCCCACGGTCCGCACAAATTCGTGGGTTTTTGTTCGCCGGCACGAAACTAGCCGTTTTCCTCTCCGGGAGATTTAAAAGATAGGATCACATTAACGCGCCGTACCGGCCCTCGGCGGGCAGGGCCGGACACGCAGAATAAACGACGCGGGCTTCTATTTAAAGCGGGGGTCAGCATCGCTCACGGGCCGCGCAGTAAATCGCGCGCGTGAATTACCGCGCTGGCTCTGGGCCGCGCCGTACCGCTGCCGAGCCTCCCTCGGGACTGGACCCCGCTACTCCATAAATCGTCCCCATTTGGCTAACCCGCGAATCAAAGAAAGGTAATTCACAATGTTTAAATCCAATTTGAAAGGAGCGAGGGCGGCCTCGAACCCCACACCCCAGCCTTTCAATATTATTGTAATCTAACGGTCTGTTAATATACCACAAGCGAGATATTCAAAGAAATAACCTCGTTCAAGTGTTGGGGTTAAGCCTGAAGGCTCCTGTTACGATATCGTTAAAAAACAATTTAGTGTCGGGTTCTCCTCGCGTACATTAATCCGTGGCGGTGTGTGAGCTGTTTCACTAACTTGTCACATTGTTTGACAGAAACAATCCCGCGTGTGACGTCACTGTTTTACACTATTCATTCTGTTCAATTAACAAAATATATTTAGTGCATAGTGACGTCTAAGAACAGTGGGTATAGCTACAGAAATGTGAATGTGTGCAGTAGACTGAGACAATAGGTCATAACATTACGAAAATAGTACATAAACGTTATAAATATGTAATTGTCACTGTCAAATATGTGTTCCCAGAATAATAGTCGCAATTATACATGTAAATGGTGCTAATGAGAAGCGACGACTACATTATTTGTTATGAGCAATGAACGCCATTATGCTGCAGACATTAATTAATTTTAATAGACGTGTCGGATTTCACAAGTGATCGATCGCCGTCGAGCGAGAGGCTCGAGTGCTTGGTTGGTAGCTCAGTGGTAGCGCGGCTTGTCATAAGGTGTTAACAATAACGCGACAACTTAGTACCACACCCTAAAGGTGTATATTATTTGATAACTATATTTGTAAAGTATGTCTAATATCTTTTAATTCTTGAATATAATATAATATGAAATGAATAAATATAATATTGACTGGCCTGTTGGCCTAGTTGTTAGTGACCCTGACTGCTATGCCATAGGTCGTGGGTTCGATTCCCACCCGAGTCTGGGTGTTCTTTATGTCCGTTCTTTGCATGTTTGTAAAGTCCCCCGTAACACAGGAGAGTAATTCCTACTGCGGGAGTTGTTTTAAAAAAAAAAAAATATATAATGGCATAGATTCGCGCTTATGTTTGCGTCTCATCGTCAGAATTGGGCAAATTTTTATTCAGTTTTCAATAACGTGACAATCGTGAATTCAGTGGTAGATTGATCATGCCAATGGCGCCAAAAATTTACGAAATATTAAAATGGCGATGATGGGTTTCTAACTTTTTACCTTCGAGCTGTCACGACACGACGAAAAAAGTTTACAATATAGTACAAAACATCTAATTTGTCCTATTTTTTGTCCAGTAACACAGGTGTAACAATAAAATATTATCAACGTTTTAGTATCAATCATGTGGTGTAATAGGTTCATGTCTATAATTTTGTGCTAATACGCACAAACTGAACACAAGGCAAATGTCGTTCTTCCTCAGCCTTACTGCAGCCCGTAGTACTTTTTAGTTTAGGTATTTGAATACATTTACATTGAATACCATACAAGTACAACGAGTGCCAAGTGTTTCGCGTGTGTGAGTAGAACGTATATGTAGTAGGTAGGTATAACAATGGCGCCGGGCCACTCCTCTACCAGCACGAGCCGACTCTTCTTGTAGTATCTTTTTCTTACTCATTGGCTCCATATGCGAAGTGATAACATTTTGGAGTGATGTTGATGTGGCGTGACTTCACGGCATTTTTCTCATCGTCACTATGCGCAATATGCTCGCACTGACAGGCGACACGCGACGCGAGCCTCATTCGTAAACGTATTTATAAATCACACAAAACTCACTTAACATAATATAGAAAATGAGAATGAAAAACTAGATAGCAGCACGACGAGTGTACTCTAAAGAGGTATGCTTAGTAGTAAGTAGTGTAGTGTATGTTACAAAGTGGAAAAAAAATACATATTCAAACATGGGGCCTTCATCGCGGTTAGTATTTTACCATCTACCGATTGTGGTTAGAGGTTTACTTAAGCTTTTAAGTTTTTCTTTTTAAAACATGTACAAATAGGGTTTAGCGCTAAGGTGTCAGCCACGTCGAATCACTGGTTTCCTCAACTCTAACTTTTTTGTTTTTATGATACCTTCAAGGTTGATACCTTTTTCTTGCAATTTAATATGTTCTTTGGTAGTGATTGATTCGAGTGATCTTTGGCGGCTGCTGTTTGTGTTTTTACCATCACTTTTATATGACTGCAATTTATAGTACCATATTAATGATAGAAAACTTAAAACGATAGAGGCAACTGCCGAAGTAACATAAGTTAGGGTTGAAGGTAAGGGTTTTGTGTGGTGACGGATCTGCTACTTAAACTCTCTTGACCATGCCCACTTAGTGTCGCAAATAAACTGGACATGGCACGGAAATCAGGCAAAGCCAGGCAAAACCCTGTTTGTTTTAAGTTAGTTTGGACTGTCTCCGTAAGAAATATAACATGTGTATTAAGTACTGATGTTGATAGCCTTTACCAAGTGCAAATGTATTCCTGTTAGGTAATAACGTAAAGGTCAAAACAATTACGCCACGCAGGATTTTATACCTTTCTACTATCTTTACACATCGGTAAAACCTAAATAAAAAACATTTGCAAGACACATTTAAGAAGATAAAGTGCACGTACTTGAAATATTTACGTTACAATACATACCTTATTATTAAATGCAAGGCTCCATTTACTTACTTCTCTCTTAAGATTTTACGTACATATCTATTGTGTCAACTAATGAGTAAAAACATTATGAGATGTTAAAAAAACATTTTGTTCCAAAGATATGTTTTAGATATCACTATCCCAAAAAAAAAGTACATTATTTGATGTAGGTATGATCTCCTTAGAAGCAAGGTAAAGTATCCTAGTAATGACAGATGTACAAGCGTGGTTTGTAAAAAGTTTATAGGTGTTCTCACAAGATACTTATAACTTTTCTAATAACTACAGAGATCAAAACCTCCCACGGAGAAAATTTATTCTGATTCCCAAGAGAGTTAAACATGAAAATCACAGACACGTCGGGACCCATTATATTTGGTGATGTGTTTAAACAGTTAATTTGTAGTACTGTAGCACCTGGCAAGCTCATTAAACGTTAGGCAATACTTTACTGTTGCCTACACATCACTTATTTCCCGTAGATTGAAAGCCAGGGCGTCGTAAATGAGTTTGGATTCCTCGACACGAGTACCGCTACATCATAGAGGGTTGTCGAGAGGCAATTTTCCGTCTCACCACCTTATATCACACCCGATTACAACAGACGAGCAGAGATGGTCAAGCGTTTACTTACATAATAGTGTTGACGATGGACGCTTCCCTCTCTAAACTGTTTAGTAATAGCGAGTTTACATGCAGAAATACTTACGGTACGAGTGTATTTTGTATAAACATTTTAGATCTTGTAGTACACCGAAGATAAGTAAGAAAGAAGGTATATTCTATTTTTGGTGAGGAGTCACAGGCAATTGGTGAAGTTATGTTATAGGGAACACATCAGACGTAGATGAATAAGTCAACTATGAAAACTGAATTTATAGTTAAAATTATAGTCCGAGAAGGCTGCTAAGGAAGACGAGAGAGTAATAATAGGACATAAAGATTGACAGGGAATCCGTTTCTTAGCTGCCTAACAATCGGCTCACTTTGTGTTAGTTCATGAATGGAGGTAGTGTGTGACGTCACGCATCGATCTGTCAACAATAACACGCAACTGTATCAGTACGCACAGGACGAGCGAGTACTGCGGGGTCAATGACCGTCCGTGGTTAATTGTGTACGTCCCCCCACCCCGCTGCGGGCCGACGGCGTACCTCCCCGGGGTGACGTCGTGGCCAACATTTGGCCCAGATTGGGCGCCAACATTTAGCATCGATCGGTAGTTAGAGACACAAGTTCACGCACGTGTTGCGGAGGCACTCCGCGCTCCGCACCGCATCTCCCAGCTGTGACACTTGCAGAAACTTGCTTGCTTGCACTTGCACTTGTGTGTAGTGTGACACACAGAACACTGCCTGACACTGTTGGATTCCCTTGCAGTATATAATATGCATTTAATCAAAGCCATTAGCCAAAGCATTTAGCCAAAAAGAACTAAACCACTTAAAGGTAAGGACACAGTGGGCAAAGAACTTTTGTTAGTACATCAAGGATATTACTCGCGGAATCTTTTCAGTTAGTACCGTTACAAGTATCAAGAAATGTTTTTTTCAATAATTCTATTGACGCTGAAGTAAGCCGATTAGGTCGCGTGTTAAGGCCCATTCACACATATCAGTGAAGTCACAGCTCCGGCACAGTACCGGCACAGTACCGCCACTGTAATAATTATTCTTTCATACATTCTCTATGAACGCATCCACATCTGTCAGTGTCAGTGACGGCACAGTGCTCTCAGTGACAGTGCCGGCACCGGCAATCACGGACGTAATCGTTAACGACGATATTTTTTATCGGATCACGGACGCCGCTGCGCCGCGACGGTAGCGTAATGGCTAAGGCGTCGGATTTGCGATCAAGTGGTTGCAGGTTCGAACCCCACCCAGTGTACTACCGGCGTGAACCCACTCCTAACACAAGCGTTTAGCTTAGCTGGAGAGGTTAACAAAAATACTAGTAATGTGTTATCCACGTTACTAGTATTCTTTATTTAAAAAAAAAAAAATTAAAACGTAGTAGTCGTATATCTAAACAGTGCGGTTTTAGCCTCGTTATAGTAAATTTAAATATATAAAGTTCGAGGTGGATGGTTAGAATGAACTAACTAACTAAGCTAACATGCTGAGTTTTATTTCACGGGAGCGAAGCGATCATTATTACTAGATTATAACAACCATTAGGTATCGGGGGCATTCGAATGTATCGCATTAAAGGTTAGCTAGTGCTGGTGCGATGCGTGACGGACGGGAGCTTCACCACGTATGGTTATGTTATGACACTCAATTTACGCACAACTAGTGATCGGTGAACAGTTTTATGGAACAGGGCAAGAAGGTAGCTCAAAGACATCATAAACAGTCAGACATAATGCACAAGAACTTGCGTAGGTGCCAGACTATGTTATAGCGAATATACTCTGCGTCATATAGCAAAGGGGGACGTGACTATTGTGAACTAAATTGAACTAGTTCTTCCTTTAGCGAGTTTTCAAGTTGTTTTCTATAAATGTATAATTTGAACATTAGGCTATTGGACAGTCCACTTGTACCTTCTTAATTAAAGTAAGTTAAGCTAAGCTTGGTTATACTCGTCTAACCCTTAAGGCACTCGTGTCGACTGTAAATATGTAATTAACATGGTAATGTGGTAATTGGCTCCGTACGGCCTGACAAGATGCGTATGCAACTAATTATAATTTCAATTAATATCAAAGTGCTATCAACAATCTGCTCGTACTGTAAATAAGATGGGGACGACTTATCTATTATTATTTATGTTTAAAGTTTGAAGGTATGTACTTCATCGCAACAGCACTCGTTCACGAATGTTCTCGTTCACAAAAAACGTATAACAAATTATATCAAACTAGCAGCACCCCGCGGTTTCCCCCGCTTAAGTCCCGAACCCGTGGGAATATTGGGATAAAAAGTAGCTAATATGTTAATCCAGGTCTCCAGCTATCTACATACCAAGTTTCATCGCAATCGGTTCAGTAGTTTTGGCGTGAAAGAGTAAGAAACATCCATACATTCTCACAAACTTACACATTTATAATATTAATAGGATTAATCATTTGACAAAGTCATTCCATTTGCAAACGTTTTCAAAGTTAAAGTATTTGTTTTTTTTCACGATATTTTTTTCAAATTCGACAATCTACAAAATGTCAGTAAATAAATTATTGTTATTTAAAAAATATTTTCATATAAATACTTGAACCATTTTCATGGATTTCTGTTTATGTTCTTACCTTACCTAAGTCTACGAGTCGGGATAGGTGCTATTTGATAAAAAAATTATCAGTCAGTCGTTTTTATAAACATAAAAATTTGCACGAATCATAATTTTACCAAACGTTGATTGTAAAAATAAAACAGTGCAATAGATAGATACGTTTTAGTCAAATGACAGGACAGAACAGGACTGCACGCAGTCACGGTAATACTATCCGTACAGTAATAAATCTTCATACAAACGGTCGGATCGCGAGACATGCCTACACGCCTTGCGTTCGGTTAACACTCAGTTCGCAAACAGTCGCGATTGCTCCGCAGTGACGAACAAACGGTGTGATCGTTTTTTAAGCAATAAGCGTGCGATTTGTGTATTTCATTGAAATAACATACAAATACTTAAGAGTTGGAAGAGGGAGAGGGGGAAGAGTGGGAAGAGGGGGAGTGGGAAGAGGGGGAGGGGGAAGTGGGGGGAAGAGTGGGAAGAAGGGGAGGGGGAAGAGGGGAAGGACGGGAATAAGGAAGAGGGAAGGGTTAGGGCCTCCGGTAACCTCACTCACGCGGCGAAATGCAATGCAAACCGGTTTTCTGTGAGGCCGTGGTATCGAGCGGAGTCGAGCCGGCCTATACGTGCCGAAGCATGGCTCTCCCACGTTTTAATTTACTTTTTTTAATTTACTTTATAAGTAAGATTTTGTAGTAGCTAGTTAGAAGTTTGGATTGCTTTAGGTGGCGCACACGCGATGATATGGTTTGATATTAAGTAAAGTTTGCAGCGGTTCAACATCGGATGGGTGACCAAAAAAAATGTTTTTTAATTTGCTCTGTGCTGTAGGTAATGGGGTCGTTAATTTTACGGACGGTTACTCGTCAGCTGTTTCTTGCATTTTGATTGAGTAGGTTGGTGTTGAAGTTTGTAAGGATTGGAGTTTGGTAACTTTCGGCGACAGCAGTTTATTTTAACACCCAGAATAAAGGGAAATCTATGTATATTTATAAAAATTAATTATAATATTTACAATCACAAAACTAAAAAGAAACTCAAGTAGGTAGATGAAATTATGGGCAGCCCTATCGTCGTCGTCGTCTGTCGTGTTTACGTACCGTCCGGCTGTAGGTAATTATATCAAGGAAAGGGCCGAGTCACAATACTTACTGTATATACTAATACTGTGACGCAGTGGTGCTGTATGCCGGTGCGTTGATGCGTCCATTGGTTGGTACTTTAAGTGTACCACCGACAACAATGATATCTGAGTGATATAATTGTTTCAAGTATATCTTGTACATATAGTGAAAACTTATAGGAATATTTTTTTTTAACAAAAAATAATCCGACTTCATCGAAATTTATTCTGAAAAAATAAACTAATGAATACCTAAGGTATTATATACCTTCCAAAAACTATGTAGAATACGTAAGTGAAATAATTAAAAAATGGTCCATTACTTTTTAAGAAGCTTGCGGCATAGAAACATTGTATAGTACATACATAAATACGGATCGAATTTTTTGTAGTCGGTTAAAACCATGCTTTTCATATCAATTACTATATTGAGCATTTCATTTACAATTATTATTTAGAAAAATGTTAGGTCAAAATGATTTGATAGCTATTGTATTTGCGTTAGACAATTATGGAATTGAAATCAAAATGAGGGTAATTTTAAATTCGTTTTTATATCCGCACCGTCTGGAGCGCGTAGTACAACTGGTACTATTATGTATTTCGTGGTAGTACATAGACGTAAATGAACATTGAGTTAGTTTGAAATAACGTAGTTCGTTCTTTCAAGCTAACTAAACAAACTAAAATTAAAAGCTCCTCACGTATACAAATTTTTCCCTAGTTCAATTCGATTCATAAAACGTAGTTGTAGTTTTATTTTTAGTGCAGGTGGGAATGAACTAATATTTTTTAATTTTAATGAGATGAATATTTAACACGGTATAAATAAATATGATGATGTGGCTCCGCCTACTTTCAAATTATGTGTATAAGCATTTATTTCCTAATTTGTAGCGCCATTATATATTTTAACTTGGTTTTAATTTTTGTTCCTCGATTTTCTTAATTGTATCTATATAAAAAGTAAAAACTAGTGAATACTGCCACCGTGTCGGTTGAAGACAAAAAGAAGATAGGATAGAGTGATCCTTATTGAACAATCCATTCATCCAGAAGAAAAATATCTAAATTTCTAGAAGATCGGTGACACATTCGTCAGAGACGTACCTTTTAATTTCAACAATTTTAGTGTTAAGTTGAAAATCAACTGTAACTTGTTTTTATAAATAAATTGATCACCTATTTTACAATTAGGTAGGTATTTTTATGCTTATCTTATTTTAAAAATAGTGTCCGTCACAATAGAATAGTATGAAAGTTGTATAATTAGTAAGTTATTTTTCAATGTTATGACAACCACGACAATATGGTGTAACACCTTACCACATGTAGCATAAAAGTACACTGATCAGTTATTGGAGGCAGGTGCACACTTTGAACCCCGTGCCAAGGTTCAGGACAAGAGTGCCCAAGGAACGCGCTAGATCTGACAGGTCTAATTAAACGCTTATCGCTATTACCTTTCTGCATTGGAGCGAGCAGTTCTTGAGACATCTTGTAGAACACCAACTATTGAGTGACCGACGGTAGTAGCTTTCATAGTCACTCAACCGTTGAACTTCTCGTATATCCTGTGTGTGTCCTCTCACGCCCGATTGAGCACAAGTCATTGATAGTCATGGCGGTACTCACCCTTGACAGGACTTTAGTCTGGCACCGGGGCTTTCTATTGGATTGGCTATAGTACGAACCGCCCGAGAGACTTAACAAAATATCTACAGGTGTCTTACGGCCGTGGTAGCAGTCAGTTGTTCTGACTGTTTATGCAGAATAGGCACTAGGACTAATTGTCACCATGTTAAACTATCCTAAACTCACAAACAGTATTAACCATAACAACCTTAACACACTACCGAGTGTTGCAAACTAGGGGACCATACGCGATGGTGGTTGTGTTGGTGGTACCTATATATAAAAGGATTAAACAAGTATCCTCCTAGACTCAATCCACCCGTGGCCACGATCGGTGCAATTCGCAATGCAATTTAGTAGGTACCTTATAATATTATGGCGATTAAGTCGCGTGTATGAGAGCACATACGCTAAATCAGTATTCGAGAAAGAATTGTTATCGATGTATTTAAATAATAACGAGTGAAAACCCTTCTTCTAACGGCCGAATTGTCACTTCATGTTAAGAGCTTTAGAGCGGATAAACTGTAAGTTTAGGGACGATGTTAAGCGTTCAAGGTAAAATAATCCTATAAGTCCTACTTGCGTTTGTATTAATGACCTCCGAATTGTTAATTTATGAATGTCGAATACCATGTCATTAGGGAGTTGTTGTGTGTCTCAAGCAAAGGGACTCCCTATTAGAAATTTAAACCAAATGACAAAATTTAAAAAAGAAGAGGTAACACACAAACACTATACAGGTACCTACTATTGGCATGTAAATTATATTTTTCAGTTGAAGATTACTTTGATAATAAACATTAACACTAGTGCACTTAATTAACTACTCAATGTCTGAAATACCAACTATAATCTTTATTTTGATTGTGATTAAGTTAATTATCTTTGTAAATTTAATCATTAGTATAATTAATGTGGTAATATGTCTTTCTAAGTAACGAAACTTTGGCACACCTATATAGTGACACATTTTATCTAATGCTTCTAAGCTTCTGAGAAAAAGATTAACCATTTGGCGATAATTTTTGTTTTAATTTTCCCAAGCGTTTCTCTATTAGGTATAGGCAATTTAGTTTGTTTGTTACCCGACGAAAAAAAAAGGAGGTTCTCAATTCGACTGTATATATATATATATATATATTTTTTTTTAGGTTTGTTCAGCTCTCTCTCCGTTATTTATTAACCGATTTTGATTTTTTTTTTGTTAGATAGGGTATATTTCAAGGGTGGTCCCATGTCAAGGTAGTCAAGATCTAATGATGGGATCCTGATAAAATTGAGAGAAACCTGGAGAAAATTGGAGGAACGAATAGTGTTTCTGTTTAATTTTCATTACTTTATCAGGTATTTGCGTTCAGAAATCATCATATCATGTAGCTGAGCTGATGATGAAAAAAATCATCAAATAAAAATCTTTTTAACAAAAATTTAACCGACGAAATAACTATAAAGCAATAAATATTAATTATATTAATTACTTACGTATAGCCATGTCCTATTCTACGTAGGTACATATAAAATTTAGATAATTAATCAGTTTGTTGTTTGGCGCCGACTCAAAATAAGTTTATATAAAATTTGATAGTTTATGTAAATAAGCTCAAGACTTAGAGGTTTATTTATTTATTGCTTTTTAGTTATTTCGTCGGTTTAATTTTTTGTTAAAAAGATTTTTATTAATAATATTGAAGGTCATTTAAACGTACCTAACTGTAAAGAAATTAACCGATATACGTTTAGATGGCGTCATCCACTGACGACATACAAAACATTTTACAACAAGTTTATATTTTTTTTAATAATTAATTCAATTTCTTAGAGACAGCCCTTAGTAGTTAGGTCTTTAATGATGTAAATATGTAGACATTGAACTTTCTCTTGGCAGTTAGTAATTTTTTCTACACCAGTGCGGTTATACGTAGTTACATGCAGTGGCAAAGGTTACGGTGAGTAGGCAGCGCGCGTTGGCGCTGCGAGTGTCACGTCGCCTGGTCAGGCGGGGCGCGGCGCGGCGCGGAGCTCGCTCGGTCTAATGTCGCGATTGAAACATATCCGGTGCTTACACTTGACAACGTCACTGTCAATTATACCAACCGAGCTCGTTTCACATTTGCACATTTATATTTCAAATATTATACTAATTGCTTCGCAGAAAGAATTAATTTAATGAGGACTCGTACCCGTACTCACTTGGAGAAGCTTACACTAGACTAGGAATAATATGGGGCTTTCCAAAAAGAGTATGAACAGTTATTATAAATGTGATGTCAATACTAGCGAGTGACACCCCCGGTGTTCACTTTCCATCAGGTGAGTCGCTTGGTAAAACAAACAGAAACGTTGTGACGTTGGAATGACATTCGTCAGTTAATAACAGGACATGTGATAGCTCTCTATCGCTCTCGTCACTCTACGCACCATACTCACACCGTGATCATAAGTTTCCGTTTCTGTTTGTTTTACCAAGCGACTCACCTGATGGAAAGTGAACACCGGGGGTGTCACTCGCTAGTAAGTATTGACATTACATTTATAATAACTGTTCATACTCTTTTTGGCAAGCCCCGAGCACCGTGAGTACCGCGACACGCATGCCTCGTACTGTTCGGACAATCTCTGATTAGTGCACATATTAGTAACGAGGGAAATGAAACAGCCGGCTGCTGTGGGAACACGGAACACCTCCCGCTGGTGTTGCCACTAGATGATCGTGGACTTACAGAAGTTTTACAAATTTAACGTGGTTACCTATGAAATAGCCATTTTTTATACCGGCTAGTTTGACTACTTACATTCTATTACTACTCTTGCATTCTGCTTAGATTGAAAATTTAAATTAATTTTTTACTTAAGCTGCTTATAAAAAACACAATTGTCACTTTTCGTTTTGTCTCTCTGCCTTTGATATGGCTGTTTATAAACACACAATATCTAGGGTATGTATGTTGTCGCCACATTAAAAACTCTTATTTATTTTATTAAAAATAGAGACAAACTATAATAGATGATAACACAGTTCACTATTTAATAAAAATAAGTTAATAGACATTATTTTGACTGGTTATACCGGTAACGCAATACTATTTATTGGTCGATTGATAAATATTAACGAATAGTGGGATTATAAAAGGGTAGGAATAAGACGAGAACGATGGTCTTGAGTGCGAATAGTGGTACGAACAACTTGGCAGTTACTGCAGTTAGTGATTTTCATATTTTATATCAGATGTTGTGAGAATGTTTCTAACATGTATTATATCTATTATTAATTGGTTATCACAAAACAAAACATACTAATTAGGGTATTCGAAAACGGATTGTCAACCCAATTGTGTGTGCATTAATTAAAAAAATAATTAAAAAGGGTGCTAGTACCAGTGCTATCAGTGCCAGTAACATTGACAATATCAGTGACGTCACACGCGCCTTGTCATTGTTTTTTATTATTATTGTCATTTCGTATTACAATAATGTAATTATATTATATTATTATTGTTTATTATATTAATATATATAAAATAAGTAAATATATTAAGATAATTCAAGTACAAATATTGTACATATTTGTACTTGAACTGTGTAATCGCGGAAGCCTCCACCAGGTACGATATACCTACCTACTCGTCTGTGTCTTTAAATCCGGACGCTGGCATAACTCATGAAATTAATTCAACTGTCTTATTCTGTTATTTACTGCAATCATAAGAATTATACGTGGTGTTAAAATAATTAGATGATGTTCAACTAAGTACGTTGTAAAAGCACAATACGGACGGTAACTGTAACACCTAGTGCTAACTTTACTGCCAATTTGAAAACAGCATTACAATTAGTTGGCCGAGTTGGATCATCTCGCTTTAGTTAATATCGAACCTAAGATGACAATCCAGAGGTATGTAATACCTTTTCGTGATCGCGTTAATTCCTGTTTAAATACATATTTATATCATACAAAAAAAAATATTGTAAAAAAATAAAAGTTAGTATCGGACCTAAGGCTCGCTGAACACTAATCGTAAAGTTTCATTGCCTTATACTTTTCTACAGGCTCTTATTGCATTGTCAGCTATACATTATACGTTAAGGCAAGCTGTAAGGTTCACTTTCACTTACTGACATATGTTATTAGATGATTTCGATAACCTTATACTGAGGAGGGTCCTGGCGTACCCACTCACCAACTCACCTATCCAAGACTGACCCAGTGTTGGGGTGCAGTTGCAAGAACAAGTTAACTATAGTTATGGGTCTCTTCTATAAAATATAAAAAAAACATCGTGGTAGTGTAGGAGCAGACTGACCCTGGCACGGGTGCGAACATATCGACTGGCATACCTACATAGATAGATAACACTTTATTTATACACCAGTCTTACAGTAGAAGTATCATACATACATTTGTCATTCAGATAATGTACAAAGGCCGGCCCTATTGCAAAATGCAATCTCTTCCAGGCAACCTTAGGATCGATCAATGTGTTTCGGAGAGACAGTAAGTTGTAGTTGGAGGTGCATTTAATTTTTTTTATGAAAACCTATAATTACTATAACTTAATTAATATAAAAATATACAGATATCCTGTATAATTAGTCTAGGTACTTATGCATACTGATACAAAACATACATAAACATAAAACATATACTATCATATAATATACATACATATATACATATTTTCATTTATACACAAACGTACTTTAACACATACCTAATACCTATAATACTGGTTTAACGCTGGTAGTCGAAATTCGACCTTACTGATTATTAAAATTTGCATGTTTCTAACATTTTTGTCCGCTCTTATATATTCCGAGACCATACACTATTACAGCACTAAAGCACCGGCGAAAGAAATAAATGAAAATAAAAAATTAAACAGTGAAGCTCGTCGAACAGGTTGACAAATAGGAGAAAATGTTTTTAAACTTTCGCGACTTTGATGCATATTAGATGACATGTGTAACTCGGGACTTAATCGCGATAATATTTATAATTGATTCGAATGGCACCGATCGTGGTCCCGGGTGCGATCGAAATGTCGGGTAACCAAAAAAGGTAAAGGTACCTTGTAAATATTATCGCGAGTAAGTCCCGAGTTATCCATCTAAGAGAACAAAATTATTCTTAACTGTTTTGTCTTTGTCTATTTATATATAAATAAAAAAATACTAACTACCAATAATACCACCACTAAGTGAGTAAACAAACATACGGCCCGCCTTACGACAAGCGGTTACCTACACCTTTAAATAATAATAATGAAATAGTCACTCGCGCAGTGCCAAGCCGCCCCCATCCCTGGGGTCGCCAAAATCATAGGGCTGCAGAAATATACTCATACAACACTTCAGATTATTTTATTAAACGTTTGTTAAACAAAATACATACATTTTAATTATTACCCGCAAAGGACAATATGTATCAAATGTTATAATTCTATCATTAATGATCTTAGAGAACGGGTGCAGAAACTAAATTTCATATAATATGTGTTAGAATATTAAAAAAAACAAAATAAAACCTTAATTACTTACGTTCATTTCATCAATGTCAAACAAAAAATTGCTGGCTTTTCTCTTTCCTCTATTATTAAAATAAAATAATAATAAAATACACTGGTCAAACAGGCGCGCAGAGTCGCTAAAATGTTAAATTGTGCCAACTTTTAATTACTGATGGATTAATTGAATGATATGAATTTATCGTATGTTATTTCTTGGTCACTACGAATGTTTCCTTTTTAATAGTGGAGAGAAGGCAAAAATTGTGTTTTATCTATTTTTTATCGATTAAATTATTTTAATAAACGAATATAATGTTATAACTGTTGAATTGCCGCTACTGTACGACCAATACATTCGTTTTAATTACATATAATATGTCGCACACAATAAAAAGTTAAATCTCGACGACTGAATGCTTTTTAAAAAGTTACATATTAAACGGTTTTGCTGATTACCTCCGTAACAATTTATAAATACTTTAGAAACACCTACTATTGGGATACTCTGCCGACTGCACTTACAATTGGACGTAATCACATCTATGTATTTAGTGTCCAAACTGCGTTACTATAAATGTAAAGATATAAGCGACAAGTGCACTGATGAAGCTTGGTTGATTGGCATACACCGGCACACATTCTACTTGTACCACGAGTGCTTGGTTCGTGGAGCCCTCTGCTCTCTCGTGTACCTAATTAATTGTGCACTAACAAGTCCACCATGTGATACACAACTCTACACAGTCCTTTGGGAATTCCCAAAAGGGTGAAACTGTTTTTATATAACTTTGTACTATGAAGTGCACAACAGAATATTTTCTAATTGAAGTTTATTGATTACCCGATTCCCCAATATTTGGGGTTAAATTCAATCCTGATAAGTTAGAAAGATGCAAAAGGGTTGCAGACGCGCGCGATTGAGGGTGCATATTTTGTTGCAGAATTTATTATGGCCCCAATAAATACATTATTATAACGTGTTAATCGACGACGGTCGAGGCGATATTTTATAGGGAACGTTTGATCAGATAACTGTGTATTTTATTGTGGATATGTATTGGAAATTATATAATAAATAGTTTCATCTGTTCTTAGACACTATTTCAATAAATGAACAACGTTATCGTAGTCACTTTTGATGTAGAAGACCGATGACCGATTGTTCCTAGGTCTTATTATACACAGAATACATTTCTCTCAAACACAAATTACCTGATCTGGCAGTGTTGGACTTACAAATATTTATAATAATATTTTCTCGAGTCACTATATAATTAGAGTGTTGGTAGGTGGGCATCGAACCTGTATCCTCTGAAGCGTTATCGCCGGCTGACGCTTGTTAAGTACTAATTAAGTGAGTTTGTCTTGGCTGCTTTGTTTGAGCCTAGGTGAGGCGAGGCCGCTTACAGACTGTCGACTGGAGCCGGCCCCCAATGCTGCCTTGTAACGTTGTATACATGTAAGTTATTAATTATCTACGCATCGCATTGACTATGCATATGTTTGTAATTATATAATTACCACACATAACCCTACTTTTAGGTCATATCTAAACAGCATTCTATGTCTGGTCGCGCACCATATGATTACAAGGAAATTTTATTCGCGAGAGATCGAATTGTGAAATAATCTGTTTCCCATAAATCTATATGTAGTATATCGTTTTTAAGAAATGGCTCTAATAAGGTTTGTGGCACATAAGTGAGACCTCAAGTCTTGTAGGGAACTTTTAATACCAGGGGAACCACTTTCTTTTGCCATTCTAGGGATATTTCGTTTATACCAAAATATTACTTAATTACACTTCAAATGTCACCTTTAGCTTTTGAATGATGTTATACTACATTTCAGCAATAAGCGTACTTTACAAACCTTAAGAGAACATCTCACATATCTACATTTTTTTAGTGAAGCACCTATATGTTTGATACCTACTAATCAACGGTTCAACAACTCGTATTTAAATATGAATTTCATCGCAGAACTAAATGATTTTAGACAAAACAATAGATATCTACCAATTAAATGAGTGTAATAAAAATAAACACAACTACAACCCTGCATTTCAATGAAAAATTAAATAAATTGGGTAGGTAGTATTGATAATACAAAAAGATGTCTACAACGTCACAAAAATGGCATAGCAAATACCAAGAATGATGACAAAAACAGCCCTCGAGCGCTACAGCCGCCACAAATGATTGTATACAGGAAGCATTAGTTAGACAGTTATATAATAATTAGCTACTTCTAGAGCTAAGTATTGATGAGCTGAGCAATACAGCCGCGCTATTTACCTGTTCACAGGTCATTCCAACTGGCTTCCTTTACACTCATTTCATGCACGAATGTTACGCATGCTGGTGCCCCTCGGGTATGTTTATTGTAATTACATTGTAAGACAGTTTATGCCAATCCGTATTACAAAAACACGCGTAGTATTTAGGATCATAAACTCATTTCGTTTGGCACATCGCCGTTTCATTATGATTGTATTTTAAACTTGCATATTATTAACTCATAAGGTCATATTTGGGTTTCATATTTGATGTATTGAACTTCTACGTGTAAATGATTATTAGGTAATCTATTTATATATTGATACCGAATAATCTCGTTCATATTAAAACCATCAAGCTAAGTCGGAAAATGCTAATAAGTAGGATATATAAAATGCACTAAAAACTATTTTTTAGTGCATTTTATGTTCAACTGACCGTGTTGTTTTAAGATCGAAACACGCAAACAAACAGACATTGGTATTTGAACAGTGAGGTCTATCAAAAACGTTTGAAATGTGCAACCCGCTGAAGTTAATTACGATTTATAGCGTCCGAGGCTTTAATGTTGCCGCCGCATTCACTACCCACACATTGCCAACACCACGACCGACTCGACGCATGTGCATTTACACGTCACAATTTGAAGGAATGGTATTTATGGGTATTTTTACATACAGAAATGTGAGAGCTGAAGGGGCTTGAACGCTGCGGAAAATACCAGCTAGTCCCAGTGGTGATCCCACGTTTAGACAAACAAATATTCCTTTGTCTCTGCAATGTTAATCTGTGTCGTCTCTCTGTGTATCATTGGCATAATCAGTACAAAAGTCACTGACATAGGCAAATACTAAAAACTATAAAACTATACTATTATTTTAATCTTATCAGTTTTGAATGCGTCTTAGCTGAATACATATGATGTACGCTTTTGATAAAATCATATGAACAACATAAACAATATTAAATTATATTTACTAAGCATATTTGGTACAGAATCACATTTCAGGCAAAAAAAATACATAATTTTCTACAAACAAACATAATTGATTCAGTCAGTAAACTACTTTCTTTGAATATGCACCAAAGGATGTGCAAATTTCGCATTTAGGAAGAGCAACAAGCACACAATATTGCGGTTACCGTCGTGAGTGGACGCGCACAACGCCAAGCGTATCTGTGAAAACCCAACAATTAAGGTACGAATGCGGTGTGCTGGCAACGTTGGAGACGAAAACATGCTGCTTTAAGAAAATGCTATTTTGGCTTTTATGTTAATTGCTTTTGAATTAGCTACTGCACATGTATCATAAGAAGCACCATCGTTGCAGCCAAATAAAGGCGTTTGATAAACATAGTTCTCTGCCTAAGTCTGTCACAATTAGCGGCGATTGAAAAAAAATGGAGTTTAAATAAACGCTATATGTTCAAAATCCATTTTAAACTAGCTGCGCTCCGCGGTTTCACCCGCGTAAGTCCCAGTGCCGATGGAATATCGGAATGAAAGTAGCCTATGGGTTAATCCGGGTATCCAGCTATCAACATACCAAGTTTCATCGCAGTCGGTTCAGTAGTTTTCGCTTGAAAGAGTAAACATCCACAAATCCATACATCCTCACAAACTTTCACGTTTATAATATTAGTAGGATAACAAATGCAAACCCTAACAAAATCTTAATAAAAAGCTGCAATAATCAGAAGTAACAAAGGATCTATAGCAAACACGCGCACGTATTCAAAAGCTTCTAATATTTTTAGGCATTAATTTATTGTGTATATCAGTGACTTTTCTAATTGACTATAAATGTACAATATGTTTGTTATGTATCTAGAAAATCTAAAACATATATTTTACTTTGAGTGAGTTAACTGTACCTACCTACAACTGCCATATCGGAAAATGTTCTGTGGGTAGAGACAATGATTTAATTAATTAGTTATTTGTTTCAATATATACTAAATAAAGTTAAAGTTTCACCGTGACATTTTACGTTACTAAAAATTAATATGTTTCAAAATTTCAATTTCGGTTACTGTTAGACTAAGTTGTAATCAATGTGAAAATTAAACAAGTTAAATTAAGTAGGTGTCAAAGAGTTATTTATGTGTTCTGCCCCTAGACTATACAGTATACCTACCTACGTGTATTTAATTAAATTAGCACATTACTACAAAGTATACAAATGAAGTTTCACTAAAATAGGATATCACTAATCATTCGCTTCAACCTAAAACAATTATTAATTTCCATTTTAACGTGCATTCATTCAACAACAAAAAATTGCAATATAGAGTAATTTAATAACGATTAGGACCAAATATGGAACTGTGCAAATACAGTCCTGTGCTTACTGTTTGCAAATAAGATGTGGGCTCTTTAGACTCAAGGTACACATTCACAAATATTCATATTTGTAAATGCAATTTTTTTCTAAACCGACACTCGCGGTCTTTTTGGTGCGTCACTAGCAATTAGCGATGCAGAAAAATTACTTGTTTTCGAAATGTATGTTTTAATTAACTGTGAAAATTTAAACATATAAATAAATGATTAGTACCAAGTTGCATATAGATCAGTGGGTATATGTAACTGGTAACACGGATAGCTAACCATTATTACTCGTCAATATTTTAATGATTTACTTTCACATATATTTCAGTTAGGATGTGTAGATATAAATACATCTCTTGGAGCTTAATTTTTCATTTAAATATCGACCTTATATACACAGGTTATGTGTTTTATTTTTCTTTTAAGTCTAAGTAATGGACTATAATGCGTACGGAAGGTGTCCCAGTACTTTGCACAAAGCAACGGAGCGACACCGACTCTGTCCACCTGTCCCGGCGTAAGAACAAAATATGTATAAATGAGCATCTGCCAAATTAATTGCCACTAATATTGTATCGCAACAATATCAACAAAACTTAGGTACCAATTTCACATCAGAGTTCATCGAAAATGATTGCACTAGAGAGTAGGGCGGCCCGCTCGCCAGCTCCCGCGTCGCGGAAACGAAACCGAAAGGAAAAAAGCAATCAAAGTGCGGGTGTTAGAGGCGAGCGCCGCGAGTGCGGGCTGTTTGGGGCGCGACAGGTGCGCATCGAGCCAAAGTTCAGCGCGCTCGCATGCGCCCGCGCCGGTAGGGTCGCTGGAGTCGGTAGAGCCGGGCGGGGCACCGGCGACACCGACACGTATTATTAGGCTCGTAAACAACGCGTGACTCCATCACCCGCTAATTCACTTACCTAGATGACATTATTACAACCGAATTACACCTGAGCGTACACTTCGTGTCGATTACACACCGCCGATGATTTGATGCCGTTCCGATCGTAATTTTAATATAATTTGTGGAGAATAAAAACACCATTAGTGCATGCATTGTCTAGCGGCTCTCGACACATTCGTGGTGATTGCGTCTCTGCTCTCCAGATAATCGCGAGACATTCTTCAGACACGATTACATCGACACCGAGCCGAGCCCCTCTACCGATCTGATCGTACGACTCCGACACAATGAGATGCTCCGCTGATATAAACGTCGACGTGTCAACACCGCGGAAGGGTTCATATTAAAGGCATTACGTAGAGTCATCGTCAGTGAGCCGTTCCTTCGGAGGTGTCGACGCGAGAACAAATCTTTGTGCGGTGCAGGTAGAGAGATGCCGAGAGGCGCGCATAAAGACAGTTCATATTATTTTCGGAGGGTGTGGAGCCGGCCTCGGCGCGGCCACCTGACCCCACGCTTTTCTATAAGGGATCATCCGCGAATTACTTGGGCACCGTTATTTATGTGAACACATCACCTCTTCGCCTGCCACCACACCGTACAGGGGACGAACGCTGCACGTTCGTCATATTGGCTAACAAATTTAATGAATACTAGCTATAGTCAGCCGCTTCGCTCGCGTTAATTTTGTGTTTTCTATCCCTCGGGAACTGTTAAAAGGGTACCCCATGTTCTTTTCTTTACCCCTGACGACGTGTAAGCGAGTGTATTAAGACGTGAATGCAGAACAAACAAATAACTCACTTTCACATTTATAATATTATAGTTAGGATAAGGACAACTAGCTAATTGTGAACGCGACAGGTAGGACCTGTGAAAAAGGCACAAATGTACAAGAACTGAGGGCATTGTGAAATCTTCAACTCAAAATTAATATTCATCATCTCATGTCTGACTGGCCGAGGTTATTGTTTACAAGTTCTCTGAATATATTTGTATTAGTTGTTAGAACAATTTGCCAATAGTTGAATATAAAGCTACGACAATGAATGTTATAATGAACAGTTTTATGCGTTCATTAAAATATCAATCATAGAGCGTGAACGGTCAATGGGGTCTATACGCCTGGTAAATCATTATTATAACCTCATTGCACATCATTAGCCGAATTTATTATTTATGACTAGGACTTCATTTCAATTACTTATTCTTTATCGCTTACAATCAGGTATGTCATTTCAATACAGACAATAGACGAGGCGAGCTTCACTCACACCGAGTTTGTTCTTTGAATTAAACCATTTACAAGGTTCAGATGAATCGTTCGACAAACCGATAGCCACTACTGTGCTCCGACACTGTTCATACATTAGCAATTAAATATCAAATCAAAATTTCAATACGTGCATTTGAGAGTTGTAAACATTTTAATGGCATTCCATCAGTGCTGCAGATGCGGGGCAGATTAATTGCCTTACGGTATAAATATTACAGAATCTCATAAATTTATATTATTGATAAGCAAAGCGTTTTATATCACGAGGTTGTTCGTTGGTTTGACAGTACCATTGACATATGTGTTCGTAAACAACAGCTGTCATTGGTCAAGGGAAGTGAGGAAGATGTCAATGCACGTTGTAACATATCAAAATGAATCAGTCAGCTTACCCGTCACTTGGCACTTGTGGTCATTTTCCGTGCATAACTTACGTTTGCTATTTATCAACACTGGCTCACAATACATCGGAGAATACGCGGTTTTTGTGTGTTTCATAATATGATATACTTCAGCGAATC
>OY982566.1:150476-241104 GCA_963859945.1 Euplagia quadripunctaria
CCGACGGTTTTTTTAGGCGGGGGCGGGGCGCGGCGCACGTCCAATGGCGGCGCACGCCCGCCGCCGCCTCGCGCCCCGCCCGCGGCCCCCTACGTCTCTACTCTTATTTACGTGCCGTATATTAAAAGGGTTTTCCGCGTGCCGTTATGGATTTTCCTCCGCGGCCGCTTTACATACGCGCTGCGGGACGTGCAGCGATTCTCGCCGCAGGAATGTCGCCGAACCGAGTCGCGTCAGTTACAAAAAACTCGCCTGAGACTTCATTCATTTCTCGCTGGCTATGTTTTTGTCGTCTTCTCAGACTTTGGACAGCTCTCTAAGTATAACGATTTAAATTAGGAGCGACAAATTAAGGCACAGGCCTCACTTTGTCTCAGAAGTGGTTGAGATCCGGTGTATGCAGGGTGTAGTGCGGCCGATGATAGGCCGAGAAATAATGAGTAGTTGGGATGTTACGTCAGAGGCGCGAGGTCAGTGACCGCAGCCCACAGACGACTTGTCTGAACTTGAACCTGTAACGAACTCATTCTCTGATCCCTGACTTGAGTTCAAAACGTTAAAGACACCAGCTTCCTAGCTTTATAGAACACACTAAACGCGGCTGGATGGTCTTTTCACCACTAAAATGTATTCAGTACTCATATTTCAAACTCTATTATTAGTTTCTTCATTACATTCTTCATAGGCAAGTTACTTTCATTATTTAACATAAATTTAAAAAAGCTGCGAGACACTGTTTTGCTGCTGTTTTTCTGGGAGTTGTGACATGTGTGAAATAGAGATACATCAACGGACACATAGTACCTACCTACTTACACCGAAACTCAGAACCACATTTAATCTGAGTATCCCGTAAATAATTGTCCCATACTGGCATCGAACCTACAACTGCACGGTGGTAGTTGGCTAGATTAGCTGCGCCATTTGTGCAGTTAGTAGATATTTGTTTGTGATACTTTCAAAAAATAGATTTCCTTAACTGCTAACTACCTAAGTAACCAGTTCAATTTAATTTATTTGTGAACACATGTTATCCACAAACGGTGTTACATTTTCAGATAAACTATGAATCACTAGGTATATCTTGCCAATAATGGCGAACAACAACAATTCAACAGCAAAAGTAAAAGATATGTTTTCGTAATAAAGTATATCTATATGGGTATACCTCAAAAGGTATACCACACGCAAAAGAGCCGAGCCGGAAAAGATTTGGATAAAGTACCACAATGCAGACTTTTTTGTATTTATAATAAACCAAAATCGTTGGTTTGATTACCCAATGGTAAACAAACCAAAAGGGTAATAATTAAAAGTTACTCATTCCCGAGGCCTTCTAATGGGATAATTAATCCTAATATTTTTTGCAAGCATGCATTCTAAATGCATCTAAGCGTGTTTTGTCCTAAGTCAAAAACATTAATTTATAGTCACGCATTACTAGTATTCTTGTTAACCCCTCCAGCTAAGCTAAATGCTTATGTTAGGAGTGGATACACGTCGGTAGTGCACTGGGTGGGGTTCGAACCCGCAACCACTTGATCGCAAGTCCGACGCCTTAGGCATTACGCTACTGTTTAGACATAACAGAATATTTAGTTCATATTATTTTACTAGCCGCAGGTAGGTAGGAGTTAAGTTTTGTCTTGGCTGACAAGCATTTTCGTTTTAGAAATCAAAGTGACAACTGAGGCCCAGGGAATAAAACACCGTGCGGTTTTAGACAGTTCAAGTCTCACAAACCATCTTGTTCTTACGACGCTGAGATGGCGAACCGTGGTTAGAGTTTCACAATGCAGACTTTTTTGTATTTATAATAAACTAAAACCCTGTGGCAGCAATCCTCCCAGAGACCTTAACCTTAGTCTACAAGTTGAAACCATCGATATGTCGTAAATTAACAAAATGGATCCAGAAGCGTTCTGCACTTTTGCCAGGATATCATCTTAAATGGTGGAACCTTTCACCAACATTTTTGTTATTCTTGGCTCATAGACATCTGCTTGTTTCAATACGGATATTGAGTTAGAGCCTTACCTATCTACTGTGTATTACAGTCAGATATAATTAAAATTTTATTTGAATGCGTTACTCTTAGCCGCATCTAAAGATTGCGACCGTTGCGTTAGCTTACTATTTTCGGTGGACCATACCTAATTGTGGTAGAGCTTAAAACAATTATAGGAATACCTATATGAAAACATATTATTATAAAAAAAACTTATTATTATTATGTTCAAGTTGTTGATAAGTACACGCTAGCTAAACCGTGAACGAAAAGCTAGGGATATTCATTGTATTTTTTTCTATTATATTAATATTATTATTTACGAGTAAATCATCAATTTGAATAGGGTAAATATTACCGTCGTAGGGTTTATTTAGGTGGGTGGCTCGGTGATAACGTATTTATTATATTTATATAGATATTTTAATGCGCTTAAGAATTTCAATCAGTGAGATCAAATAAGAAGAGTATCAGCATTATTATTTTACCACAGTTAGTCATACAGTTAATAATATTGTATATTATGAACATCGTGCTGTTATCTGCACCTGTTATCAAACCGAAGCTTATTTATAAATCGGTGTATTAATACGGTCACACGTACGTCGGTGTTATTGAAAGGTGTCTATTGTGTTCGGTTGAGATTCGTCACCGGTGTAACACAATGAACCTCTCCCCATGGCTGCGGTGTGGTGTGGACAGATGGAACCTCCTTGTGCGTGACACGTGCCTTAAACTACTGAAGGGGTAGATACGGAGGAATGTCCCCTGATAACGATGACACTATAATTACAACACCACTTAATTATGCTTATTACATAGGTGTATTAAGCCTTCAGTTTCGTGACAATAAAACGTTCCCTGTAATAAATAAATTATAAATATTTTTATGAGCGTAATTCATCACATGGTTCCAAACAATTACCTACACCGTTTCCTATTCTTACGCTTTTATTAGCTTCCCTTGTAACTAACTCTGTCAACAAATCTTGGAAGTTCATTTTAAACTACTTCTAATTGTCGCATCGAAGTAAAACTTTGTATGTAAATGTAGTTTGGAAGACAACACTGTAATTTGGCATCTTGGAGCTGATCTGATGATGGAGCCAGGATGTGGATAGTAGAACTCCTAAGTACTAAGAAAAACTTCTAAGAACTAGTAAGTAAGCCCCTTGAGTTTGGAGTTCTGACGAGTCCAACACATTGGCCTTATTATAGTAGGTAATGATGGTCAGATGGTGAAGCCAGGAGATGGATGGCGGAACTCGTTTTAACTCTTTAATTCGGTTCGCCATTAACGCGTGTTTTTTCAGTTTTACTAAACTGCATACTTTTAACAAGTGTATTAGTAATACAAAACTCGATAGCTAGTAAACAAACAAAAAAGAACATTTGAAAAATACCTAGAGGACAAAAATAAACTAAATTATTTTGCCTTTTATATATATATAAAGTTTTTATAAGTATATCTAAGAACGTTGAGCATGTTTTGGTATTTTAACTACCTATTTCTGTTGTTGTATGATGTTTTTACAATAAAATTGTGTTGTCGTCATTGCCTTGTCTACACATCGAGTTCAAAACAAGCTGTCAAAGAATACACCTCAACACTTGACCGCCTAAGCAGATCCGGAGGTCAAGGTCACGTTGATCTATAGTACATACAACTGTTAGATAAGTAGACTTCAATAGAAGCTTGCAAAGTTCACTTTACATTACGTTAACGTTAGGCAAATTGTATTTACTGATACTATATTTAAATTTGAATGTACAACCATCTTTTTAAATACATTTACCGAAACAGTAAAAAATACATATTACATAAATTAAGTATATGTGGACTTACTCACGTGTGTATTTCGGGATATTTTCGGTTTAGTTTGAGTCCCGTTTATCTTGGAGTGGATGCCTTTTTACCGTCGTATTGCCGTTCGGTAGTTTTAGCAAATAAGGAAATGAAATACCTATCGGCTTTTAATTTAAACCTATTCAAGACGTTTAAATAATTATTTAAAAAACGGTTCCAGCACCACTTTACTTGGTAAGTGGGTAAGAGGTAAAACCTACGATGTATATACAAGTGTTTTTTAATTATTGTCACACTATCTGTCCTGCTCATGCAAAATCTAGAAGTTACATATATTATACATAATATGTCTCCCCTATATCTTAATACATCCTGTAACAGGCTGTTTAGGCGACTACATCTTTAGGCATCTTACGTACATGTATACCTCCTTATGGATGTAACACAATACAGCTGAGACAGCATCCACACATAGTTAGTATATTTATCAGCTTTTGTAAGTTTATTTGTTCGTAAGTCGGTTGATAAAGTCATTGTTGCTAACAGTAGCGGTGGGGCTGCGGTCATCACACGTACTATCTTATCGTACGTCTACCATTTAACTCTACTGTGTCACTGTACAGAGTGGTCCGTAGTAACGTGTCGAGTACCATTTGACCCCTGGCTCGTGCTCAATGTCGAGTCACGATAGTTCACCCCGGAGAAGGGAATAAAGCACTCGCCTGTTGTCACAACACTCGAATGTGGGTCAAAGCGCACTGACGTCACGGGACATCTGCCGCCCCCGCACCTGGACCGTGTCCGTAATGTACCAGCCCCCTCCCCTCCGCACCCACGCACAACCCCCGCACGTATGCGACACCAAGCATGCAGATTTATAGTGTAAACGTTTATTACGCAGATATAGAGACATTAGAAACGGTATAAGTTTACTCCGACTTTCTCTAGGAATAGAGAAAGTGCCTACAGATGTAAAATATAATGAATGTTTATAAAGAAACTGCAAAACGTTTGTCAATAAAAAATATGCAATAAAAAGTTCCATTTTTTACTGGCGAAGCACAAAGCCGTTACGGTACCTCCAACTTAAGTTGTTTGTAACAAAATAATTGGCCGCTATAAAACCTTTTCTGTCAAAACAGACGAAACAGTTTTTTTACTTTTGCCTTAGTTAACAAAGTTTTTTTAAAGTTTATTATACTTATCAAAATGTTTCTTTCAATTCAAATTTAAAGCTATTGAAATACAGGCCGTTTTGGATTGTTTCTTGTTTATTTTTTTTGATATGTACTTAAATTAGTATTATATTACGGTACGGTAAGTCTCTTCTAGATTCCCTTGAACATGCCTGTGTCTATGTTGTATTAGATTTATGTAGTGGCATCAGATGCTGAGGCGAGGGTGTGTTGCAGAGAGGCGCGTATGGCGGCGGGCGGCGAGTGGCTCGCCGTAACCCGTAGCAGGCTGTAGCCGCAGCCGCGTGGTGGCCGCTGATGGCTTCATCGCCAAGGTGCGCTCCATTATCTCACTAACAAAAACGCGCCCGCAGGGCTCCGCCATATTAGGCATATTGTCAACCTTGTGACGCGTTTTTATGCGCGCTGGTATTCCTAGCGCATTTAGCACGCGTTGCTTGCGTTAAAGTAATTTGAAAAAGTGCTGGACCCGTTACAGGTATTTGTACAAATTAAAGACATTGTGTCCATGTTTTTTATTTTAGTCCTTAGTACCATGGGCTATAGCTATACATAATGAAACTATTTACAGATTTAAGAAACAGTTAAAATTGCTATTGATTGACAAATGTTACTATTCCGTAGAAGAATTACTTAATGATAATTTTATATAATGTCGTTGTAACATGACTGATAACTTTGATATTGATCTTACACTTACTTTTATTACTGTAACTTTAACTTCAATTTATTTTTTTAATTTATTCTCAGTGTACGCTACTGCCACATGGCTTAACATAGTGGACATAATAAATGTTGTCATCTATATCTATCTACCTGTTAAACAAATGAATAAATGATTATGATTAAAGTATTGGGTGACATTAGGTACCATTGTTACATAGCATTATTTGTATCTAGTTGATACCAAACGGAAAAGTTAGTTATAAAATCAGCAGGAAGACTGAAGGTTTAAATATATTATCTAATTCTAAATGAGCTACCGTAGAGAAATGATGTCGGCGACGATAGTGCTGTAAAATCACTAAGTAACATTGTAGTTTTGGTTTTTATTTACGCATGCCGGTACCAACATTTATTCGCAACATCAGTGGTGTGTATTCATTCACGGTCAAAAACTTAGCCCGTGCACCATTCACCTCAGTCACAAGTGAAGATATCAGCCATCACCGACAAGCCACCAGAGTGTTTATGATTACACGTGGTGTGTAGTGTCGTTTAATTAATTATTATTGTTATAAACGTCACCGATCAAGAGCCACAAGAATACCTCTCGTGATAAGTACCGGTTGAAACATAACACGTTCTTCACGAAAATCTCGTTTAAAACCAGATTCGCGTCGATGATTGCACACTATTATACAAAGTGACGATACTTGGACATAACATATAGCAGAGTAAGTTAAAAGTATATAGTATATGGAGAATAATAGTAAAACCTTATATGTTATAAAAATAATATAAATATATGCAGGAGATGTAGTGACAAGAATTGAGAAAGGAATGCTTTGATAGTTTGGGCACGTTGAAAGGATGAGTGAAGACGTCTAAATGAATTTATAAGGGTCCTGTGAGTGGCTCACCCACGGCGTGGGTAAGCCCCGAAAGACGTATACTGTCCAGATCAGCAGTGCACCTACTGAAGAAGGGCCTGATGAAAGGTCTGATGAATGTGGAAGAGATGAAAAATGTGTAAACGGCGTTCTATTGTCTCTGCCTACCCCAGACGAGAATAAGAATGAAAGGCCCATTCAACAGAACGTGTGAAAAGAAAGAAGTTACTTAGCTGTGAGTTAAGAAGCCGTATACGAAATTTTGCCAATTTCACTGATTTACGTGATTTTACAGTTAAATAGAACGTAAAAGATTATTTCAATTTAGATCTAATGAATGAGCCACTTTTTAACTTTTATTAAAAACTATAATGCGATATTTAGGTTGTTTTAAAATATTTTTTACCAATATATATTTTTTTTAATTTTTGCAATATTTTTTTAGGAAATGGATTAATTTTGAACTGAAGTTTATTTCCGTGGTTTTATATAAAAAATTACAATGTAGTCCACATTGTAATTTTTTCATACCGTTTATACTTCAAAACAGTTCGGAAATATTTGATATTCTAAACCTTTTAGAGCAAAAATTCACAACAGTCACCGGTTTGAGACCGAATCAAAATTAAATAGATAATAAAAATAAAAAAGTGGCTCATACATTCGAATTAAATTAAAAAAATTATCGTTTATGTTGATCATAATAACTTATAGAAATATATAATATATAGTATTTTAACTGTAAAATCACGTAAATCAGCGAAATTGGCAAAATTTCGTATACGGCCTCTTAAAATAATATTGACAGGAGGACCTTACACAGTTTCAGGTGGATTAAAAATATAGTTTAAGTATTCACATGCTGTAGATTCGGCTACCGCGAGCACTGCACAGGGAGAGGTGTATGTATGTGCATTGAAGACAAGTGGCCGTTGATTAAATAGTAATAGCTATAATTTTTGTCGATAAATACGTCATCCCGACTGAATAATATTAACAGATGAATTTGATGATTGCAAGTCCTATAACCTGTTGTTACAAGGATTTAATTGTAACGTATTGTAGTGCGCCTGGCTGAAGCATGTTACGAGTCAAGGCATACCAATAATACGGCGCGAGTACGTCTACTCAGTATCCGTCCATCGAGCAATTCGCATCACGTGCGACGGGACGCACTTTGCACTATGTTTATGTACTGTGTAGTACCTAACTACCTACAAACTAACTACAACAACGGTATATTTGAATATATTATATACCTACCATATATTGTTCAATGAAATACTAAAACTAGAAAGTAAATAATTCACTAAGGTATAATTCATATGAAGGAAGAAAGAAATAAATAAACAAATTTATTTTGATCTCATACACAGGTATAAGGGTTTTATAGCACAGTTGTACCTAATTAAATTAAGGTTACAATTTCCAATTTTCAAAAATTCCTTTGCCTGAGTCAAAAGTGGTCGTTAGCTCAGCGTAATACTACCTCGAGGAAGTAGCGCTGGTATTCTGCAAACACCTAGTGATATACACGGACGGAGAGCAGCCAGACTATTACAGTAACAGAGAAAGGATATATTCACTATATTACAGATAACTACACGAATACAATAAAAAAAATTAATCACGATAAGTGATTAAAATCTAAAAGTAAGCTCAAGTTACGTGTGTACCTACTCAAAATTTTAATAAAAGTCACCGATTAGTTTTCGTATTTCACATATACTTTACTTAAGCTCTCGAGAACTCATAAATTATATTATCGCTATAAGTCCCACTAATATTATAAATGTGACAGTTTGGATCTATAGATGGATGGATGGATGGATGGATGTTTGTTACTCTTTCACGCCAAAACTACTGAACTGATTGCGATGAAACTTGGTATGTAGATAGCTGGAGACCTGGATTAACATATAGGCTACTTTTTATCCCGATATTCCCACGGGATCGGGACTTACGCGGGTGAAACCGCGGGGCTCTGCTAGTATTTTTCATATGTTTATGACGTGCACCAGAACTTGTTTCACCATCATATGGTGGGACTTTAACGCACAACTGAGCTACTGTAGCGACTGTGAACTGTGGATGGGGCATTTTGCGTCTGGTAATATGGAATTATTCATGTTTAGACCACCCACAAGCGCCTACATAGAAATAAACCCCGATGGAAGTTATATAGATCCATTTTGTGTCTGGTAATGTGGAATTATTCATGTTTAGATCACCCACAAGCGCCTACATAGAAATAAACCCCGATGGAAGTTATATAGATCCATTTTGTGTCTGGTAATGTGGAATTATTCATGTTTAGATCACCCACAAGCGCCTACATAGAAATAAACCCAGATGGAAGTTATATAGAACCACTTTGTGTCTGGTAATGTGGAATTATTCATGTTTAGATCACCCACAAGCGCCTACATAGAAATAAACCCCGATGGAAGTTATATAGATCCATTTTGTGTCTGGTAATGTGGAATTATTCATGTTTAGATTACCCACAAGCGCCTACATAGAAATAAACCCCGATGGAAGTTATATAGATCCATTTTGTGTCTGGTAATGTGGAATTATTCATGTTTAGATCACCCACAAGCGCCTACATAGAAATAAACCCCGATGGAAGTTATATAGATCCATTTTGTGTCTGGTAATGTGGAATTATTCATGTTTAGATCACCCACAAGCGCCTACATAGAAATAAACCCAGATGGAAGTTATATAGAACCACTTTGTGTCTGGTAATGTGGAATTATTCATGTTTAGATCACCCACAAGCGCCTACATAGAAATAAACCCAGATGGACGTTATATAGAACCACTTTGTGTCTGGTAATGTGGAATTATTCATGTTTAGACTATCCACAAGCGCCTACATAGCAATAAACCCCGATGGAAGTTACGTAGGTCCATTTTATCATGTCGATCAAAAGATGTATGTTCTATAGTGAACAACGGAAATTAATTTCATAAAATCTCAGCCTGTCTCCAACTGGCACTGTCTCTCCGAATCATTTTGATTCATCCTAAGATTGCCTGGAAAAGATTGGATCTAGCAATAAGGCCGCCCTTTGTCCATTATGTGTTTAATGTAATTATGTAAATGTATCTTCCACTGTAATGCCAATGTTCAAATAAAGTGTTATCTATCTATGTCTTAATAAATGAATCAAGTCTACCAATCGTGATAACTTTACAGCTAAAATACGTTGGCAATACAACAAATTATTGGTATAATCGTCTCACTTATGTCACTTGTTACATTGTAATAAATATTTATTGTGTTTTGTACATATTATTTATGTTGAGTGTTATATAAATATTTATATATTATTTGAGTAGAGTATAGAGTTATGCTAACCTTATGCACCTGTCATGTTTATCTCTATTTCACACCCTGATTGACTGGCGGAAAGTGACATTAAATCCAGGTGAACTATAAATTTGGTGTAAGCAATGACCAATGATAGATATATATTATACACAGTCAACACTTAAATAATACAATATAATATTTTGATGTTGGTGGTGACGTGCGGTTAATGTACACTTAGTTAAGCGCAGTGACAAACGCGAGTAGTAGATTTACATTCACTCGCACCCTTATCCCAATGGGGTAGGCAGAGGCGTATTAAACACCCACATTTGGTCAACTATAATTTGTCCCACACACGTAATAGGGGGCAAGCTACTGGCGTTAACCGGGCACTTTGGGAGGTAAAGATGGGAAAATTGAGAGTACATTGAAAGGGAAAGGTAGGTAAGAAGGGAAGACAATGAAAGGAAAGGGATATTACTTATACGGATAGGTTCGAGAGAGTAAGCAATAGCTCGAGCAGTCCAGGGTCACATACCTGAGACGCGAACTGGAAAGTCCGCGCCCACTAACATACATTACATTACATTGTTCGTTTTGTGTTGATTAAAGCAATTCCTTGAAATTTTTTGTTTTTCTTTTTTTAAAGAACGATAGTTAAGTGGGTCACACATTACTAGTTTTCTTGTTAACCCCTCCAACTAAACTTAAAGATTGTGTCAGAAGTGGGTTCACGTCATTAGTTCACTGGGTGGGGTTCGAACCTACAACCACTCGATTGCAAGTACGACGTCTTACCCATTACACTACAGCCGCATTTGGCAATATAGAGCACGAAACAATAAATTTAGTTAAGTACTACTTATCACTTGTACTTTACAGAATGAAAAGCCATTTGGACCAAAGCTATTTCGATACCAATGTAACGAACTCTTTGTTCAGAAGAATATTATGATAAAAGTATTATAAATTCCGCGATAGCAGTTCATGTTCACAATAAAATACACTCCCGATAAAAAGCATTATCTTACATGCTCATGTAAGTTTGATTTTTTGATGTGGCGACGACACTACTGTGCTTTAATAACAGTTATATGTTACACAATGCAAACACATTTCTACATATGATATAACACACTCCAAGGTCTTTAATGTTACACACATATATAACATTAAAGACCTTGGAGTTACTTTTGACTCAAAACTACTATTTGACACACACATTGATAACACTGTTAGCAAGGCCTCAAAAGCACTCGGGTTCATACTAAGAATCTCGGCAGACTTTAAAAACATCAAAACAATAAAAATACTTTACTGTTCCCTCGTTCGCAGTCATCTAGAATACTGTTCACAAGTGTGAAATCCTAAGTATAACATCTACGTTGATCGCATAGAGCGCATTCAGAAAAGGTTTCTAAGATTTATACAATATCGTTGTAGTTGTTATTTACCTGACTACATGAGCCGGTGTAAAAAATTTCACATTCTTCCACTCATAGAGAGAAGAAAAATAGCGGACTTGTCATACTTATTTGGCATTATGAGAGGAGCGATCGATTCCTCAGAACTGGTGGGCAAAATGACTTTAAATGTTCCGTCAGCACATCTTCGACGATTTAACTTGTTACATGTTCCCTCTGTAGATTCTAACTACAGGCAAAACTCATACCTGATCAGAGCGAGTCGAAGTATAATGCGGCATGCCGGAGTGTTGATGTTGATATTGACATTTTCTCCACTAGTGTCACGAAATTAAAAAAACAACTATGTAATGCTTTCTTCTACCAAGTATAAACATACATATAAATAAATAAATATACCTATATCGGCTTTTGACTAAATTATCTATATTATCTTATCTGTGAAAACTTGTAATTGGCCTTCACCTGTTAGTATTATATTAAGTTTATTTCTAGCTGTAAGTTTTCCTAAATCTGTAAAATAAAATAAATAAAATAAAAATATGATATTCTGAAGGCGCTTTTAGTTTCACTACACTTGTGTTATAACAAGTCTGTAAAGTGTTATGATTATAGGATTATCAACTATCTTGGAACATCAGCAGTAAGCCCATCGTCGTCGCACGGCACACTGAGATGTGCGCGCCTATCCCTCCAGATCTCCGAACTGATAACGTCCCCTCCATCTGTTATCTTATTATTCGCGGAGGGCAGTGGCGCTCTACTGGTCCATCATCACATCTGTGCATTCATATCTAGTATAACTATATATTTGGATTTTATAACTCTCAGGTTCGATCTTACAAATTTTACATTTTACTTTTCACAAAAATAGATTAAAAAAATATATTATAATACAAATTGACATTTAGAACGTACGCGTCTTCATACACAGCAGAGACAGTGCCTAGTTACATAATGTCACAATTATACTTACTAATGAATGTCTTTTAGACATTCGCAGTTTTGTTTTATTAAATTTATTTATTTATTTACACTTCCTGCTTAAGACGCATTAAATGCCGTAAGCATTTTCTACCAGTCAACCTTTGGGTGAATGAATGAAACCAAAATCGGGATTGTAATTTAAGTCATGGGAGAGCCATGCTTTGGCACGTATGGGCCAGATCACCCGGACTAATCACTTATTTTAATTAATAATTTTACATTTTTTGGTTAAAAGTGATATCATAATGATTAAACAGAACATGTTACCGAAAAAAATCAATAAACACCTCATAACTGCAAAAACTGCAATGTATCTAATCAATTAAATCACATTTATGCAATCAGCTGTTTCGACGGCACCGAACGATTAATGTCATTCAACGTACCGCACAAAAATGATACTTACGCTTTTACGTTTACTTACTACTAATTACTATAAATCCTTTTTATCTCGCATTTTTAAGTTGAACTGATTTGCATTGTGATAAGTAGATATCCACAGAAAGACGTTTTTGTAAGTTCTACGCGACGCCAAAACTTCACGGTGTATTACCAAAGCAGTATTCACATGGTTCTGCCAATAAGTCTGTGTAATTCCTGAGGCTAGGAAGTTGAATTCGAAGCATAAACGGCTAGCTGTCGTAGACGTGGGAAGTTTAAAATATAATATTGAAAAACACTGTCAAATTTCAAATTAAAAACAGAATAAACACTTAAAAAAAGTTAAATCGACTTCAAAAAGCACTAACAAAGGGCACTGCAAAGCGGAAAATATTATTACGAACTTAATTGAAAAAACTACAATACATTGATGACTTTGATATAATATGTAACATTATAGAGGTACTAGGTACCTACTGGTCTGTTTGAAGTCAGTGCCAAGGCTGGGCTAGGTCCACCGCCGTGCCCGCGAGGGGCTTCATGCTGAGCGAAACAAGCCAAACGGGCGGACGTCGTGCGTACTGAGTTGATATTACTATATTTAGAACATTATTCACTGTAATGTAAGTTTCCGAACTGCAGTGCCTACATTAGGTTATATCAACTTTAGTTTAACAAGCCCGATACTTTATTTAGGTAAATGCCAATATCATTAGTCACTTTAAACGTTAATACGTCAATGTAGCTTAATTTCAAGAAACATCAACAAACACACTACATGTGACTTTATTTCTGAGGGGTTTTCCTCGTTTTTCCTCCGATACCGTCGTCAGATCTGGACTTGGTGGACATACCCTTTCAAACAAGAAAATAAATTTAAAATCAGTTCATTGATAAAGGAAATATCGGTGAATATAAAAAAAAACCGGACAAGAGCGAATGAATCATCACCTCTTAGATGTAAATTTTTATTTTAAATCAATATATTCTAAACGTTTTTATATCGTGTGCAATAAAAAACTGACTTGCGCATAAAAAGTTTAACGTGATCATAAATAAAATAAAAACATAAATATCCTTTCGTCGGTTAAAATGCAGAAGTGATAAATATGTACATGATACCCATTACGGATATACACATCAATTCTAATTTTTCTTATCATCACGTGATAATGACACACGAGAGCACGTTACACATATTAAAAATCGTAAGTACCTTTATACCTCAAGGGAAACGATTGTTTGTACGAGTGACGATACTGTCGAGTGTCACGCAAAACAAGAAGTCCGATGAGTGACACGACCGGAATAACTCGTCAGTCGCCCCTAGGCACAATCGCTTTGATCACCTGAATGAATTATGACAATAAACTATGTACTGAGCCCGCGTAGCATCACATTGTATAAACATATATTTTTGTTAAATAATTGCCAACATATCCATTTTTTTTAACTAAAAAATCTATGAAAATATATGCAATAAGTAATATCAGCTGCGAAGATTGAATACTAACATTCTTATTGTACGAATGATAATATTTTGGAGTGTCACGCAAATTAAGGTTGACGGTTAATTTACTTGTTTGTTAATTGAATTGTATGTTCTTTATACAGTATACAGTGCAGTAATTATCATATTAATAAATAACTAAAAATACTGGAAAACTCTCCTTTGAACAAAAAACGGAGTAGGTAAATATTTTTTTTCTATACAACTAAGGTTATCTGCAGTATTTAAGTAAAAAAATTGTCACAAGAAATCGTGCCATCGTTTTTAAAATGGACAAAAATTACATTCAAAATTTAACAAAATAGTCTTATGTTTGACAGTATTTATCTTACGACTACTAGTCGAGTGCTATTTGTCCCACAGAGAAGTGGTCCATTGAATAAGTACCTAAGTACAGTAAGTTTTACCGACAGAGGATACAAATATTAATAAGTAACTTGAATTTTCCAATCTTTTTGTGAAGAAGTTCGCCTAATGCCAAAGTACGCGGTATTTATAGTCGAGGAGGTTCAATCCCCTAATTTTATGGACGACATGTTGGGGTAATGAAATCAATTGTACGTCCCTCCAATATAATATTTGTTCAATTACGTCATCAACAACAACCGTACCGTACAGCACAGATTAGGCTTTTACAACAGTATTAAATTTTCCATTCTCCTATTTAATTTAGAAAACATTTGGCTACCATAATGTTTTCCTACTAAATAGGAATCAGTCAAACGTTCAACACAGACCAGTGTCTTATTGGGTTCCGTAGGAGTTAACTATGTAGGTGGTAAACGATCAGATTAGAATTTAAAAGTGTATTATCTATAAAATATAAGATAAAGGTAAAGCGTTCGAACTTGGCGCCGCTCCGAGTGAGACTACTCGAGGTACGGCCACACACACATACACATGATATTACAAAGTTGCAACACACCCACAATATTTATTATCATTACATTTTAACCATAATAAAAAAAACAATGGCTGGCAAATTAAGATTATATTTGTCATCATATCTACCACTGATATTTCTGAAGCCTCTCCAAAGAATATTTTCTGGACGCGGATGTGGATGTGCATTGCGATGCAGTCTTAATAGACGACAACAAACTTACTTTGTTTTTGTTCTAAACTTTTTTTAATATACATCGGATGATATCGAATACAAACTAATTTGTCTTTTTTTTTATTATTAAACCACGGCTAAAGCACTCGTTTTGAACAGTGTGCTCATATTACCGACCAAATGTTTAACTCAAAGTCGTTAATAACTCTAACATTTTGTAAATATTCTATTAAATAGCAATTGAAAGAGTGAGTGAGTTTTTTTTTAGATTTTCTAAATGCTTACTGTTTGCACTGCCAAACATGGCCGTAAATGTGACCTAATGAGAAGTATTAACATTTTTCATTTTTAACTAATGTTTTAAGTAAAATTGTTCTGGTCACCTAAGCAGTCTCAGATTATTTTTTTATATTTATATAATGTAGAGCGGAGTACAACTAACTATACTTTGCAATCTAACTCGTAGATTGCGACCCGTGCACGTGAGGACACATTGCGTAAACAGTGCAAAGTTCACGATAATGATGATAGCTTCATGACATATATAATTATATTTTTTCAAAATCAATTATTGTCCCACGTAATCTGACATCTAAACTTCTTATCGTCAATCAACATCATTGACCAGATGGTACCACGCGTACGTCTAAAACTTACACAACGTTTCGAACGCTTAGTCTTAGTGGAATAGCTTAAACAGTTATCTTTAAAAAACAAAAATCAAATAGTACGTACGTATTGTACGTGTACTTAGAAAATGGTAACGATTTTTATTTATATTTTATACTAGCAGTTCCCGCGCGGCTTCGCTCCCGTGTGCATATTTATATATTTTTTCGCGGAACCCTAATTCTTTTTCCAAAATAAAACTAGCCTAAGTTACTCCTTATAGCACCAGCTATCTATCAGTGAAAGTTCCGTCGAAATCGGTCTACCCGTTTCGGAGATTAGCCGGAACAAACAGACAAACAGACAAACAGACAAAAAATTTAAAAACTTATTTTATCTTGCATCTTTATCGTGCAAATAACTGTGTGAGCTTAAAAGAAACTATTATTTTGACATTACAAACAGACACTTCAATTTTACTTTTATGTAGATATTGATAAAACCGCACTCTTTATTAATTTTCATTGTAAGCAAAAACATTGACTACGAAAAATTAGGTGTAGATAACTAATTTATCTTTAATTTAAATACTAGTCTAGTTCTGTGTAGCCTTATCGTTCCTATGTTTACTATGTTCTATGTAGTGAAACGCGGATGTGAAACTAATAATCTGTGCAACCCTTATAAAGAGGTACATTCTGTAAGTTTGATTGAGCGGGTAATCTTTGAAATTACTCATCCGATTATAAAAATACTTTCCTTAATGGGATATTACGGACAAGTGATAATAATATTGGTATTACATGTAGTCTTATTGAACATATTAGTTTAATGAAAGCGTCGTAAATAAGTCCAGTTGATAGGTAGACCACATGCCTTGTAGAACCTGATAGAGTGTATGTAGTTCGTAAAAAGTGGAATCAGATATTAGTTGGTGGCGCAGCTTACGGCGGCGGTGCTTGTCCAACTGTTCGTAAGTCGCGGCCGCGCCCAACATTAATATGTTAAGTCCCTTCTCAGACACGTTATGTTATTATTAACTGCACATTATTTATTTCACCTCTCTCTGTTTTGAAACTTGGTTTGGTTATATCGATAGTTGTCGTGCGTTTGTGACACACCTCTAACTACACAAGTGAAGTCTTTGTAAACTCATAAAAACCTTTTAATTAAACGCTTTTATTTAACTTGCAATGTTTTTATTTTAACAGCCATATTAAAGGCTATTGTCTGTAACAAACACGCTCCGTTCTTTTGAATGCATTCTAGGCGCTCACAACACCAACTAATAAGTACGTAATTGTATTTTAACATTAATATCTGTAATGTTTATAGAACGGTTCGCAAAAGGCATAACATAATACAATCATGAATAAGGAGTATTAGATTAGTTATTAATTTTATATTTAATTATACATTATTTAAAACTTGACTAATATGAGTTCTATAAATCGTAATAATCACCATAACTCAAACGCATCAAATGATATTAATGCTTCTCATTCAAAATGACATTTGAACAAAGTGTGATGTGACATTACCACGTCAAAGATGTGCGAATTGACATTTAAATTATTCCACCTCCAAGTTTACACCGCAATATAACGTACATTGAAAAATATCGTAGTAAAAGCACCGTTTAATGTATCCGCTAATATTTTTTTCGATTGAATAATAATATTCTTTAAAGCCACGTAAGCGAATGGCTACTTTTAGAATAGAATAGAATAATCTTTGTTGTACACCGACGATTGACGATATATTACTTAAAATAAATACACAAAGAGCGATCTCTTACATAAGTAAAATAATAAGTAGAAGTGCAAAAACAGTACACATGTAGGTCCTACTCTTTACTTCCACTTGCTTGCTCTGTTTAGACCGATCATATAAATACTTAAGACTTGCACTTGCAGCACAAGTAGAAAACCTTGAAGTCACTATCGTAAAATGATGATTACACGGTTAATCTAACAGTAAGCATTAAGAAAATTTAAAAAAAAATCTCACTCACTCTATCAATTGCTATTTAATAGAATATTTACAAAATGTTAGAGTTATTAACGACTTTGAGTTAAACATTTGGTCGGTAATATGAGCACACTGTTCAAAACGAGTGCTTTAGCAGTGGTTTAATAATTCAGTTGTCCGCAATTATCAGTCGAAAATACCACGAATTATTGAACGAAAGTTAGTAGTAAATCTTGATCTAAAACTTGTGAAAATATTAATATCGTGAGTAAGAAGAAAGTCAACACTATCATGAATTAAATGTTTAAGTGCACTTTATTCATCTAACCAAAAGGTGTTCATCTAAACAAACGGTGTTCCCATAAAGAGTCTAAGTATTCTCTAAGTAAATGTAGGAATGCTTTCATCGCTATAATCTGTATGTAACAAAATAGTTTTCTTTTCAGTAAAATCTTGTATCAGACTCAACAGACAAATTAGTTTGTATTCGATATCATCGGATGTATATTAAAAAAAGTTTAGAACAAAAACAAAGTAAGTTTGTTGTCGTCTATTAAGACTGCATCGCAATGCACATCCACATCCGCGTCCAGAAAATATTCTTTGGAGAGGCTTCAGAAATATCAGTGGTAGATATGATGACAAATATAATCTTAATTTGCCAGCCATTGTTTTTTTTTTATTAGAGGTTATAGCAGGAAAATTGGTTTATCATCTCTGGATTGTTCTGGTGAACATGCCTTGACACTGAACGTCGTTCTTCGTGCCCGATGCGACGAATACCGAACTTGGACTGGTAATGGGCAGTACGGGGGTTTTTTGTGTATGCGCAGCAGAAAATCTGCAGATGGTCTGCTTGTGATGACGAGAAGATATCACGGTGATCTCACGCATATTCTCAGCTTCTAATTCGACATGGGCATAACCGCTTTGCCGTGCCCTGGGTAGGATACCGCCTGAAATTTACTATTGCATGCGACCAATGGTATTTTTGATCGAAGGTTGCAAGTAAGTATGTATCTAATTTCTTATTTTGCATAAAAAAGGATTGACTAGGTTAAGTTGAGCATTGTCGTTGTATATAAAATGGTTTGTAATGTGTTTTTTCTTCATATTATTTAATGTTCAGTATCAGTATTGGCTACATCATTATTTTTGGTGTAAAACAAATAAATATTGAATCTAATTATCAGTTAGTTAATATAGTTGTATATCACTATTGTTATTAAACTATAGTCACCTGTGATGACAGATGGTCTGCGGTGAACGTCATGATGGGTGCGTGTGGGGCAGGCAGACTGCAGCAGGCGCTGGAGCCGTGAGGCCGGGTACACCAGCCACGACGTGGGCTCACGCCGCCTCTGTAGGCAATAACATTGATACATTAGTTAGTTTCTCCATTGCACCTACAAAGCTAACAACATCCGACAGTTGAACATGAGTAATTAGGACACGTCATTATGGTTACTTCAGAATTCCGGTGTGCAATAAATCATACGCTTGTCGCTTTGTAAAAAAATTATAAAAAAATCAATTTCTCCTGCCATTGCAAATCCTAGAAAAGTGTAACACGTGCAAGGCGATAAGTGGTTTTTCTTTTTACGACTAAAGTGGCAAACAAGCACATGGCCTGCCACAAGCAGTTACCATAGCCTATGAAGGTTTGCAACTTGCGCGTTCTTAACTCCATAAAACGTTTTATTCACCCTTTTAAAGAATTCCATAGCAGGCGAACTTTCTAGTTATAAAGTGTGCAGGTAGAACATACATAAGTAAGCAAATGTTGTCCGAAGGTATAGAGGTTATATATCAACAGTTGCGAGCTCAGGATGGTCGACAATCCTTTAGGCCCGTCTTTGTACCGAATCAAAAGGCTCCAGGCGGTATGCTGTTGCTCTCGTTCTGAACTGACAATTATCTAATACCTACTAATGTTATAAAGGCGAAAGTTTGTGAGGATGGATGTTTGATACTCTTTCATGCAAAAACGGCTAAACGGATTTAAATGAAATTTGGCACAGAGATAGATTATAGTCTGTAATAGCATAGGCTTAGGCTATTTAGCCCGGAAAATGTACGGTCTCCGTGACATACATTTCATCAAAATTTCCACGCGACCGTACTCGCGGGCAACAGCTAGTGCTTTATAAGGAGCCGGACTTGTGTCTTTGTTTCACACTGAATTACTGCCGCGTTCTATTGAGCGCCGCAAACATTATGGTAGCAAGCTTAACCTCATCTCCAAATGAATTCGGTAGATACATCGTTTCAGAACTCGACACCAAGGATGCCAGTACTTTTTGAATTTGTAAGGGTATGTATGTTCCGCGAATGTTGTTTTAGCGGAAACTAAACTAAATGTAACTTTGCTAGTGAAGTAGTTGGGATAAGTATCAAATGATTTGAGTCACACCGAAGGATCATTTTAGTCTATAGGGAAGATGCTACAATTCACACACTTCCTGTTTACAATGTCAATAATTGAAATTTATAACATAAATGTACTTTCAATAATAAAGACACATAATAACAATACAAGTGTATAATAATATCATTCTTATTTCTGTCGATTCAATACGGGCTCATAAATCAGCTTCAGAACGACCAAACGTGGCGGAGATTTTACGCGCTGTAGCTGTCACAACATAGTGTGAACGTCCCGTGGCGCGAACGGTGCAACCCTTCCACACAGGTGCGCTGCGGTGCCGCGGTGCGGCGTTAGAACACGAGCAAAAACTGTTAGAAAAACACAAGGACGCGCGTGCCTACGCAAAAAACGTCTCAACCCTTTGTCGTCGCGCGTCTATTGCAAGTTTTTTAAACGCGTGGCAATTATATAGCTGAACGCTATCTAACGCTGACCCTTCTACCGCAACTAATTAACTATTAGATTCCCACGCTCCTTTACCGCTCCCGTCCCGCTGCAGGCGCCTTATTTTATAACTATCTGTCACGAGTAACCCTTTTTGACTTAAAAGGATTTATAGTGAACCGATTGAGTCGGGCGGGAGAGGCGCGGGGAGGATTCGGCCCCGGCCTCACCTAGATACATAATTTAACAGCTTAAAGCACACAGTACATAACGCGAGCCTCCGTCCCTTTTTCAGAAGGAATCAAAATATAAAGCGGTGTAAAATACATAGCGGAGGAGGTGCGAGGCGTCGCGGCGGAGTGTCGCGGAGCGGGCGGGGCGCGCTCCGTCTCGCTCACTAATGTATTCACGTTTCCCGAGCCGCTCATTTTTTATCGCAGTCGCGCGGCGCATTAGAATTTCCAGGCGAGAAAATCTCACGCACACCGCGAGCGCGCACGGGTACATGGGACTTTAGACACTAAAGACATTGCATAGGCTATACACTCGCTTGAAAGAAGGTGTGAGTGTGAAGGGGGAGGCGGGCGTTTTGCGGGGTGGGGGGTAGAGGACTCGCTACATTGTAAATTCGCGCGGGGAAATGCTGGCGGGAGGCGGCGCGGGGCGGTGGTGAGGCATGGTGAAGAGGAGAAAGGGAAGAGGTCTCGTGTGCGGCTCGATAAGACGCTCCTCCGTGTCTTCCACGACACGGCACAGCAACCGCCGTTGACAATGCGGCAGCCTCCAGCCTCCAAAGGGCAAAGAAACTTTAAAATTTCGTGAACATTTCAGAATCACGTTCAGCATTCTACTCCAGCTGAGGCACACTTCGCGTACTTATTTATTTATGAAAATCCAAACTGATGACGCTGAAGTTTATAGTAAATAGGTAGTGTGTGCACACACTGAGTTCACTCACGGTAAAGTGGCGGCGGTCCGGGACGGCCTGCGCCGCGACGATACGCAATCTCTGCCGGACACTCACTTACACTCCATCGGTTCGGACCGTGCATACACCGTGCATGTGGTTTATAAGCGCCATAAACTTACATTATCTAAATACACGACACGCTTTGTTCCCACCACATTGCCAATTATGATAGATTGTTTTCATGACAGTTGAGCTGAACACGTATTTCTTCTTTAACTACGCAAAGAAATCACACCTTTATGTAATTATGCATGGAGTTATAAGACATACAGAACTAGTTCAATCGATACACGCTCCAGGCAACAATTAGTCATTATAGAAACATCAGCAAAACATAAGGAAAGAACATGAGAAGTTGTCCATAAAATGAACGATGAATAGATCGTAAGTGACTCAAATAAATAGAATCGATAGTATGAGTACCTACACGTAAGCCAAGTCCAGACTGCGAATGAGAAACATAGAATTGAGTGCAGCCAGTATAACATAATGAACGGGCACTCTTGGATACCCTACTGCAAGAGAGAAGAGACTGGCAAATAACATTAAAGGTTGTTAATGATAACCAAGATCAAATACGGTATGTATTTATGACATGTACTAAAATAAATTAAAACGAAAGTGTTTAAATTATAAAGGTTTAGGCCTTCACTTCAATACTCTTGTTATTTAATAATTACGTGGTACCTAATACTTTTATTATAAATGGTAATAAGAGTACATTCATAAAACTGAGTCTCAAATGAATACTTACAAATAGGTACTACTAGCTCAACTGTCAGTCCTTAACAAAAACACAGTTTTAATTGCCACACATTTACAGAACCAGCCAGCACAGATGAGAGGAGAGCCGAATCTTTCATCACGCTTTTATTTTTGTCATTCAATTCAGTATGAATATTATAAATCTTTATCTTACTTAGAATCATGGTCTCACTTTGTGATATGACTTCTGCAAATAATACACACGAAGTTCTTAAACTACAAGCACACGCGCATTTTGATATGACTACATTTAGCGAATTTTTCTTTTTACACCTCTGAAACGTCCACTTACACTTACATAGGAGTGGATGGACATTTTATTTAAATTTCAAGCAGCTATTGTTCACGTTTACGAGGTAGGAAGGAATCTTTCAGAAGAAACCTAAATACTTCTTAACTTTAGGATATAAATGTTTTATTTTTGTTGACACTCGTAATGATTATACTGCGTTGCGCTTATAAAGTTAACAAACGATTATATTTTAGTGTTCTATGATATTACGACACCATAATACTAGATAGGATGCAGGTAAAGTATAGAAACGTCGGGATTAGTCGGTCTGATATTAAACAACGAGCAGCGCGAGTTTGACTTGAAGCATTCCTCTCCCTCCCCCCTCCTCACTCCATTGTGACGACGAGCAACCCCCTGTCTCCCCTTTATGTTTTGAGATGTTATTTAACAGGACATTTTGTTTGCTGCACGCTATACAGTTCCTTATTGTAATATGATTTAGACAGTTTGATAAGATATATTTTTTATATTTCTTCTAGTAAATCCTGCACCCCTGGACACTTTACCCACACAGGAGACAGGTTCAGTAGGGTAGTGGTATATTGAATAGTACAAAACTTAGCTATTTTTACAAATGCTAAATATAATTTCTAAATATTTTTTAAACTCATACTTACATATGTTTTTACTGCATTTATCCACTTATGTCGTTTATCGCATAACCACGGAAAGAGGGATTCCCAATTCGTGGGAAAGTAATAGAAATTTACACCATTTGACTTATTTTTATTTTTCTTTGAAGAGTTCGAGCATCTAGAAATGCAACAATACATTTTGACTTAGTTAAATGTTATTTTTCACATCATTAATGTGATTATTTAATAACGTGAAGTGCCAATGTCACGCACGGCCACCAGTAATCAAACATGTTCAGAACGTTTATCAATTATTAGTATGTCCTAGTAGTGTAATAAGCATAAGCTGTACAAACTCGAATATAAACAATATATATATCTCTCTCTATCTACACTTTATAATAGACTACAATTCCTGTAGGCTCCGGGCGTGGTTTAACTGCCAAGACCATGATATGGATATTTAATACTTCATTCATCCTGGGAATCGTGACATTTTATAACACAACAAACTTTTTAGTAACAAAAAATGTTCTTCTTTACATCGATATTTCAAAACTTTCATTATTTGGCATTTTGCCAGATTTCATGATTGTAAGTGAGCAGCAAGTGTCCTATATATTTTGATTCACTGGTGAGTGACAAAGTTATACGTAGTAGTTATAAAGCGCCGTAACATTTGATTGAGCTTCCAGAAGAAAATTCTTGACAGATGTATTAAGGGATAATAAAGTAACTCAAATGATCCTATTATCTCCATATCAACGAATATCCTTTTCAATCCTGAAATCCTTTTCAACCCTGAAAAAATCAATGAAATTGCCTCGATGCGAGGTGCTACGGTTCTCATGGAAAATATTTTGATAATTCCTTAAGTTAATTTAGCTAACTTTTAGTAATATCATTACACCAGTCCAAAAAGATGGAATGGTATATTTCTTACACTAGGACAAAGCTTTTTGCAACATATGTGTAACTAACTTTATAGGTTGGCTGCAGATCCTCAGGTGTAGGCGTCCACTACTTTCCAGAAATTCACGATCAACCGTTACCGGCGGCAAGAGCTCTCTAATGAGCTAGGTGTAAATATGTGCTTCACAATTTAAATGTTATGTAGTAAACTAGATACAACAATTAATTAGTTTAATTGTTTTTACAATTAACAAATTAAAATATATATCTTCTGCTTGCCCTATCATCTACATATCTATTTTACCAGGAGTTAAATTAAGATACAATATGTATTTTGTGTTTTTAACTTTCTATCATTTTATTTTATTTTATACATATAGTATCTAGTGGATTATGCTTATTCTCAAATATTGCTTTCTACTTTGTTATAACAGAGCTGTAATTCTAATACAAAAAGTACAAGTGACCAATGGTCTGTAACCACCGGTTACAACACAAGCGACCGAGTATTATCCCTATCAAGTTTACTACCTTTTAATACTTACTAAGATGTCATAAATAAAATGAGAACTACCTGTTTCAAGTTATATGCAAATACACGTACAAATGTACAAGTGATATTGAGAAAGTGCCATGTTTTTACACTTAAAACATAATTAACAAATGGACTGGGACTAGTTTAAAATATAACAGGTCGTAGTTACAAAAAGTCACGAGTCAGGTCCGCGACTCTCTGCGTACGTCGTATACAGTCCGCTGTTATCGCATCGGCCGGCCGAACCCACTCTTTCCTTCCATTTTTACTATACTCAACATTTTAACATAATAACACACATGCTTAACTTAGGCTTTATAATTATTTTTCAGTAGTTAAAAAGACTTGTACATATTTGTTGCCAAACGAAAGTGTTTATGTCACCACTATGATATGGATGATTTTTACAGAGGTTTTCTTCCTCAAAGAACCACCATTCAATCATGTACAACCTCTGTAAAACAATGCGGAGATGGTAAACCCGTTTTTTGCAATTGTCTTAACTTGGTCATACATATATATAAGTGGAACACTCTCACCTCGTCAGAATATTAAATTATATTGAATTATCTATGCAATATTAAATTATTCACAAATAGCTTCGTTGTAGCATTACAAAATAATAATCTGATGAATTAATCAAAAGGCAATACTTCAATGGAATGTGTCAAAAATAATAAAATTACTTTTTAAAATGAATTTGATCTTGCCTTTGGCAGAATCATCAGTAAACGAAGGAGCCGTTGAATCAAAATCATTAAAAAAGTACAAACCGTTATAGGTATGGGACACCTCATTTGTAATTTATGTATTTCATTCAGAAGGTTAATTAGAATCACGATTCCCGGGATGTATGAGCTGTTAACTGTCCATATAATGAAGTTTTTCAAAGCACCTTTCTGCTGTTTAATAACACTCACGACAGACTCAAACCGCAGATATATTTGGACCCGTGGATCCATATTTAACACGGCACAATTAGACACTAGCCGTTTTAATTAACAATAAAGTTTGAACGATTTAAACCCAACCGGAAGCTATTCATACATTATTGTTTTAAATTATTGTGTATCGGCACAGCTGCGGCCTATAACTTACATAATAAGTTAGTAATTAATAAGCACCAAGTGTTTGAATGTGTGACGACTGACGTGTGGGAATACTGCGGTTAGTGAGGCCTCAGGAATATGATTGAGCCGTATATTTCATGTTTATTAACTAAAGTCGAACTCAATTGATTTTATTTTACGTCAATAGCCCGATAGCACACAGAATTAATTTAATTCGTGTAAATCCTTCAAAGCTCTCGCCGAAGTAGGTACTGCTTCCTTATATAATAATGTGTTCAGCTACATAGCTACTCATTCATTCAGAGCTACCAAGTGTGAGCTCGCTAATAGCCTAACGATCAGTGAACGCATCTAACTATTAGCTCTGCAAACAGACAGCAAAATGTAAAAATAAGTTTATGGAGAAAAAGCTATTGTTACAATACACTTCAATAGAACAGCACTTAGTGCAGTTATTATACAATGTGTTCTCTTGAGGGGCCAACGTGTGTATAATTATGTGCAAGATGCGTGATGCACAAGTACAGTGAGGGTCAAGGACAGCGGCGCGGGCGCTGCGCCGTGTCCGCCGCAAAGGTCACGCGACGTAACGGGACCTGTCGCCTCCGTCTCACCCCCGCACCAACACCACTGACTCATTCACACGACACGGCTAACGACAGTTATGTAAAATGCTTCCATATTTTTATGACAAGACGTAAAAGTTAAATAAACGGCAAAAGGAGTACCTATTTTACAGTTTGTTAGAGGGCTTGGACTTCCCGGCATCAGCCAATTCGAGTTACGGGTTTGCGAGTCGTGCGACCCTCACCTGCTCGAGCTATAAGCAATATCTATGTGTTGTAGGCAACAGGCCTGCCCGCTATTACGTTAGTGGGACCAAATTGTAGTGTGCAAAATGTGGAATTTAACCTACCCCTTCAGGGATACAGGCGTAAGTATATGATACTGCGAGCTTGTTTGCCGTGAACTGTGAATGTTTCATAGAGGAGCAAGCAAATTATGTGAGATTCCAATATTAAGCTTGAAACGATCGTTCGAGATCAATTCAAGATGCAAGACATTATACACATACCCTGGCCCAGAATCAATGTTTGCACACAGGGAAGGCATTCAAACGACATCCAAATGCACGTGGAGTCAAAAGAAACTACTCGTGAATGTAAAATGGTGCAGTATCGGCATTGCTTATTACAGCATCTTGCGGTGTAACATAGCAATGACTGCAAAGATGTAATGTGAAAAATTTCAATAATGATGGATAAGTTCACCGAGATCTGTCAATTGTTTTTGTCCACTTGTTCTTTGTTCGTCGTCCACCCACTGTTCAACGCATCGTCTTAATACTGCAACAGCCACGACTACTCACATACCATTATAGTAACAGCTCGCTCCAACACAATTCGTTTTTTTTAATTGTGTAACTTTATTAAATGGGCATTTTAAAGGAATGATATAATATTTATGTCATTAAGTACTTTAAAATAAATGGATAAAATGCTTTTCAAGACTGTATACCTAAGTTTATTTATTTAGTCATAATAATGGCTTTATGATAAAAGTCAATTTGTAAATAATGTTAAAGGATGAAGTTTCCTCATGGATTGCAAAACGTTAATCATTACGAAAATTATTAATTAATTAATAGAATTCCTATATATTATGTATATGATGGAATAGTTTAAAAGATAATAACTGCTTAAAGGTTTCTAAAAATAATAGGGAACATCATGAAATTCTTAGGTCCATAGTATACAGGTGCGCTGTAATTCAGAGCATTTGATAATTCATTCTCAAACACTCACTTAAACTTTGAAATCTGAATTTGAATTGTTTATTGTGAACTAAATTTGTATTGAACCAGTTGGCTTGAGACTACCTATTTTAACACAGAATTGAACCCATCCATAGTATTATACACAAGTTGAAGATTTTATTGGTGGATTTGAATGCAGGACATCTGAACAGTCGGATCTGCATATCTGAATTAATCATAACTCTGTTTAACGTGTAGTTTTGTTTTTTTAATTATCATACAGCGAGATGTCGAATCTAATCATACATGTCGACATCACTCAAACCGCAGATACAAACAAAATGCCAAATAAATGCAGGACTAAAAGTGTTAGTATTTTTCTACTGTAAATATATTTTAAGAGGCAATTAAATGAAGTGAAATGACAACAATACGATCCCCGAAATATCGAGCCCATACACGGCCTGCCAAAACCTGAGTTAAGTGTTCGGGTTTTTGTTCCGCGGTAAGAATCAGCGTGGGAACGCGCGCCTTACACGAGGTCACTCTCCTTAAACGATGAATTGGTGAAAATCACTTTATACCTACCTATTGCAAACTTATAATTCGGCTAAGGCGTTGGAGTTAATTTCATTTCGATCTATTAGAGACGGATTCGAGACTCAGGATTTGAACCCACTAATAAGACAAATCAAAGGGTACCACTATCACTACATAGTATAAAACAAAGTCGCTTCCTGCTGTCCGCCTGTCCCTATGTATGCTTAGATTTTTAAAACTACACAACGGAATTTGATGCGGTTTTTTTTTAATAGATAGAGTGATTCAAGAGGAAGGTTCATATGTATAATACATGTATAATATAGTAAGGAAAAACTGATAACTTTAGAGGTTTCTAATGTGATGTCGTAAATAAACACATTTTTTTGCATTTACATTGCAAACGCTGGCTGAACCCTACGAGATAGATCAAAATAATGTACCACAGTATTGTACACCTAAAAAAGGTCTACAAAAAAGTCAGGAATGATATATGTCTATCTCTTAGGGATAACCCACAATAACCATTTTTTATCCTTTACTTTTTACGAGAAATAATGGCTTATTTACGAAGCGATTTTAAGCAACACAGCATTAGTTCTTATCCAATTAAGTACCTTAAATACATTGTGCATTTAATATAGATCAAAATGGCCCTTTACAGAATGTAATTTGGATGAGTATTTTCGAAGATATTACAGATTTAAAATACAGGGACATAGCGGTTGCGGCGGTACCGGCCAGAGGGCCGGACAATTTTTTGGAATGACCATTAATAAATCGCAGGGTCAAACTTTCAATGTTGCAGGCTTAGATTTGAGCATTTGAGCGTGAGTGTTTTTCACATGGCCAATTAAATGTCGCTTTTTCAAGAGTAACCTCTGAAGAAAACATGTTTGTTGTGTAAAAAAGCTGTGAACGTTGTATGTAAAGACATTCTGTAGTATATTTAGTATCATCATTACACCCGTGCGAAGCCAGGGCGGGTCGCTAGTTACATATATTTACAAGAATTCCAATACTTTACCCTTGTTTCCTATTTTTAACATTCAAATAGTTAGGTTTAGTTGAGTGCAACCTTTAGTGAAATGGATTCCCTCTCGTCTGGTGACAAAGTTTGCCACACTCTTGAAAATAATGTTTTTCGCTGAAGCGTGACACCAGTGCGTAGCACAAGATGGGTATTGGTGTTGGGAGATACATATTATCTTGTGCGCCGTAGTTCAATTATTTTGAAGCTTTTATGAAACTTTTGTACCGGCCACATGCTATTGTTTTCCTGTTAACGTTTAATCACCTTATAATGCAGTAAAATGTTTCGTTTTATCACAGTCTGCATCTGCACGGTAATCAAGAGGCTCCCTTGGCGGCGCGGTGCGATACGGTGCAGCACTGCACTAATCGTGTTTAATTGCACTGGTTCGTCTGCGCGGGCCGTGGGTGCGCGGTCTGCGCCGCCATAAACCGCGCTCGTTAACTGCACACCACTCAAATAACCACAACTTGACTAACGATTTGGTTATTAAGCCTTCATATTGTTGCTCTTTAATATAACATCAAAATTAAAATTGTACCTTCTTGTATAGAGTGCGCAGAGTTCTAAGTCGATGCCCTATATTGTCAGCTTCTATGTTCGTTGTTTACTGTGCTGGCTATGTCTCTAGGCCTTCTGTCGTTTTTAAAATTTTACCAGGTCAGAGTTTACCTGTTACGTTTATAGTTTTCTCTACTTATCTTTGTTGTTTTAGTGAAAGCAATAATGTTCTATCCACTGCAAAACAGGAAAGGACTCACCGCATCGAATACAATCAAGAATGACAATGATCACATAAAGCAGTAAACACCTGTTAAATCCGTCTCAGATCATTCATTAAAACTTTGATAGATATCAATAGTGGGTCCCACACTAAAGAGCATCGCTTGACCCATACTAATAACTGCCCGATGTTGTCACTTTCCTTGCGTCCGCGTCGAACACTCCGACACACCGGGTGTCCGGCACTGATGTGTATGTGATAAGGCGCATTTTGCGGCGATACCATCGATGCGTGCGCCGGCGCACACACAATTCACCCACAGGATGCACGCGTAGACATTGTGATGTGTTTACTCTGCGTCACATTACTCGATATTTATTAACATTGTTACACTAGATTATATCTTCTACCTATTACCGATTTTATTCCTATTTCTGATTTTAATTAATTGTATGCTCATTTTTACCTTTGGCCAACCTTTCTGAACGTTGCGATGACCTCTTTGACTAAATAATCTGTTATCTGTGTAGCATTATAGATGCTTTGTTTGGGCAATATGTATGTATGGCACGTGTGTCTATTACAATGGAATGGTTGTGGGTTCGGGGAAGGAAGCGTCTCTCGGAACGGTCGCGCGGCCGGCCACCTGCGTGCGCGCTGTCCACTGACGCAGGCCATTTGACGCATGCGTGGCACCTGCGCAATACACATACATAACGCACAATTCGCTGTAGCGATGCTAATCACCAGTTTACATACACATTTTTACTAATAACTATAGATCATTCTTATTCAAGTCAAGTGTCCATTTTTCCCCATTAACGGTAGGTAGCCGTGATTGACCAATGGAATATTAAATTGCATTTGGTAGATTACTCATCACACTATATAGGTCAGTTCCAGCTTCATGTGACAGTTTTTTTTCTATAAATGGCAAAGGGAGGACTATGAGCATCGAACCAAAAGGGGGAATAATACATTTCTACAATCAGTTTCAAATAGTAACAGCAAGACAATAAATTGCATGTATTGTCTTCGATCTATTTACTCTTACAATACAATGCGAATTCCATGAGTATCACATTAGGTACCGTGCAGGATGTGCGCAGGTATTGTTCACAGCTCGCCGCTGATTGGCCACAGCATGGTAATTACAACCATTTGAATAATGTCGAAGTGTACAGCGATAGCTATGGTGTACACACTGGCGCGGATTGGTGGTTTGTAATATTCCTAGTGTGTCTATGCCTTAGTGCGTGCATATTGACGGGGTTGTTATGATATACTTGCTTTTGACCTGTATTTTATCTGAATGATTGGTGTCTCTGTTAGTATCTTTTACTTTTTTTAGCTGATTACATTATTTTGATATTTTAGACATATATTTAGTTAAAAGTTTACTAAATATGATAAAATAAGTACTTTCATGATTACTTGTCGGTATTTTTAATCATTAAGATCTAGACTTTACCTTTAATTTGTATTTAGAAAAATTTTCGGAGATAACATAAGCAACTTTACTCAAACGCATTGCTCGCCACCAACAAGGGGGTTCACCCTTTACGACCCGAACAGTTGTGCATTATGACGTCCAACAAATTCAACGGCTTGTAAAATAAGCCTCTTGTCATAGTTTTCCGAAAGAATTATAATGTGGATTTTTAAGAAGGGCATAACATATTTTTACATTGACCAAAACGCGTGCTACTCTTAGTGTTGCGTACCTACTGTTAGATTGTGTAAAATTAGGGATGTAACAGTACGTACCTACTGCTTTGCGTGAGGTGAGCCGTGTGCTGTGTTATTTGCCACCTTAATAGTACAATTAAAATTCTTTTTTTGCATTCATACTACAGTTGCAGTTTGTTATAATTTTATAATACAAAACATGAACAATGCTAGATCACCAGCACAGGGTCATTCTACTTTTTACTGCAGGTTTTTGTGTCCCCCGGTAAAGAAAATTTAAACTGGCATTTTCTTAATGAAATAAAAACGTACGCAATATGTGAAACTGCCGCATTATTTCATCAACTTCTATTAACATTGAAATTTGAATCTTTTGTATATTTTAAGATATATAGGGTCACAAAGTGGAGCTTCATGGTAACATAGTTGTTTTTCATAGTAACGCAACGTGTCCCCGACCTAATGCGCAGACAAACTTAACCAATAATATATTTTTCTTTCAATGCAGCCCTATGTAAAAAAAATCTAATATGTTTTTTAAATATGCTCACGTTTTTTATGTTTTCACTATATATTTTTCAACTGTTTAGTTTTTTTTTAATTAAAATAATTTTGTCCCTAATGAACAATTTCAATACGGTACCACTATGTTACTGGTATTTTTTCATTAAACTGTTAAATGTCGCTGTACCGCTGGTTGTTTGCTCGATTCGTTGGGTTGTGAATGACAACTTTGGGGCGGAGGAGAATCACTGCAAACCGCGCGACGCCACTCACTTGCCGCCATGTTGAGAATCGACTTGCGTGTGTTTATTTGGTGTGCACTTTGTTACTCGGCAAAAAGGTATGTTTTTAAAATTTTACTTTACGTTTTAAGTGTTGAGACGTGGAATTTATGGCACACAATTGGGTTCTATTGTAAGATTTGCAAATTCCAAGGCGATTTCGTGAATATCAGGTAACATCATGTTATTTTACAACTGTGTTACCGGACAACTTCGTTACTCCGCTGTGTAAAGCACGCAGTTGTAAAGATGGTAACACAGTTGTACATTTACCCTCGCTGATTTATTCCAATCTTATGTAACTTGATTAGTTTGTTATTGACCTATGTTTTTTATAGTTTATCGATTTCATGTTTATTTACTGGCTTACCATAATTACTGAAGGTAAAATTAGTATTATAATGCGATGTTTTTATCTTTTACAGAACATCATGCCGCTAACTCTAGCCAAAAAACAACGTCGGTACCGAGACAAACGAAAATTAGACCCTGATAGAGATGAGCAAGCAAGAAAAAAGGCTTTGGAAAGGTACCACAGAACAAAACGCTTTGTCAAAGACTTGACGGAACGTTAACATCGCCAAACCAAAAGAAAATGAATAAAACTATGCCAATCTCTATTCCATCACATTTACTCCTCAGACTTCGACAGTAGTGACGATATACCTTTTATATCTTTCTGTGTTTAAAGATATTTTCAACATTAACGAGCACAATTTGCCCATTACTTGAAAAAAAAGCGACGAACTACTTCACAAAGAAAATTTGCATCCCAGTAAAATCATTCCCAGAACTTATTAGTGTTATTGAAGATACAAGGTAGAAAACGAATTACTTGGAATACGGAGTAAGAAATACTTGGCTTCTGCATTGAGTGACGTTGACGAAGATGGATACGTAAAAGTCATGTTTTACAGAGGTACAAATGATACTGGCAAACTATTTAAAGCTGTCGAAACAGACATTAGTTGTGTGTACTATGGGTCGCATTCTTTAAAGTAGTTGCTGCACGAATACTACGAATTTCTTAATGCTCTGGAAGTGTTCGAACAATAATTGTAATTATTAATTAATTTTTCAGTAACCTAGCCTGTGTCACTTACACATTGATTTAGCAAAAACTAGAGTAGTAACGTGGTATAATAATTAAATTAATAACTTCCCCTACCTTTGTTGTAACTAAGAGACTGATTAGCAATTTTTTGTAAAAGAGAATGTTCTATTGAAACAACTTTGTTACTGTTGAACAACTGTGTTACCATTATGTCCCTATTTCTACGTAGAGGTTTTTCTAATTTAGTTGTACAATTGGTTTATAAATTACATTACAGGTATATCATGCAAGATAGTATATATTTTATCAATGTTAAATAGTTTGCTAAGATATTTTTACACGTATACGTGTTGTGTGAAATATTTTGAAACAAAAGTGCACAACAGTAACACATTTGTCTTTTAAATGTGATTTATAAGTCTTAATAAATGATAATTTCTAATTAAAGTTATGAGAAAGAAAGATTTACGTTCTTAAAATACGTTTTGTAATTTTTTTTTTGTTGTAATGAGTAACTAAAGCTGCTCAATAAAAATATTTTGATTGGTAACAAAGTGGCATGATTTTTCTACCTTGGTAGACAAATCCTTTATTTTCAGAAAAATATATGTCCGAAATTCGCTACTGGCAGTGTATTTCAATTCTTTAGGTATAATTACGCATACATAGAATAAAATAACTTCATTTATCTTTAACCAATATTTTTTTTGAAACCTGTTGCTACTAGTGCCAAAAACCTGCAGTAAAAAGTAGAATGGCCCCACAACTACATACTCAGTATTATAGTTACTAAAAATGTCATGTAATACATCACTACATAGTATAAAACAAAGTCGCTAACTGCTGTCCGTCTGTCCCTATGTATGCTTAGATTTTTAAAACTACACAACGGAATTTGATGCGGTTTTTTTTTTAATAGATAGAGTGATTCAAGAGGAAGGTTTATATGTATAATACATGCATAATATAGTAGAGAAACACTGATAACTTTAGAGGTTTCTAATGTGATGTCGTAAATAAACACATTTTTTTTGCATTTACATTGCAAACGCTGGCTGAACCCTACGAGATAGATCAAAATAATGTACCACAGTATTGTACACCTTAAAAAGTTCTACAAAAAAGTCCGCAATGGTAAATGTCTATCTCTTAGGGATAACCCACAATAACCATTTTTTATCCTTTACTTTTTACGAGAAATAATGGCTTATTAACGAAGCGATTTTAAGCAATACAGCATTAATCCTTTTCCAATTAAGTACCTTAAATACATTGTGCATTTAATATAGATCAAAATGGCCCTTCACAGCATGTAATTTCATTCATTCGTGCGAAGCCGGGTGCAATACACTCGAGAGCAAAAATACGGATCACTTAAAGACACCTGAAAATCTCAATAATGAACAATTAAAACTAATAATGCTAGCTTAGTAAAATCAGTCGTGTTTATACAATAAAATACTCCTTAAATGAAATAAAATGTATTTGTCACTTTGTATTCATAATTTTTTTTATGTAAATTAATTATAAAAAATAACCAATGTCATCTTAAAACAAAAATTTAAAAACACGATATTATTAAACAACTTTACAATTGTACTAAAATTTGGGAAAATTGTAAAGTTGTAGAAAAAAGTGTTTATCCATTTTTTAAGATGAGATTGTATTTCTTTTTATAGTAAGTTACACAATAACAGTTTAAACATACCAACACAATTTCTTTCACTAAGCTAGCTTTCAGGTATCTTTGCGTAATTCGGATTCTTTGCTCTCGAGTGTATTATGTAAATATGATTAAAAATAAAAACCCATCTTAAGAATAATTATATGATTTAAAGATTAGATCTAGTATAGTATAACTACGCTTTAATATTACAATGTAGGTAATGTAAGTACGTAAAAAAGTATTCCTATGAAATTACTCATAATTTGAATGAAATACATGTATTTTTAACCCCCGACGCAAAAAGAGGGGTGTTATAAGTTTGACGTCGATGTCTGTGTGTTTGTGAGTCTGTCTGTGATTGATGATTTCGATGCGGTTTTTTTCATTTGAAAGCCAGTTCCTTTGCAGTGGTTCTTAGCTATGTTTGGTTAATATCGGTCCAGCAGTGTAAGAGTATCAGCTCTTTTTCAAAATTATGTGAGGCATTTTTCGCGTATGATTACTACTTTTTAAGGGTTAATCCTTAAACTAAAAGTATTTTTGGCGTAAGGGGTTTTTTAAATTTTTTATTTAATCTTTTATAAATAAACGAGAGCAAGTCTAGGCATATATCCTTGTGTAAAATATAATTAATCTATTATATTGATATCAGCCCTGTTTATCAATGCCCTACTACCGATCATACAGTCTACCAATGCAGGCAGACTTCACAAATCTGCGAGAATATGGTGGAAAATTTTCAGATACGCAGGTATCCTCACGATAGGTTCACTTGCTGTTGATATTAGTAATTTATTTGTGACACGTATATGAACGTTGAAAAGTGAGAGCTGCATTACCTGCTGTCATCGAATTTAAAACATGGCCGTTCGTTCATTTCGTCATACACATTGGTTTGTAAACATAGTTGTTGATATCTGCTTTAAGCATACAGATTTGAGGTGTATATTACATATAATACATATTTTTACAAAAATAAAACACACATCAAAAAAGTCTAAGCAACACGCATCATTTACAGAAACTGCATGTTTTTTATTTTTTCTTTGATATTTTATTATTTTTTAGCAAAGTATACACACATACTGGTATACTTTTACTGGCTTATTTTAAAAGAAACTTTTCAATTGTTTTTTTTTATGGAATAGGGGGCAAACGAGCAGACGGGTCACCTGATGGTAAATGACTATCGCCGCCCATGGGTCACAAGTGCGTTGCCGGCCTTTAAGGTGGGGGTAGGGAAAGGGTGGAAGAGAGGGAGAGGGGGGGGAAAGGGAAGGATTAGGGCCTCCGGTAACCTCACTCACTCGGCGAAAACTCACTTCACTGCCGGTTTTCTGTGAGGCTGTGGTATCACACCGGTCGAGCCGGCCCATACATGCCGAAGCATGGCTCTCCCACGATACATTGTGTTTTGTTTTCATTAAAATAAAAGCTAATTTGTTTTTCCGATTTCATGTGTTTTCGATGCTTGATAAATTTGGTATTTATCTCACTTTTATCATTTTGAGATATACAGTTTTTGAAAAAATTTAGTGATGAGTCATGTTTTATGACATGGAGAGATTGATAAACTGATAATAAATTACTAATTTCCTAAGGCGTTCCAAGGGGTGTTCACCCACCACGTAAAGAAAGAATATAAAGGTGAGGTTTCACAACCACCATTTGAGTTGCAGCAGCAGGCAATTTGAGCAGCTGGAATATCGCCAAGATGGCAGTCGTATTTATCTGTTATTGATTCGACTGAATATGTCAAAAGTCATGATTCATTTTCTTTTTTGTAGTCAATGTAGTCAATGAGGGAGAGAATAGAGAAGACCTCAGTGTCACATAATGTAGTATGTACACGGAGGTGAGTAATAAAGAGTTTGATCCACTTCCTGACAGATCATCGTACTTATCATAAAGGATATTTTAATAACCACCGAGTGTTTAATGAATCAGTGGCAATAGTTGTGATGCGGTGGATAGGGAGCTCCGTGTGCATGCGCCTCACGAACTGCGCACCTGGGCTGCGCGCGCGCCGCATACGCAAGTAAACCCCGCGTAAACAATACTTACGCATTTTGCATACACATCAAATGAATTTCTACCTTATTTGTATATCCCTAAGCACTACAGTAAGTGTAATTAATGTAATATTAGTTATTGTGTTTGATATGATGATGTAGATCAATAAGTTTACATAGAACATTTCGTATGGCCCGACACCTGAACATAGTCGTACCTGATCGTTGCGGGCGCAGATTAAATGCAAACGCGAGACATGAATATAAAGTGATCTCACGATTGTTTTTACAATTGATTTCATTTGAAATCGATTTACAATTTATAATAGCGTCATTATAAAGTAAGGTTGGCAGTTTTTAGTGAATATCCGGCTGAAGCTGTGCTGTCATTGTTCGGAATTTATTCTGCAATCATTTAACAATGTAAATGTTTCTTATTGTGGTTTAGATGAAAAATACAAAAATGATATATGATATAATTTTTCATGTTCTTGGATTGAGTTGTAAATAAGATCTATCTTCAAGATGCCTATCGTGTATGTACCAGGCTGTCCACTCACTATATACTGACTTTAAGTGTAACTCACCTCGCCAACTCTCATCGAGTTAGCACTGAACCTTCTCAGTTCTGTGGAGTCAAGTCGGGTCAGCTTTGAGACCGTCGATAGAATAGAATAATCTTTATTGTACACCAACGACATATGGCTTAAAAAATACACAAAGTAAAAGATATTTGGTTGATAAGTTTGAAAGTTATTAAACTATTTAAAAAAATGTCTTTCGGTACTTGAACAGTATACCTAGCATAGAAGTATATTATTGAAGTAAGAAAGCGTTTTAGGCGTTAACGACCTTTTCTATAAAATACCTCATGAAAAATCAGTACATTCTAAAATAAATTTTGTATTTAAAAACTAACAGCCCTACCTGTAATATGTTAAACTAAATACCTAATGACGATTTATTAGAATATGTGAGCAATACTGAGAACTGTTCCATCACTAGGGGAAGTGTCGAATATCAACATGAACTGACGCAACTCCAGCCGCTACGTACTGTACCGAATTGGTACGGTGCGGTGACATGACGACCCGCCTCTGTGACCACTAGCCGCCTGGCGCTTCGGCAACTAAGGATTGGCAATCAAGCGTGCAACTTAGTATTAAATATGCCGATACACAAAACGCTTCAACCGCAGCCGTGTAAATTACACCGACTATAATCAGCCATTGGTGTCAATTCTGTTGTATTACTCTCTTGCCTATAATTGACTAATTTTTCTTCATACAAAATGTAAACCTTGTACACTTTGAAACAAGGTCTTATTTCAAATTTAAACAAGTAGGTAACATATGTCGCTATCGAAATAAGCAATTTATTTGTCGACTAAAGTCTGACATGCTTAAATAAACTTTAATACCACGTAGCGAGAGCCGCTATCCGTTGAATGCCATCTCTTATGCTCTGTGTTTTTAGTAAGCATCTTCTTAGCTGTCGATTAAAATAACGTCATCTTAGTTCGTTTTGAACAAGTTTTTATACGGCAATTATACGGCATTTGAATAAATGGGGACTCTCGCTGCGTGGAAATAAAGTTGAGTATATGTTGACAAGTTTTAGTGAAATTTAGTGGCGCTGAGAAATAGATGCCAGTAACAAATAGACCTTGTTACAAAGGAGGCAAGGTTGATTTAGTTTAGTCGAGTGTACAACAGAATCGGGACCATTGTGTAATAACGCTGCGTTTTCATTAGTTAGTAACTAATAGTGGTGGAAAACTAAAAAATATGATTGATCAATCTATGATCGTCACGGCCGATAAGGTTTGTGAGGTATAATAATAAGATAAACTCATACAGCTGGGTTTATTATATGCGATACGGCGATGAAACCCATACGTTAATTATAATCTTATAATTTTTTATTTGTTTTATTTAAGGAGTTTTAGTCCTCTAGGACTACTTCACTCCATAGTACGAATAAATAGCATACTGACATAGTACATAAAATAAACATGAGGTACGTACGCCTCATAGCGACATCATCATCATCTTTCTGCATTTTTCCACAATCTCATTAGGGTCGGCGCCATGTGTAACATTGCAAAGGGTTTGGGCTGTTTTTTTTATGGCCGGCCGCCTGCCTCCTTGGGAATGTAGTAGCTTTAAGACGGGAATGAAGGAAGAAGGTAAATTTGTATTAGGAAAATGCGATGGTACCTATGGTAAGGGATACCGCAAGTCTCGGATGGGGAACGAGACTGAGACTGCAGTAGCTCGCAGAAGCTGGGGTCACATACCCGAATGTCCTGTATTTCCTGTGACTGGAAAGGCCACTAGGACCTTTTAAATCGCTTTTGCTACCTCTGAAGTAGCTAATATTCGGTTACAGACTCCAAGTTCTTTCAAATTCTCTGTTACAAACAACTTATCATTTCTAATGTCAACTTATAATATCAAATAGAAGACGAAGAGTTCCGAATATATTCCATCATAATATGTAATGCATCTTCTAATTAATTATAATATATTAATAATTATTAACTGGAATGTGCGCGGAACACAATCTAAAGGCGTTAATACCTGCTGTCCTCAATGTAATGTACATCGACGACGACGAATGTACGTCAAACTATGACTGAAACATTGACTACATTCACTACAAAAACGAAAATGAATCATGACTTTTGACATATTCAATCAAATCAATAACAGATAAATACGACTGCCATCTTGGCGATATTCCAGCCGCTCAAATTGCCTGCTGCTGCAACTCAAACGGTGGTTGTGAAACCTCATCTTTCTGCTGTCTTCCAAAGCTCGTTTTGCAATGTTCTTTACAATATACTTTTCTCCACCTTCCAAAAAATGAACCTTCCAAAGCTTATTAACAGTGTTCTCGAATCAGATGTATACAACCAGTTAAAAAAGGCAACGAACCGATGGGCCCACCAACACTAGAAGCTTATTTCGCTAATATATATACTTCTCATTACCTGCCACCCCGATATGTGAGGGAATCCATTGAAGGATAATCCATTTTGAATTCGATGTAAATTCAAAAAGTGATTCCATAATGTCGTAAGCTATCGGCATGCCTCGTATATAAGAGGTATACCGAGCCACATGTTGAAAAGCACTTTTTAAATCCCTTAGAATTACAAATTTCTTGACATCTATTGATTTACTTAATGTATGCTAGAGTTTCGGCAATAAATTCGAGAGAAGTAATGGAGACATTATGAGAAATTTCTACATTTAAGCTGTGATTACTGTGAGGATCGTAAACCGCGGCACCCATAGGTACTCAAACAACTTTCTTTTAACGGTCGGTAAAAACATTATAATATTTGCTTTCATGATATAGGGAGCAGCGATCACGAAGCAAACTAGAGTTATAGTTTCTTTTAGCATCACATACACCTTCTATATTGTACTTCACTATACATAATCTTATCATTTCAAAACATACTAGACCTCACTAATCGCTGCCAATACCTTCCTGCATCACTTTGCGTTAAGACATCAACTGTTTAAATGCTTGGCTGTAGTGTTGTCAGTTTCCATTTTCTCTACCTAGTAGGTGCCAGCTCTTACTTCTCCGTATTTTTATGTTCCCTTATATTTATTATAAACCAAAGAGATTAATATTACAAGTAATTTTGGAAATATTGGGAGCGTATTAAAGCTCGGTGCGGTACAAGGCGACGACGCGACGGTCGATGCGCCCGCGCCGATACAGCCAGTGTATGGTAATATTTCGCGCGCTCGTGCTCCGCCGAGCGTTTTAATTATATCATATCGAGGCCTCAAGATCTCCATACACAACCAGGACAAGATACAACCATACCAGTAGAACAACAATATAGGAAGGAGGAATGTTCGTAAAAGGGACAACTTCTGGAAAGGACAAATCAAATTAAGATTAATTTTTTATCTGCTTTTGGCTAGTGGAGGAATGTACAAAACGTTATACAGAGTGGTCTTATTTTATTTGTTTTATTCAGAACTTGTCTCTTAAGGTCTAGTACCTTAAGAGATATATAAATCTTCTGATACGGAAGAAGTCGGTTCTCCCTACTTCTTAGGTACAATTGAAAAATGTCTATGCTAAGTCTATGTAGAGTAACAATGACAGTTCTCGTACTCCGGCCACCATGACCACCGACAGCCGGCCGTGCACCACTTTAAATTAGCAGGAAGCAAGATCAAAGAGAAGCTAAACCCTGGTCCCCGACACACATCTTCAGTGTTGGAATACTGTAGTTGATGTTCTGTTTACCGTGGTTGGTGGCAGTGAGATCGCCCGGGCGGTATCGGCGCGCGGGCAGATAAATCACGTGCTCTTTATAATTTAGTGCACTCCCAAAAGTGAGTCATGGGCTAGATAATGTTATCAAATACCCCATATAATACACAATATGATCGAAACTTAATTAAATTAAGGTATAAGAATAGTTTTAAATATACTAGAAAAACAATTATATCTCTATTGGTATAAAAATAATTTAAGAATGGTATTAATTTAACAATGACCATAATATATAACGAGCTAAAGTATATAATAAGCTTATGTATAAGCTGGATGAAACGCTAGTCATATGTCATATTTCTCTATAACAAACAGTTATCATGCAAAAGTGCATTTGTGCAAACACACCACCGGGTGTTGTCTTTTTCTATTCTCTGCCTCAAAAAATGGAAGTCTGGTTACCCAAAATACACGTTCTTAACATAGCTTACGAAGTAACTATTATCTTATCTGTGACCTAGCTTGGAAGCCAGTCTCTCAATACCTGATAACGACAATGTTGTATTTCTTGTGTTTAATTGTTATGCGAGAGAAATAAATAAATAATAATGATTATTACATTTGTGTCTTAAAAAGGAGATTTAAAAATTTACGTTTTATTAGTTATTATAAGAATTACAGTAGGTATATATAGTAGCACTTTGTACAACTTCAACTGTGTTGAAAATGAAATTATGAACGTGTTACCAGTACGATATGCATCAAACTTTACATACGAACAAACATGCACACAGTTCAGTTCGGTCAGTGTGTCACCGTGCAGAGTGTGGACGTGCGTGTTATGTGCAAGTATAATCGGTATGGGATCGCTTGCACGAGCAACGCCTGCAAATGTCGCGAGGTTTGGTAGCGCGATATGTTGCGATAGGAGTGCGATAGCGACCTTCCCACGCGATGCCCGATGCGTCTCATCATCTGTATCGGTCTACATCGCGCCGTGCACTACCGCAGCGGGGCCGTGAGAATGAATATTCATATATCTACTGATAACATATGAACATACCATCTCTTAGTTTACGTGATGCTAACATACGCTAAGCACTTTCCATATTTTGTCATGTCCATAAAAACGACCAATATATGAGTGTCCAATTATTTAAAATATTCACTTATTACTTGGCGTTTCAAGTTTTGGACCCAGTAAAAAACGAATGTAGGTTTGAAGTTTGATATCAAATATTATTTACATGATATGATGATTTTTCAACGCAAATACCTGATAAAGTAATGAAAAGTAAACAAAAACACTACTACTACTACGTTCCTCATATTTTCGAGGGCTTCTATCAATTTTATCAGGATCCCATCATCAGATCCTGACTTCCTTGACATGGGACCACCCTTGAGGTATACCCTATCTAACAAAAAAAAAATCTAAATCGGTTCATAAATAACGGAGAGAGGGCTGAACAAACATAAAATAAATATATATATACGGTCGAATTGAGAACCTCCTTTTTTTTCGTCGGTTAAAAATATTTTAAACTAGTTCATTTTATTTATACTCTTGTACCTATTAGGTGATTTGTATTTGAATGTTAAAAAATATGATTTTATGTTGGACACGGATTAGGATATTTTAATTTTGGGATAAACAAATTAATAAGTATCTTTAACGTCCTTAGGATACAGCAATCAACTATTGACAAGATGTAAAACTGAAATTGAAAAGAGAGTGCTCTATTTAATGGGCTACTCTGCGTCAATTAATAAGCAGGTCTTGTAAAAATTTTGAAAGCTTTTTATATGAAGTTTCGGAATTATTCAGCGTCAACCAAATAGGAACAGGTTGTACCGCTCCTACAAGTCGCTGTCAAAAAGTGTTCACACGATTCTAAATGGTATAACACCGGGCACCGGCGAGGTTTGTGTAATTAGACAAAAACTCTGGACATCGCATGTCTCCGCAATTAAAATGTGATTGTGTGAGAGCATGTGTTTACGACTCGCGTACGTGGATGTGTGGTGACACTGGCGAGGGCAAAACGAGAGCGATTGGATTAACGGTCGATTGCCGTGAATGTTTCGATTTTTGTTGTCGCTCGACCTACACGTGGCTAGAGCATATAATAAAAAAGTAACCGTTTACTAATTAATTTTGTCATCTAACGAGCATCTCCTCGTGCGCTTTGGTTTCCCAATGCAGAAAACCAGTTCGTTATAAACTCTGTAATTGTACGATCAGGCTTGTTGTTCAGGAATTTGAAACCCTCAGCCGCTTGCAATAATGTTTTCCGACATTAACATATGAACAGACGCGATTGGTAATGTAAACAATGGCCACTATAATTTTATACTCAACTCAATTTCATTAAATTTGACTTTATGATTCAGTTTATTCCCGTTGATGAAAATTAACGATCGATGCAAAAGCACCTGCGTGAGGATGGCAATTACCCCCCCCCCCCCCTACCCCCTACCCGCAGACAGCGCGATATTCAAATCTGGCGCTGTATTGAAGGCTCATAAACCTTGAGTCGCGAGTGCGCAAGCGCAGTGTACGTACACACACAAACACACGCACGTTACACTTGCTGGCACTAAGTGGACGGATTATAGAGGCAAACACGAATTATGCGGAATGGTAATGAGTAATGCACGTCTTTGTAAATATAAATTATCTGCAACCATATTTAGATCAGATTTCACTTTATCCTTTCCCGTTTTTACGTGCATTAAATGCATTTTAATTAAGTAACATAAAAGTAATCGCACTTTTATAACGGAACGCTTTTATGAAAAAATTTGTAATATTTTTAGAGACATTGAACGGAATATATTCTTTAAGGGTTGCAAATGAACGGTGCGCAGTGGCGCCTTTGCTATTTCGCAATAATGATTTAATGTGTGTTTTAGGTAAAGGTCGCCTGTCCCTGTGTATTCATTCATATAGCTCGTTGCTACAAGGCGGTGGTATGGTGGTACATCATACGGTGTGTTGGGCCTGCATGGCAAATGTTTTCACTTGATGTCAAATCTAGCCAAGCAGTGCTGTACAATAACAGACAAAATTCAAAAAGAAAGATTTTGTCGAGTCTAGATATCCACAGTTTTCAGCAAAGACGTAGGATTATCCTTCAATAATATAAAAGCAGAAGCTTGAGGATAGAGGTAAATAATTTGTTTTTTTGTCAGAAAATATTATCCCATCAAAAACATAAATGTGAAAATGGGAGTCAAGTTCAATATGAAGAATATGCATGGTTGTCGACTTTGCCGACAAAAGAATTGAAATCTAAATGGGTGTCAAGTTTTGTAGATAATCCTGTAATTTATTTATAAGAATATACAACATTCTAAAATAAAATTAAAATAAACATTCTTGATATTCTCTGCTACAACAATGTTTGCTATTTAAATATATAACTTTTTAAATCTGAACACTCGATTTTTTTACACAAATCAGATAACAGATAACTTACGATAAATTGAAGCTCAAGATTTGACTTAGCTAGTTTTCGCATTCAAGTTATCTTATTTTTGGTGAATCAACATATCTTCCTTATTTTACATGATGCAAGTTACGGTTTTTATATTGTGACGTTAACTTATCTTACTATTCTAAAAGTTTGGTTTGCTGGTAAAAACCAGCCAAGTCAAATCTTTAGCTTCAATTTATCGTAAGTTACCTTATTTTGATTTTAATAAATAAACCAAATTTCATTTGTTTATGTTAAATAGCTTTTGAGTTATGAAGGTGTCAAAAGTGGCTCCAACTGGTTCGTGTAATATAACACACGGCTGCTGCGTCACCAGTTCTTTTTCTTGAACTTGTCTTGACACGCTACCGCGTGTCTAGATGCACTAAAACGGCTACTTTACATTTCAACACCTAACATTTCAATAAATCCATTATCGTTTTGCCTAGGTATGTCGCGACATCTGCATCTGCACGAATATCCGCATTGATTATTGCTCATGCGATTGTGTGTGCTCACGCCACCGCGTACTTCGCGTACCTCTTCGGGTGAGGGCCGACTGCCGCTTCCCGCCCGGAACTCAGACTCAAAGAGCACGCCGCCTCCGTCAACACGGTGCGGTATCCGCGTATGGCTCTAGCCGCCATAACCCTATGAGGGCGCCAAAGGCGTGCCCTATTCTGGGCGGTCAGAACCTCCACCCACACCGGTGCACTGTAGAGTGCCATAGACCGGACAACCCCCGTGTAAAGCCGTCTCGTAGCGACGCTGGGTCAACCCAAATTGCGTAAGAGCCACCCAAGGGCGGACGCGGCCTTTTTTTTTTTTGTTGACTGGGTGGAAAATTCCTTCGGATCTCCGGCTCCTCGGGGACGCAGGAGCCAGGAGTATGTGGTGTTTCCACTAAAAACTACCCCGACAGCCGGTCTCAGGCGCCCTGCTCGGGGGAGGACCCGGACCATGTTATTTCAGGTCCCCCCCGGATCGACGCCGCGCCTAGCCAAGCCCTATGCCGGGGAAAGCAAGTTTCCCCACGCCTATCGGCCTAATCAATGTGTGTTGCCATCCTTTCGCCTACCGCAGCAACTAATCTGCCACCAGAGGTCCCCAAACATATCGTCGCCGACGTCCTCTACGCTCGGGATCGGCCTTCTCCCGATCCCGTTCAGCAGTCTCTTTCTGGAGCATTACAGCCTCACAGAAAGAGACCACTGCGCCCCAGCCCTCCTCATCCGAGAGCATGGCAGCAATATTTGCTGGCGGGGACAGGTCTCGTCCGATTTAGTCAACCAGGACCTCGCGTTCAGACGCCCACGCGGGGCAGTCTTCCAGCGTATGCTGGGCGGAGTCCCAGTTGGCTGCGCAGTGCTGGAATTGTGCCGTCTCCTCGCGTTCAATCCGATTCAGGTACTCACCGAAGCAACCATGCCCAGTGAGTACCTGCGTCAGTCGGTAGGTAACGCGACCTCCCTCCCTACCTACCCAAGCTTCGAGGTTAGGCAGAACGGCACCGACAGCGTGTTGGCGCGCATTCCGCGGCTGCTCCACTCGCGCGCGCCACTGCGCCAGTGAGCGTTCCGCCGCATTTCGAGCTCGTCCTGGTCTTCGCCGCCCTCACCCCGGCGGATTGCGCAAGTCTGATCATAGACCCTCGCGTCTATATCCACCAGGATATCAAAAGGCGGGAAACTTGCCAGAACTGTCGCCGCTTCCGACAAAATTGTGTGGTAGCCTCGTACGATCCTAATAGCCGCTACCCGCTGCACTTGATTGAGCTTAGCTCGGCAGCGGGAGGAGGCTGATAGGCGCTTGGCCGATATCGGCGCTCCGTAGAGGGCCATGGATCGTATCACCGCACAGTAGAGGCGGCGAACTTCCTCCCGCGGACCCCCTAGATTAAGCAACAGCCTCTGTAGGGAGCCCGCCACCCCACGAACACGAGGGATCATTCGCTCGAAATGCTCTTCGAAGCTCCAACGGCTGTCCAGGGTGAGGCCGAGGTATTTAATGTATCGCCCGACCTCGACCTCTGTTCCCCCCACTCTAATAAGCGAGCGGGTGGGAACTGCACCTCTGCGTTTCCTGTGAAACCACAGGGCTTTTGTCTTATGAGGTGCAACCCTTACACCCAGACCGCTGATCGCTTGAACGACACAAGCCACCCCTAACTCGGCGAACTCCAGGACTTCCTTTAAGCCATGCCCCCCAGCTAGTACCAGAGTGTCGTCCGCGTAGCAGACTACACTCAATCCTGGTGGAAGACTGGTCCTCAGGACGGCATCATACGTAAAGTTCCACAGAAGAGGTCCTAGGACCTACCCCTGGGGAACCCCGCATGTGACCTCCCTTCGACAATCTTCGCCGTTCCGACCCGTATACGATATGGACCTATCGCGGAGATAAACCCCGATGATGTGCCGCAGGTAGGGAGGCAACTGGTGATACACAAGCGCCTCCCTAATCGCCCACCACGGGAGAGAGTTAAAGGCGTTGACAATGTCAAGACTGACGGCCAACGCCCCTCTGACAGCCTTCTCCGACAAGGAGCGGACGCGTTCAACAGCGTCCAGCGTCGAGCGTCCCTGTGGGAAGCCAAATTGGTTGTTTGATAAGTCGGGGCCCACTCTCGACAGGTGCTGGCTGATACGGACGGCGATAACTCTCTCAAAGAGTTTCGCCACCTCGTCCAGCAGGCATATCGGTCGGAACGCCGAGGGAGAATCTGCGGCCCTGCCAGGTTTCTGGATAAGTACCAGCCTGGCTTCCTTCCAGCCGGCAGAGAATACGCTATTACGGAGGCAGCTGGTAAACAGCTGCCTCAGCCTATTCCCTAGGATCACCAAAGCGCACACCCATGCTCGGCCCGGGATCCCATCAGGGCCCGGGGCGGTGTTGCGAGTGGCGAGTCGCTTCACGGGTCGGCCCAGCTCTTCCTCCGTCACGTCAAAGTCGTCGGACCACGTAACTGGTGCCGACGGTGACGGAGGGCGTGAGGGACTAACCCGGTACTCGGGGAAGAGGGTATCTTCCACTCTTCGCACAAACTCCGGGTCCAAGGTCTGTGTCAGCGGCGGGACCCACGGTCTCAGCTTGCCCAGTACAATTTTGTAAGGGCGCCCCCATGGGTCCCTGTCCAGTCCCTCTATAAGCCCCTTCCAGGACCGAGCCTTGGCTTCTGCTATTACAAGGTCTTAGTGACAGCGCCGTACTCCCGCCTCACTTCAGCGATCTCCTCGGCTGTGGCTCGCCGTCGTGTTCGGGTTCTCTGAAATCGGCGACGGGCTCTCGAGCATACTGTGCGAATCTGCTCGAGTTCCGGTGTCCACCAGTACAGAGAACCTCTCCCACCCTTGAGACTGACCCGTGGCATCGACGCGTCACAGACGTCAATAATGATGCCACGGAACCAAGCAGCCTGCGCTTCTGGATCGGACAAGACCTGTACTTCCTCTTCCTCTGGCCAATCCGCGACGATGGCTGCGGCAACGAGCATATCTCGGTTTATCCGCTTGAGGGCCATCGTCGCGACGCGAAGGCCACTACTGCGGCGGTCCGGGCCTGCGCCCGGGCGGCAGCGCCGACCAGCCTGGGAGCAAGCTGCTGGAAGTGGTCCAAGGACAGACCCCTGTGGAACACCGCACGACATGGACCGACGACTCAAATTTCCTTCTCGGATCCTCAACATCCCTGTTTTAGCCTTATGCGGGGCCTGACATACCTCTGATAGTAGTAAAATTAAAAAGTGTTGTGAATTAATCTACTGTAAGTAGAAGTGGAAAGAACGGTTCTGGAGTTACGATCATAAACAGGAAAGCACCATGTGGGGGTCACCTCACTAGATGGACTAATTGCACCTCTAGTAGCTAGTTGTTGAGAAGACAAGTTGTTGAAATTTACCTAAATAAAAAAAATATAAGTGGGAAAGATTTATGCTGTACTTACTGATATCGTAGACATAAAACTAATTGAATGATAAAGGCAAAACACGGGGCCGTTAACGACACCAGGATGGCAGATGTGTCAGCTCCGCGGTGCGCCAGTGCTAGGTGAGGTGCGGAGCGGCCATTACCGGCGATTTCACGCACATCTGTCACTGCACCACGCAAATGTTACCTACTCTCTCTCTCTCTCTGATAATAATATACTGCGAATCTTCGAACAATAATAATTATGATAATTAAACAAAGGAATCAGATCACTCTATGTATCAATCTAATTCATACTGTAATTTAATTAAACATTTATATTAAATAGTACCTATCTAATAAAAAAATCACACTACTGAATCGTTACTTCTGGCCTTTGACCGTATTATTGGTAACTTATGGTGGACGGATATACTGGTCTAAGTTAGCTGTTATGTATATTATGTACCTAGTTTACTTGATAGTGCAATATGATAATAGAAGTAAAATTTGGAGTTCATTTCGTTATATTGTTAGTGGAGATTGAATGTTTGGAGTTCAAAAACAGAATTATTTATTTCAATTATCAACAATTTTAAAACAACGGAGAGTTGCAAAGCATATTTCATGAAGTTCTTGCTCTCCCATCAACAAAGTTTTTAAAGCAACTTTATTCAGAACGTCACCTTTCTAATAATAATAGTCGGCTGAGGTAAAATAAGGTATCTGAATGCACCAGAAGACGCGCACGCGCGTTTGTGTGTGTGTATGTGTGTGCGCGAGTGCTTGTTTGAGTGAGGGTCTGTATGTGTTTGCTCATTTATCATAAGTAATATAAAAATGCAAGAATCAGGTTATTTTTTTGTTGTTACAAACAGACAAACAACCGATTCTTGCATTTTGCATTTTTTTGAACCTAAAAACTACTGAAATGAATTGTGATGGTTTTTGTCTATTGGAAGCAAGTAGTGTAAAATTGTATTGTAGGATCATGAAGAGGTCTTCAGTTTCTTGGTATGTTTGATTTTGAAGCCATTCTGTTACGGTGATGCTACATTGATATGTATTAAGTTTGAAGATAGACAAAACTTTGTGGATTTTTTTGTACAAATAGTTTTCTAATCAAAACAGAGTCTTTAAAATACATTATTAAACGTTTTATTTTGGGCCCTTTTGCTCTTGATAGTAGAATTGATTTACTTAAACACTTATTTTAATGCTAATTCGGGGTCGTAGTGATAAAAAATAACTTCAATACCAAAATTTAGTTAGGACATGGAAGTTTTATACTTTGACATTATGCCTAGGTATCTAGTACGGTATCTTCAGATTCTATATTCTCTGCTTACTACAGGTTAATTATTCATCCGGTAACTAAGAAAGCTTCTATATACTTAGTATGAAATCAATAGTAAATATTTTAACTTTTCATTTTGCAACAGGATTAAAAGATGACATTGATTTCAAAATAAACTTAGCAATGTCTTTATACCAATTCTATGTAACCCCTTGTTTAGTACTACACAGTATGCAATGCTGCATTTCACTTTCAAGATTATTCTTACACCATCTCAACAACAGCAGGGCTCCGACCATGCACTTGACACAGTCAATGCCCATTAACACCAATAATCTCCGAACAGAGTCAGAACACTTAGAACCTTGCAACCCTTTTTAAAAATCTTCGTGTGACTTGCAACAAACTGACGTCATTTGCTGCTACCACACAAAGTTATTCAATTGTTAGTTATAGTAAGTTACTTTACTACAAAACAAAGAACGATGATAGCCAAATTCTTTAAAGTATATAGTGACATATTTGGTGGCAAGCATATTTGATCAAGAACGATATTTGTGCCTCAATCATGCCTCACTCAATATCATTATATTAATACGTGAAGAGAATTCTTTGTACCCCTTTTCAAGAAAATTTCGCGAACGTAGTAACGTGAATTTTGGAATATTTTCAGTTTATATATAGTAGAGGCGCAGGAAGCTAAAATTTTTAAACAATGTCTTTTAACTTTAAAAATTACGTAAAAACGGCTTAATAAAATTACACGCGTCCAGTATATGTGTTTACCTGTCATGGTAAGTAAGTCTATACAGTGACAGCTCAAGTTATACAGGCCAATGAAAAAAACATGGTCGAAATTCGACCACCACGCGATCTCTAGTATTAATAAATTCATCCTGTGAGGTGATGTAAGAGGTAGGGCACAGAAAAAGGCTGTTAGAAGTGGTGTGGAATGAACTGTGCGATGTGTATTGACATTTAATATGCAGAAAACCGCAATCAGTCAGCACCAATAGCATATTGTTATATTTCTGCTGATTAGGTACATCGCCAGAACTACGAACTACTTTCTATGGGGTAGAAATAGGGTTAGGAACGCACGAGGGTGTCCGCGTGGATTGCTATTGTTTACTGGCAATACTTATCCCAGTAGAGCCGTGTGCTTGTTTGTCAGTTGAATTTAAACAATGTCGTTTAGTAAAAATGTTTTCAATCATTTTAATAAATACGAAGGTTGAAGGTTCTCTAGTCAAAGATTAGGTACTGTTAATGTAGGCTAATTGCTCATTATTATTTCTGACGATGTTGATGTTTTGTTATAATCAATCACAGACATACAAACACCAAAACACAATGGCCATAATTACCATAGCTGACACAACACAGATCCACTGGACATAATTAATTGTTATCAGTTAATATTAATTTATTTGGTACGAGACTATGGTGATAACCATTACATCTTTAAATTCGTCCTTCAAGTATGGTACAAGTGGCTAAGGCCCTGTTCGTATGATACAGAAGTTCAGTATTTTTAATACAATTATTATAGTATGAGATTGTATTTCTTTACTTCGATCATTTTCGACTGAATCATTTGAGACGTGTTAGGACTGACTGTTCTGCCTCGTCTCCGAGGGCTTCGGTGGTAACGTATCGTAAGCTAGGACCTATGTTTTTAATGTCCTGTTTAGTCGCGTGTATACTTGTGCATCATACGACAACTAAACTATTATAAGAAAGGCTGGTCGTATTTCTTAGTATGTATGTACCTATGTATGTGTTAGCGATAAGATAGACAAAGTTCGTCTAAATGTAAGATTAACTAAAATCCGTGGAGAAGGAGCCGGAAGGGAACAAAGAAAAAATAGTCCCTTAAATAAATTAGAAGTCTGAAATACATGTTTTTTTTCAGACTTAATTTAATTCTGATGTGGATGCGCCCTGATTCTAGTTCCAGCCTATCTAGCTTATAACATCCATCTTCATTTCCTGCCTTCCTCACAAAGAAATTAATAGTTATATGTATCGTGTCATGGTGTTCTAATTACCCACATCTTGGCCAACACTCAGCCACGGCGTCGGCGCCAATTGTCGGCATCTTTCACAATTGTGTGCTCCTGCGCATCAATGGCCGACACCGCGCGTTTTTTTATTCGTCTGAATTAATTCAGATTAGCGTGTGTTTGTCGGCCGGAGATGTACTGCGACTGTATATTGGTCTTAGAAGAAAATGCGCATGATAGCCAACTAGCGCAATGTTCACACATATTGAACTGTTGCATTGTGTTTTACACAAGCGTTTAGTGCTAAAAATTACCAACACAGTTAAGCACAAATTCGGTAATTAAAGTACCTAATATATTAATATATTATTTAAAAATATTTACAAATATTTTTATACTATACCATTTATTTATTTATTTCTTAAACAATATTACATTGTTGAAATACAATTATCTTAAAAACTAGAGCATTCATAAAATAATAAATCATATTAATAAAATAAGTGACGATATAAATTATAAAAATCTTTTCAACAAAAAATGAAACCGACGAAAATAACTAAAAAGTAAAAAATAAATAAACCTACCGATACTGATTAATTATCTAAATTTTATATGTACCTACGTAGAAATGGACATGGCTATACGTAGGTAATTAATCATGTTATTATTTGGCGCCGACTCAAAATAAGTTTATATAAAATTTGATAGTTTATGGAAATAAGCTCAAGACTTAAGAGGTTTATTTATTGTTTGCATTATACTTATTTTCGTCGGTTTAATTTATTGTTAAAAAGATTTTTATTTGATGATTTTTTTTCATCATCAGCTCAGCTACATGATGTGATGATTTCTGAACGCAAATACTTGATAAAGTAATGAAAAGTAAACAGAAACACTATTCGTTCCTACAATTTTCGAGGGTTTCTCTCAATTTTATCCGAATCCCATCATCAGATCCTGACTTCCTTGACATGGGACCACCCTTGAGGTATAGATACCCTATCTAACAAAAAAAGAATAATCAAAATCGGTTCATAAATAACGGAGAGAGGGCTGAACATGCATAAAAAAATACATAATAAAATATATAGATACGGTTGAATTGAGAACCTCCTTTTTTTCGTCGGTTAAATATAATTTGAATTTTTCTGAAGGGGTTGAGTGGGAGAGATACGAAGGAACGTAGATAATGTAATGATGGAGTCTCTTTGGCGTGGCTCTGAAGGTTTTATCTTAGCCTAAGTTGTTGCTATCATTGAATGATCTTCTATCTTGACAAGATAACTGAGACCATACCAGAATCCGTTGTGTGGATTAACTGGGCTCACATTTATGTGAACTTTGTATAATTATGTAAGATAAAATACTACTTATCACTAATACTTATCTGTATAAAGAAGCCAATTTTAAATCTACCTTCGTTGACAGGTCCGAAATACAATGTGTCCCGTACCTAATTTTATTTCTGGTATAATGTTCATATACTTTTTTACATACATTTACGGTGCCCTTTGCAGTTAACACAATACAAGGCTAAAAATATTACAAAACTTTTATAAGTTGGCTTTTTGAGGATTGTCAGATAAGTAAATTTTAAAAAGTGAAATATAAAAAAAAATATGAATTTAAGTCTATAACAAAACTAAAATATCATATTCTTAATGAGTTGATAAGTAAATATATAGACGCATAAGACGCTAAACACGCAGTGTGTCTGTGAGCACGAGACGCACCTGTCGCGGGACTTTGCCTATCGTTAACGTGTCCGCGAAAAATGTCATTCACTACCGCCGATATATCTTATAAATAGGTGCTTAACGCCAGAACAGCCTAACCGTAAACATTTCAATTATATCACCTTATGAAATCTTGCGTGGAAGCAATGGTTAAAACAACATCTGCTTTATCTTTGAAGCACTTCTTCCTAAAATGAATTACAATTTAAAGTAGTAAATGTAGTGTCTGATATGATTAGTTACAGAAAATATCGGCACCATTTGCTTTTAAAAATACATATATTTTTACAAAAAAATAATTCTTATGGTCGTTCTCATTCTTAGAAACTATATTGACTTATTTGAATCGCAATTTTAAAGAGTAGAAAAAAGTTGTATTTGTTGTTTAATTAGTTATCCCTTTACAGATGTGAAAGTTTGCTTAGATATCTGCTATTGGACGAATTAATATTGAACGTGGATAGATTATATCCTGAATCAATACATAGCCGGTGGGTGAACATAGTCAAAACGCCCAACAATTTGCTTTTGTTCATAAAACATATTGTTTTATTTTTATTAATCGCGGAATTCATTTATCCATTATTTTAAGATTGCAACATTTTTGCAGAAAAAAAAGTACCGAAAAGATAAAAATGAAATTAGGTAAATCCGTAATTCATTAGTTTGTGGATAATATTGATAACAAGTGTTCCCAATTACTAATTTCGTTCAAAAAATAACAGATTCTTATTTCTCAATCGATTTTTTATGATGTCATTATTTTATTGCTAATATTATTGGATTTTTTCGACAATTATTATGATGTTATGATAATTAAACAAATGAATTGCTAGTTGATTTACCATGTATCCTTTAAAAAGGAAAAACGCTACTGCACAATTTATCTATAATTTTTATCTGTTCTTAAAAATACATTAAAAATATAATTAAAAAAAAAACTAAAAGGAAATATATTTTAAAAGGCGTAAAGAACTTAAAGGCACTTCGCATATTATTAATTTTTATTAAATTACTAGCAACCCGCCCCGGCTTCGCACGGGTAGCAGAGAGATCTTCAACAATCATGATCATATTTCAACCAGTTTACACAAAACCTTAACAAATTATATCCTTAACCTTCCTCATGAATCGCTCTATCTATTGGTGAAAACCACATGAAAATCCGTTCAGTAGTTTTTGAGTTTATCGCGAATAGACAGACAGACGCGGCGAGGGGCTTCGTTTTATAATATGTAGTGATAGTGTATATATATATATATATATATGTATATATGTAGTGATGCAGCGATGATGATATTTTACAAAAAATCGATATCATATCAATTATCGATTTTATGTCTGTTAAGTGGCAACATCGAATCTATTAAAACAGCTTGGACCCTATCTGTCATGTGTAGTCACAACGCAACGTGATCAGGCTAATCACAAATCAACTTCGTTTGCATTTGTATTATTTTGTTTGTTTTCTTGCGGATTTGTTATCTAAGCAACGAATAAACTTTCTAAATGGACTCCGACAATTCTTCTTACCCTACTGACCACGATGACTCCTGCATGAACTTGGACTCGATATCCATCGATAATGATGCCCATGACCCAGCTTTAACACCGGCCAGAGTTCTTCACAGCGCTCAGTAACGCATTGAAGAGTACATTTACGCTGTGTCAATTGTGGTTTAAATGTCACGAAAATACGAAGACATTTGTAGGAATTTGCAGAAGTTGGAAATCTTATACAACAATAGGTTCGGCAAAGATGCCATAATTATTAGATATAAATATCCAATAATTAGGTACAAGTTTCGGGCAACAGTGTAGTGTGCCACTCGTGTTGGACTGCAGCCTAGAATCAAATACGACATCCAACTAGCGAACAGCAATATGCACCGATTGTTGGTCATGGACTTGTGTGCATCAGCTGTGCCAGGTCACTTTTGAGAATAAGATCACACACACGCGGGTCTGATTCTCCACGTGAGGAACTCATAAGGAATATGATTGCCCATAAGATAAAAGATCATAAAATACCTTACAGATCTAATCAAAACTTGATAATATATGCGTGTATTACAGTAAAATGATTGTTAAAAAACTGTATTGTGAAAATAAAAACCATTTTATATCTTAAAAATCCGGACTTTTCAATCATTTCTTAACCATTTCATTCTTTAAATTGTATATTATCATTTCCATATGCTTTTATATGTGTGCACCCAGGGTCGAAGTGTCTGTGGGCATTCCCCTTTGTGTACTGAATTAGCATATAGATAAATGAAAAGTCTAAGCAGAGCTAAAGGCGAAAGGTAATAGGATCGTAATGCAAGGATATAGTGCGCCAAAAGTGTAGCCCGGGCCGGATTATTATGAGAGTTGCTTCTAAATACAGCTTTTAGGCACATAAAGAAGCAACTGGGCCTTCTTTTACTTCTTATGCTACTAATACACAAATTTACAAGGTTATGCACTGTTTCCAAGTCATTTTTACAACTTGCATATCTGTTTGTAGTGTTTATTGGATCCATAGCAAAGTTTCAGATTTTGGCAAAATATTTGTGCCTTGGACATCCCGGCTATACCTTCGAGTTATAGGCATGCGTCTCTTACCTGCTGCTATTACTCACACTCCCCAGCTCCCCAATCCATTCGTGTAAGCAATATCCCTTTTCTTCCATGGCCTTCCCTTCTCAACTACCTTTCCCTTTCAATATACTGGAAAGTATCCCATCTTTAATTCCCAAAGCACCCGGTTGATGGCTGTAGTTTCACCCCCTATTACGTGAGTGGGACCAAATTAAATTGTAGTTGGAAAATGTGTCAAAGTCAAATATATTTATTTCATAAAAATCTTTCAAAAATGTTTGGAAAAGTCTTTTTCTTTTAATAAAATTAAAAAATTATAGATCAACATAATGTCACCGAAACAATTGGTTACTTTGTGAAAATTAAAATAAATTATGTAATAAATAATATCGCGTTGCAAATAGGTAAGAAGTACCTGGGGGACCGAGCTTCGTACGATAGCTTTTTGTAAAATCGTAATTTTTTAAATAATACCGCGTTACAAATAGGTGAGAAGAACCTGGGAGACCGAGCTTCGCTCGGTAGTTTTTTGTAAAATCGTCATTTTTTAAATAATACCGCGTTGCAAATAGGTAAGAATTAAGTACCTGGGAGATCGAGCTTCGCTAGGTAGCTTTTGTAAAACCGGTTTTTTTTTGTTGTAAAATTGCGTTTTTACAGGAAATACAACTATGCAGTTGAACTTAAAATGCAAAACTGTATCTGTTTACAAATTTTCATCAAAATCCTTAGAGCCGTTACCGAGATACCCGAAATATAAATACATACATAAATAAAATACATACATACAAGAATTGCTCGTTGAAAGTAATAAGATATTAAGATCGCTATCTGCCAATGTCCATCTATAGCCACCCGTTTCCAAGTTATTGAGCCTTGTGAGAAGAAATCGGGCTAACAAACTCACGAATGGACTTTACGTGGGAGAGCCATGTTTCGGCACGTATGGGCCGGCTCGACTCCGCTCGATACCACGGCCCTCACAGAAATCCGGCAGTGAAGCAATCATGCATTGCATTTCGCCGCGTGAGTGAGGTTACCGGAGGCCCTTACCCTTCCCTCTCTCCTATTCCCGTCCTTCCCCTCTCCCCTCTTCCTATCTTCCCCCCTCCTCCTCTTCTCCTACTCCCACCTTAAAGGGCGGCAGCACACTTGTGACTCTCGAATTACAAGTGCCCATGGGCGGCGGTAGTCATTTACCATCAGGTGACCCGTCTGTTCGTTTGCCCCCTATACCATAAAAAAAAAAACGGCCAATCTTTTACATCACCAGATAGTTTAACAATAAACATTTAATGAAATAATATACTATACGTATATTTAATGAAATAATAATACGTGGGGTACACTGAAAGTTTTACGTAACTCATTAACAAAACAATTTACATGTAAAGTAATATATTTTCTGCTTTTCGAAGTATTTTCCATTACATTTTAAACACTTTTTCATTCGGTCAAACCATTTTTGAAAACATTAGGATCATTGGTCTAAGGGCATGTTTTTCACCTGCTGGTTGACGACGACTGGTATCACGGCCTCTTCCGGCTCCGTAAATGTCATACCTCTCATCAAATCTTAAATTATTGGGAAAATAAAGAAATCACATGGTGCCAGGTCTGGACTATGTGCGGGATGGGTCACTAGCTCTACCTTTTTAGAAGCCAAAAAATGACTTTGTCTTGTTCGTGGTGTGCGCCGAAGCATTGTCATGGTGCAATAGGATGCGATTTCTTAATCGTTTTTCCCTAACTCTATCAAAGACACTGGGCAAACAAAGGGTGGTGTACCACTCAGCATTAACTGTCTTTTGCTCTTCAAGTGCAGACAGGACTAGTCCGGGAGAAAAAAAACGCAATTTTTGATGATTTGCTGTCACCTTCGAACACCCATACAGAAGACTGTTGCTTTCTTTCCGGCAAGTAACAATATATCCATGTTTCATCGAACGAATCGAATATTCAGCATTCGAACGTCCGTGATCGTACTTTAACAACATTTTTTTTACACCAATCAACACGAGTTCGTTTTTATTCTAGGGTGTGTTCATAAGGAATCCAGGGGCAACAAAGTTTTCTAACTTTTAAATGTAGATGTATGTTTGAATTGAATGTTTGAATTTGGTTCATACGAATCCCAAAATGTCCTCGAATCTCCTGATGGTGATACGCCAGTTTTCTTCAATTAGTTGCTTGACAGTAGCCACATTTTCCTCAGTGATCGCAGTTGAGTGTCGACCTTCACGAATTTCATCATGGAGAGAAACACGTCCACGATTAAATACTGCGTACCAACGCCTTATGGTGCTCAAATGAGGTGCTTCCCTCCCAAAAGCACTTTGAAGACGAGAAGTGTAGTCTTACGGAGTCAGTGAACTTTTAAAATCATAAAAAATAATTCCATTTTTTCCCGCCAATTTTTTTTTTAATCAATGATTGAGTTTCTTATGTTTAAAAAAATGTTACATTCGAAATTCAAACATTTATGAGCGGCCAGGAGCGTAGAACTTCAGTGTGCCCTACATACAATACTGTTCTATCGTGCGCTATTATATTATTAAGATTAAAAGTAAAGCAAACTAAAATTAAGCATTGACAGTACAGATACTGAAAACTCAACAAGATAAAATTAAAATATGAAAAGAATAAAGACAAAAGACAGAAGATGAAAAATAATATGGGTGTTTAATACACCTCAGCCTTCGAGTTTATAGGCGTGAGTATATGTAAGTATATATATTATGTGTTGTTGCTGTTATCAATAGCTTGATCGCATTCGTGCCTGGTACACCTGTATAGCTAGTATTTATCTAAGAAGGACAGTTTTTAAATCTTGGGAAAGCGCAGAACTCATCGCTATATCAGCAGGCAATAATATTTTACTATATTTTATGTTTGCTGATTGATATACGTGTGGTTTAGAGGGTCTGGTTGAAACCAGTTGAACTAGATCCTATTCGTTAGGCACGTGAGGTACACATGTCTTAAGCGCGTTTGTCGTTTTTCGGTGTAAGTTTCTGATACGTATAGATATTATAAGTGTTGTGTGTCTTAAGTGTCTAGGAATACTTTTGTATATTTTTCTTCCTTCTTTTCTTTCTTTCAAATCAATTTATATATGAATGAAGATAGATTACACTGACAGTAGTCATGAAAGGTTACTCACACTAAAAGCATGGGCCAAAACGTCACTAGAACAGGCCTATTCCACATCTTTGGAGTAAACAATAAACCCGTTAGCTTTATACATTAACATAGTGTACCTACTCGTTGTGGAGTCTACAGATTCGACGTCTGTTAGCAATAATATCGCAGAAGAACCACGTGCATTGTATGCAAATATGGTGACACGACATGCGACACCTCGCTCCTACTGCGACAACCAAATCTTTACACATATTTCATTGACGTAGTTAAAATATTATTAATCGTTTTTTAGTACCGGCTGGTTTTGATTTGGTGAAATGTAGAGACCAGTCACATAAGGCACAGGTTTTGCTAATATTGTGGCGTGTATCAGCCTCTTAGCTATCGCTCCGACGCGTTACAAGCGCCCATTATGATGCTTTTAGTGAATAAATATTGATAAAACGCTTTTAAAATTCATTTTGTATAAGTGTGCGCACGCGCAAGCCGGTGCCAATTACAGCCGCGGCCATCAGATAGCACTAACAAGACGATGCGTATCTGTCGCCGCGCAGCACCGCCCGCGCATGCGCGCCGCTCTACACCGACCACACCAAGCTAAATTCAAATTCCGCTAAACTCCCCCGCGACATAAATCTCTGTACAGGAAACTTAATTTCAACCGTAAAGCGTGCCAACAGAGTTAACTTTTATTTGTAGAAATACGGGCGGCCACTTTGCATGATGAACGCGGTGGCGTGAATTACGCGGCCGCAGGTCGTTATTGCACAACCGCGCTTCACTTTCAGCTTAAATACAATAATCGGTCTCTACGTCCCTTACAATAAAGGAGTCTTTGGCAGTAAAGGCAAAGTTTGTTCGTGGAGAGAGCATTGTGGCGACGGTGGAATATTTCACGCAGATGGCACGATAGAGCGCGATTGTGTGCGCGCGCGTCGATAGCGCTATCACCTGACACAGCAGGAAGGACAAACGAACGCTATGAATCAAGCGTGACAGCGCCGCAAATAACTAGAGCTTTGTTCTCGAATTGCGTAACAATGGGGTGCGATATCATACAGCGCTAGGAGCGGCGCAAGCGCAGTGTGCTAGTTAGCGCGGGTCAGCCGCGCGGCCGGCACGACGCTGCATCATGGTGGCGGCTCCTTTGAATAATTCGCGGATGAGTTCGCTAGATTTATAGCGTATAACCATAGAGCGGCGGCGGCAATTAAATAATTTGCGTACGAGCGCACGCACACAGACAAGCGGGAAGTACGCGCGCGCACACGCGTGTGTCTCACAGGCGCCGCTCGCTCTCATTATGATTTGTGGGTCTTAAGTCGCCGTTTATTAATCACTTTAGCGTCTAACAACAATACCACAGATACATCGAACCCACAATTTCGTACAGCGTACTGTGGCGCCAAAATTTTTGTAAGTTATAATTTATTGTAGGGATTAGAACAAAATTGGTCGTAACTGTGCATCCTGGAGATGTTCGCCAACCTTCGGCACAAGTGGTAATTATGGCTGGAACTCCACCATCACAATCATTTCTATTACACTTCTTGGTATAGTATCAATTCAATACCACACATTAAAGAATAACGTGTGAATGACACCTCGTTGGTCCCTTAGACTTACATGTACTGACCACAGCACACGGACTGCTGCTTACAAGTATTTGTGAGGGAGCTTTTAGTAGTGGCCCCGTGCTTGTCTTCCATCATATACGGCGGGATCCGCTTAAAAACTGGCTACTAACGCTCGATACACAATAGTTTTATATAGTATTTACTATATAGGACAGCGGTTTCCTGTATTTCCCGTAACCTTCCACAATATAAGCATTGGCTTATATATTGTGGAAGGTTAGGAACTATTTAATTGATTAAATGTTAAAATGTAATGTCGGAATATTAAAAGTAGGTGCTTAAAATGGTAAAGGTTGCAAAAATTAGTCACCGATTTTTTTATGTTTTTACATCCTGTTATATGTACGGTGTCCTAACCTACCAAAGACAGGGTCGTGGGCCCCACGTATACAGTATAGGTAGTATTTGGAAAGTCGGATGTAAACCAATCACATTCACTTACACTGTAAGTGCAAGAAACTGCTAAATTAACGTTTTGATCAACGATTAAGATAATAGCCATTGTGGGAGAGTAGAATCAGCTTGTGAGCGATGTTGTGACGCGTGAAGTGGGAACGACGGATCGACAAAAACCCACAGCAATTAGCGCGTAAGTGTACGTAGCTTTGGCGGAACTTCCCATGGTCGGTGCAGCAGCGTGAGGGATGCACCGCGGAGCTGGTGCACACTCGTCAATTGTATAATTGCTTGGTGATCAATTGGTGGTGGTGCCGTGAGAATACTCGGCAATACAACCATAACGGAAAAAAGATACGATGGAAGTAACTAATGCTTCGATTATAAGTTTGATTTATTTTTTAGGCACAAATGTATTATTACTCTTTTACAGGGTAAAATTAGGCAACAAGATCCCATTACATAATTTAAACTTACAATAGCGACTCGAGTGGGACGAAGCTGAGTACTGTGATCACTTCCAGAGTTACTACAATCAACTAAACACGTATCAAGGAAATGGAAACAGTAGTAAACACAGTAAAGAGAGATAGATACAGCAAACACTTTAGTAATAAACAACATGATAACGTGGTAGACAAGGGATCCTAATCCCAACCTTATACCACACACGATAAGGTTTAACTTACTACTACTAACTTTGGTAGTTGTTGGAACGTCTAGTTTCATTCTTGATATTTTTCATCTCAATCAATCATAATATTTCTCGGTCTAGAAGAATTTTGCAATTCTAAATATTTTATATCGATATGTGCAGTACTTAAAGTTGCCCCAGTAAATATATTTTCCACTAGTTGTTGCCCGCGACTTTGTTCGCTTTGAAATAACCGTAATTTTTTCCGGGATAAAAAGTAGCCTATGTGCTATTCCAGGTATAATCTATGTTTGTGCTAAATTTCATTCAGATCCGTTCAGCCGTTTTTGCGTGAAAGAGTAACAAACATCCATACATCCTCACAAACTTTCATATTTATCGAATCACTTGAGCATGGTGAAATATCGCGCAGAATATTAATATAGTGCTTACAAAGATCCGTTTAATATTAAAAACGTACAACGATCCGTATTTCAATGCAATGTCAGGAATATTGTAAATAACTAAAAAAAGAGTAATTTTTATACTCGAAATAATATTATATTGAACGGATTTAGAGGGTTTGGACGATAACAAGGACCGATTTATGGTTTGTTACACTCTGCGTCTTTAGCATGCGTGAGTGCGTGCATTGGCGGCGCGGTGAGTTGAGACTGCATACATGCCATACATTTTACATACAGCACACGCTGCAGTCGAGTTCGATGCGTTGGACCAGCGTCTTCCTAGAAATGAATTAAGTATCAAATCTTGTACTTTTTGTCATTGTGATATAACTTTCAAAGCAGTAGTAGTCTAAAAAAAGATGAGTTAAATAGTAAACGTTGTAATAATGGTTGTATATTGAATGAACCAGATTGTGTTGTAGTGCACCGGAGGCGGCTCGGTGAACGGCCGTCATAGCCTGTACCGATATTAGTTAAAGCACTCCAATCTCGCCCTTTATTACCACGATGCGCCATCGATAATGCGCGCCCTCGCGCATCGGACCTGCGGGGAGGTAGGGGGGAGGGAAACAGCCCCGCGCCTCTCAGCGCCCGCGCAGTAATGCCGAGCTTATCATAGATGAGTTACGATTAGTAAATTGGCGAGCGGAGAAGGGCGCGATCGCCTTTCTAATAAATTTAGTTGAAATTACTAGTGCAGCTCCACCGCTGTACTCGGGCCGAAGGTACACACGATGTTCCTTGGAAATTGTTATTCCAATAGGAGCTCAGTTACAATTTACTTAATTGGAAAATTCATAAGTATAGCAGTGATGTACACTGACCGTGGTTGTAACTATGAGATTGGACATTATATTCTGATAAACTAAGATGAGCCTTCGTAACGGTTCTGGCAAATATTTCCATTAGGTTATTGCTACTAATTTCATGTAAGTACTTTACACGTTTGGATGTCAAAATGTAACACATTATCACATGACCACTGGAAACTGAATTTCATGAAATCGATTACGAATACGTAATAGATTTCATGAAAACGGTTACGAATACGTAATGCAATGGGTTGAACCTGTTAGAAAGAAATATGAGAATAGAAATCCAAGGGCACTCGATTTTACTGGTCAGTATCCAGAAATCAAATTTTATGTAGTGTCTGTGCATGTTTGTAGTAGGCAGTTTATTTATATTTACCCACCAAGGAAGTAAAGTGCCACCTGCCACCACAATTTAATGATGTAAAGAATCGCAACTGACTTTAGTACACTGAAATAAAGTCACTAGAAACTTTGATTTGCTTACCTACGTATCAGGCAGGCATTTTTTCTGAATTTGTATGGCACCAATCATGAGACATCAAAAAATCATTTAAATTGGATTACGTGATAAAGAATAAAATTATTTTACAAAATACAATATATCTCTACAGGTTAACCCGCTGCTGCTACTGGTCAACAAGCAACTTTGTTCGATGCCCTCTTTGTCCGCAGGACCGTTTTTTCACAGGTGAACGAGGCTTGAAAGTGCAAGGCATCACATCTTCCAAGTACAGCTGGTTGTGCTGGCGCTGCTGCTGCATCAACAGAAAGCCTCAAACGACGTAAATACAATAATTTGATCGGTAACCATGTTTTTGAGCTGTTTGGGGTCGAAATGCTAGGGTCATGGGGTCCGAGTCCGACGTCTGATCGACACTTCTCGAAGGCGGGCCTTTTTTTTGCACACACACAATTGCATTAGCATTGCCATTCAACGTGGCAATGCTGCCAACCTTCTGGAAACACTGCCAGTAGCCGACGATGCCTAGAAATTTTATGACGCATGCATGTAAATAATCCGTACTTACTAATAAGGTTTGTAGGTACAGTATTCATTAACAGTATGTAAAGAAATATTGTAAATAATAAAAAACTATAATATTAAAAATATATATATAAAGGTATATTTAGTTTATCAGGCTTAAATAAAATATATCTCCAAAAATAGATAGTTAGATAGACAGATTACACTTTATTTGCACACCAGGGTTTTACAGAGAATATGTAACAGGAGATGTCATTTCAAGAGTGTATAAAGGGCGGCCTTATCGCTCAGAGCAAGCTCTTCCTGAAATATGCTGATGAATTTAGAAATTATTAGCTCAGAAAGTATTATAGATAAAATAATTGCTTATTACATTAATTAGTATCTACCATTATTGATGGGCCTATTGGTCTAGTGGTTAGTGATCGTGACTGCTGAAACAGAGGTCGTGGGTTCGATTCCCACCCAGGACAAATATTTGTATGATGAGCACGATCATTTGTTCTGTGTCTGGGTGTAATTTATGTATGATATGTATATATTTAGTAAAATATAAATGTATTTATCAGTAGTCCGGTTACTATAGTACAGGCTCTGCCTAGTTAGGCATCAGACGGCCGTGTGTGAGCTGTCTCAAGTTATTATTATTATTCTCTTTATTAACATAAATTAAACATATAAATTACATTTTTAAATACATTTGTAAATAAAGAAACATATTTAACTATAAAAAATAGTGTCCCACCGGTGTGGGGTACAGGGACCAAGCTACCGGTGGTTAGGGTTCCAGAGACATAAACCTCCCCACAATACGTGCCATATCGAGATGGACCGCCTTCTGCATCAGGCCCTTAATCCAGCTGCCTAACGTGAGCCTCTGAAAGTGTTGGTCGAGGCTCTTCGCAAACAACCCATGGGCTAGATATAAGTATCGGCAGAATGATTGCCGAATTGAATACGTTTATTTGCTTAAAATGTAGGTACAACATGTTTAACACATGTTTGATAGACAAACATGTTTAACAAACAGTGCCAGATACATTTTGTCGTTTAACGACATTCAAATATGAGAATAATCAAAAATGAACATTGATTATTAAATTACAATTATAGTTATGTATGTTAAATGTCAGAAATATAATTAATTGATGTTCATATAAGTTTACAATTTTTATCACTTCTACTGTTTATTAACTCTGATACTGAGTAATAGCATTTCTCAACAAGCCCATTTAAAGATTTTTCTAAAATAAATTTATAGGTAATTCTTTTATAGTATCAGGAATTGTATTATAGATACGTCCACACATAACATTACAGTTTTTTAAGTACATAATTTGTTTTGGTACTTTTGTCACAACAATTCTGTCTGGGTTTCCTGTGTTTCTGGGAAACAGATCCTTAGCTGACTTAAATAAATTAGGGTTTAGTCGAACAAACTTAGCCGCCTCCAAGATATACATGCTTGCCTAGCAATGCGAGAATATGATTTTTTTTTAAATAACTTGCAGCACTCCCAAGGTAGTATACCAGCAATGGCTCTAATACACTTTTTTGTGCTAGGAAAGATTTTTCAACGTCTGTGGAGTTACCCCACATTATGAGGCCATAATTTAAAACGGAGGATAGATACATAGCCATGGCACGCCGCAAGTACAATTTCCGGGGTAGAGGTTTTACTGAGTTCATAGAGCACATATACGAACCTATTAGTCTTTGTGCACACTTTATCGACATGACTTTTCTAATTAAGGTGTTTATCAAGCGTTATTCCTAAAAATGTAGTTTCGTTTACCTCAAGAATTTGTTAATTATCGTAGTTAATATTTAATTGTTTGTTTAGTCTACCATACGTGCTGAATTGTAAAAAATAGTTTTTGTTAGGTTTACTTTTAAATTGTTTTTATTAAGATACCATTTTATTACAGATTCTATTGTGTTGTTAATGTCAATTGTGTCACATGTCAAAATAAAAGAAATTTCTTCAGCAAAAAGAATACAAGGGCTCATGGTTATGCCAGGAAAGTCGTTTATATTAAGCAAAAACAATAGTGGGCCTAGCACGCTGCCTTGCGGGACTCCATAATTATTCACGACCAAGTTAGAGCAATATGCTCTATAACAGTGTGACGCCAGACACCTTCACTCGGCGAAACTAGTCGGGCATCCCCGAAATACAAACCGTATATCTTTAATAAATATGCTCGTAGCTCCATGTTTTATCATTATAGTAGATTTCCACGAATTGTTTCCTGTTTACTAAAAGTTTCTGTAGCCAGTTCAATGCAGATCCCCGAATTCCATATCTTTCAAGTTTCTTTATTAGGATATTATGGGATACACAATCGAAAGCCATGTCAGGTTATGTCAAAAAAGACTATTGTAACTATTTTGTCTGAATCTAGGCTTACTATCACATTTCTAACGAGATCGTAGCACGCCAGGGTCGTAGATTTTCCGTTCTGAAACCCAAACTGTTCTCGTCGTAAAATATTATGTTTCTGAATAAAACTTGTAAAGTATTTATGCATAGCTGATTCAAAGATTTTTGAAAAGATTGGTACCGGAGTTATAGGTCTATAGTTAGTAAAACATGTTTTATTGCCTTTTTTGTATTATGGCTTAACTATAGACAATTTAATGAATCCACATCCCACATGTAGACCATCTCGTGGGCCAAATCCAAATACTTCATTTGATATTTTTTTGAGCCCTTAAGAGATTGTCGTCATGGGGAATGGTGATGACAACAATCCTTGCTCGGCGCTTTAATCGGTCTATTACGGCTTAGTGACAACAATAGTCCTGTCAGTAATAATAGACCGATGCCAGTACAATATCGCACGACCATTTTCAAGAACTGGGTCGTGCACATACAAGTAAAATTTAAGAGCTAGTTGCTGATGGACCACTTGGTATTGTCTATGCAAGTACTCGCCGTTGGCAAGACGAGAACCACCGGGAATTATATGCCTAAGGCTTTCTCCGGGACGATGGCATGTCCAACAAATGTCAATTATGCCTACCTTCTGGACATGTCTCTGATAGTTGGTGCATGCAGCAAAGAGCTGACCTTCCATATCTCCCTGCGATCTGTAAAATTGAGTACTGCAGGTTTGCGGCAGTTCTCTCTACCTGGAGCAAGCGGAGTGAGTCTGTTGTCAACTGCCGCCACATCCCGATGCACCTCTACGTTAACAGCGAGGAAGTAATCTGTAAGATTGCATACCTCGCGATTATAGAGTGCCCTAGCACTTTTTTAAAAACCACAACCTCCACATTTCCGCAGAATATATCGATGAACGTGGATGGTGCATTCGGTACGCGGTTAGCAATATATTAACTCTTCTGTCAAGGGCATCAAGTTCCATCCGAGGCCATCTAAGTGTGCCAAATAGGTTTGGTCTGGTATGACGCAAGCAATAAAGGCCTTATTATCACCTGACAAAAGATTTTTCAATATTTTTTCAGGCAGTCAAAGAAGCGTACCTGTAACGATTGCTTCATAGTCAATTCATTTAAACTAGATACTTGTACATTTCTGTAATAAAGGGCGAGATTGGAGTGCTTTAACTAATATCGGTACAGGCCATGACGGCCGTTCACCGAGCCGCCTCCGGTGCACTACAACACAATCTGACTCCATCAAAAACTAGCCTAGTCTTGAACCCTCCAGCAAAATGCTGAGGGGATTTAAAGCTAAGCAGAACTACAAGGGACTCAAACTGTCACTCTGAGATTGTCGACAATCGGGATAGGAAAGAACCCTTCTACATTGCTGCATACATGCCTCCAAGAAAGTGCCTAGAGTTGTATCCTTTATTATTATATTGTTTAAGGAACTCGCCTTGTCCTTTTATAATAATATAATAATAATAACTTGACACATCTCACACACGGCCGTCTGATCCCAAACTAGGCAGAGCCTGTACTATGGTAACCAGACTGCTGTGTGACTATGTATTTAGAAATATATAAGTATGTTTATACATACTTATATATTTCTAAATACATACATATTATATATAAATTACACCCAGACACAGAACAAATTATCGTGCTCTTCACACAATTATTTGTCCTGGGTGGGAATCGAACCCACGACCTCTGGCTTAGCAGTCAGGGTCACTAACCACTAGACCAACAGGCCAGTCAGTCAGTTTATATCTATCTCTTGAATCAATCTATTTTTAAATGAGCTAGAACCTCTAGCCCTATGCACCAATATAAAGTGAACCTGTATCGCATTTGGATCATTTAAAAATCCAGGTACGGGATGTACATCACTAAACGTATATTATTACCAACAGTGTATTACAAACGGTTGATTTTCGGAACAGTTCAACAAATTGTGATATGAATATTAACTCATGTTTTATACTTCCCGGTACTTCTCATTTAATGAGAACTAGACGCCTTTAGAATATTACAATACACAAGTTTTAAATATACCATGTCGTTTAATTATATCTCACTAGCTAGGTACCTACTTTGTACTAAGTCACAGATAAGATAATAATAGTTACTTCGTAACTAAGTTCTTACTTTATACTTGTTTTTACTTTTCGAACTATTTATAATCATTTCATTAAGGCACACAATAGGCTATAGCTAGCCGCCAGCGTGTTTTACCACGCGTCGCCCGCGAGGTGCAAGCTCGCAGTCCGCGCGCCGCCTGCAAGGTGCAAATTAATGTCATCGTCTTTATGTGCGACACGACGCGAAGTTTTTTCGCTGGCGGTTAGCAGCCCGCGTGCTGTAAGCGAGCTGACCGCGAGCTTACAGCGCGCCGACTGCGAGTCGAGTTGTATGGTTGCAGCAAGCGCGCTTACTGCCCGTCGTTATTTTTTTCATATTGACATTATGAAATATATAATACGACCAAGTTTTAATGCTCAGATTTGAATGACCACTTAATTGCTGGGTTGGAGCCGTGCCGTTACCGAAACGGTATAGTGTGACCTTTATGGCCGATTCACACATATCAGTGAAGTCACAGTTCCGTCACAGTTCCGTCACAGTACCGGCACAGTACCGTCACCGTAATAATTATTCTTTCATACATTATCTATGAACGCATTCAAACATATCAGTGTCAGTGACGGCACAGTGCTCTCAGTGTCAGTGCCGGCGCCGGCAACCACGGACGTAATCGTCAACACCGATATTTTTACAACCAAAATGGAGGACAAGCGATTGATAGAATTGGTTCGTGAAAATACTGTTTTGTATGATTTGTCTCATGCAAAGTACATGGATGAACCATGCAGTTTCTCTTAGATAATCTACAATTTGATTTGTTAAAACTAGTTATAAGAAGCCCATCGTCACATTTAATTTACATGATAGCTTTGACACGTCAATTACCTATACACTCTATGCCCTCATTCAACCAACTCAACATACACAACACTAACACATTCTCACAACTCGATCCGTATAAGGTCAAATTCCCGAATATGTCTAGTATTTTTACTTTACTTTATAAACAATTTAGCACTGGCACTTGTATACTGTCAACCTTTTACTTTATACATATCTCATCAACCGTTGAGTGTTTCAATTTCTTTTCAATCGTATACGTTAATTGCAATAGTTATTTATAAGATTATGGTTAGCGACATAAGTAGAATTTCAGCAGAAATTGAAACACTTAACGTAATGCATTTATTCCAGTGCTCTACGGATGAATGTACAGAGCATGTCTTAGCTATGACTCGACCTTTATCAGTCTTTCAGTTGAATATCCGTAGTATTAACAAGAACTTCGACCAACTGCAGGCTCATCTAGTCACAATGAATGTACACTGTGATATCATAGTCCTAACAGAGTGCTGGTGTTCAAAGATATGTAATATTCCAATTCTGGCTGGGTACACTACTCATTTTACACATATTGTTAAGAATCAAAATGACGGTATTGTTATCTATATTAAAGCAGGAATTAACTACACCATTGAACCTACAAATATCAAAGAGTTTAATTGTATTATATGCAAACTAGGTAAGGATCTGGCCATTGTAGCTATTTATAGGTCACCCTCATTTACCAACACTGATAACTTTCTAAATGGCTTAAATGAAGTACTATTGACACTAAAAACCTACCAAAATATTTGCATAACTGGCGATATTACCATAGATATTAAAATAGGTACTACTGATAAAAAAACGGATAATTATCTTAACCTCATAATGTCACACGGTCTAACTGCTACACACAATATACCCACTAGATTCGAAAACTGCCTAGACCATGTTCTATTAAAAACGAAGTTACAATCAGTTACTTTAGTTATTCAAAGTTTTGTAACTGATCATCTCCCTACACTTTTATTACTTTCCCTTAAGAAAAATATCTCAAAACCAGCTATATATCGTAATAAAACTAATTATACTGTTATACGCGACACGATTAAAAACACAGATTTTTCACCAGTTTGTTGATACTGATATGGTAGTAAACTATGTACACTTTATGTCACTTCTTTATGAAAAAATAAAGATTATTATTATTATTCTCTTTATTAACAATTAAATACATATAAATTACATTTTTAAATACATTATTATATGAAAAATATATTTAAAAATATAAAAAATAGTGTCTCACCGGTATCGGGTACAGGGACTACCGGTGGTTAGGGTTCCAGAGACAGAAACCTCACTATGCGTCCGTGTCGAGAAGGACTGCCTTCTGCATCAGGCTCTTGATCCAGCTGCCTAACGTGAGCCTCTGAAGGTGTTGGTCGAGGCTCTTAGCAATTAACCCATAGGCCGAAATGACTATCGGCACAATGATTGTTGAATCCACATCCCACATGTCGACAATCTCGTGGGATAAGTCCAAATATTTTATTTGTTTATCTTTTTTCGGCTTTAAGAGATTGTCGTCATTGGGAATGGTGATGTCAATAATCATTGCTCGGCGCTCTAATCGGTCTATCACCACTATATCAGGCTTATTGGCAACAAAAGTCCTGTCAGTGATGATAGATCGATCCCAGTACAATGTTGCACGACCATTTTCGAGAACTGGGTCGGGCGCATACCTGTAGTATGGTAACTCGACAGTCACAAGGTTATATTTATATTATTATTATTATTATGCAAAATATAAAAACAATTTGTGAAACAAAATAGGATCGCAAATGAAGTTAGACGGTAAGTACCTAGATATTTTTATTACTTAAGTGATGCTCACATTACATACATCTGAATTGCCTGACGTTTCGACCAGGTTGCACTGGCCGTGGTCACAGGCTGACTGGCTCAGTGGTGCACGCTCTCCGTCGTCGAGATCGTGAGGTAGAAGGTTCTTCATCCACCCGCACATTTTCGATATTTTTCATATTTTTGTTTTGCCGTGTACCGTCACATACTCCCTAGCACCCTAGCAGAGCCGATGAGTCGTGCGAAATTCAGTGGGCTGCCACGCGCCGGCCAGGTAGCACGTTACTTCGAAACTCATTCACGCGCTACGTCGCTTCGTCCGTTCGTCGCTTACGAATTACGATATTATATTACCTACTTTTTATAATTTCATGAATTCTCCTTCTGTTTCTCTTAATTGCCATGCTTCATGCACCCATTTTCTTTTTTTTCCTTGATGCTGCTCTTCTTCTTCGTCTAAAGCAATGGCTATCATTGCTAGTTCTGTATTATTGAACAAAGCCATAGCAACAATCACAATTACCTCAATATGTCGGACACGTTTTGCCTGAAGATTCGGAGTGAAATGATACGGACCTGAGGGGTACTGTGCCAGTACTGTGCCGGATCGGTGACTACACTGATATGTGTGAATCGGCCTGTAACGGTACTGTGCCGGAACTGTGACTTCACTGATATGTGTGAATCAGCCTTTAGGCACGAAAACTTCAACGCCTGTTTTCCCCGCCGACACAAACCTTGACTGCGACATGGAAAACATCTGCAAAAATTACCCCGTGGAGGTATGACAGACTACTTTTCCTGGGTTGATTAGGAGGTTGTAGTATTGGTCATAGCTACTTCCGCCCAGCAAAGCTAAACGGATACCAAGAGCTCCTGGCTACCTCTTCTTGTTTTCGTTTACAATAGCTATTCAGTTTTTGAAATGTAATTGTAAGACAAGTTGATGCTATTATTTTTTTTTTTTAATCATTAGGAAATTTTGAAGAAGTGAAGTTACAGTGAGTTGTAATCATTTTAAACTATGCCGACCGTTTTCAGACTAAATTAGGTAATCGTGTTAAAATTTAATTTTACAATTAATCTTATTGCAGAGCATTATCCCTGGGTGACGCGGCGACGTTGGCCTCATAAAATTACACTACGGAAATAAGTCTATACTCATAATTATGGTTTGTTTTATTCAATCAAGATTTAATTTTATTTTACTTTTTTATTGTACTTTTGTTCTTGGAACACATAAATCAATAATTAGTATTTTTATTAACTAACATTTGAGAGGAACCCTATAGAATGGGATATTATTTTCTATGGATCCTGAAAAGTGATAGAACCCAAATATATGTCAGTACTTATAAAAATCTGAAATCTATTATTATACTACCACGTCACGCCAGTTTTAAAACACTCACAAATCATAAATTCAAGGCTGTGTGGAAAAAAACTGGTGACAGGAATTCCATTAATTTTAGGTCATATTATGATCCCCGTGATAGGTATTAGTATGATGTATCAGAATAGAATAATTATTCTGATTCATTATATGTATATCCCCATCACATGGCATATCTGAAGATAGGACATTTTTAGCGTTTCAAGCCTTATTAGAATTATATTTTCTTATAAGGTCTTATTTTCTAATACGAATGGCAATAGTCAAAATGGTAATAGACAAAACTCCTGACACTCAAAATAGAATTAATAATATTTCAATTTTATCACCAAATATTGAAGACCAATGAGAGTAGTCGTGGACATCGACATCTAGTGCGGGGCTAACGTCGTCATCCGCGTGTTATGAAAACATGTGAGATGCGATTAACGAAACTTCCCCACATAATCGCGTTACAAAAATACTAACTTTATCATTTGCGCCTCCCCTATAATAATTAATATTGATTTCCGCCAAAACTATTGTTTTAACTATCATCCGAGACAGCTTCCAACCAAGTTTGCCGTGAGGGCGTCCGGAGGGGTGAGGACGGGAAACTTGTATTTCTTCCATCTACTTTAATGGCTTGTTATAAGGAAATGAGTGTTAATAAAGGCGTGCGTGCAGATAATTTCCGCCGCCTAATAATAATTTGAACCGCCCGCGCCGCCGGATAGACTTCAAGTGATTCTCGTCGTGCGCAGTAATCCATCTAAATTATTCAAATGCAAAATGGTCCGTAAACAATTGTCGCGTCATGTGCTACTCGCTAATGTGTTTATAATGCTGGTTGTTGGTGCGCGGGCGCGTGGCGGCTCATTTCCGATTGGACACGAGAGCGCATGCGCGGCCGCTTCAACACCGCACACCGCACCCAGCGCGACACACGCGCACCTACAGCGATGCGATGCCAATACGCACTATTACGCACTATTCAGATAGGTGGCAAATCGAAACGAATTGAAAATGAATACGAAACTATGTTGGAATCGTTTTAATGTAGTTGGATTGTTTAGGTTATCAACAAATTCATTATATTCTCCTTTTAAAACTGCAGGTTAATCTAATATTGACGGCGAGCAGTATTGCCGACCAATAGAGGTCAATAAGAATTTAATGACAAACAAAAACGCAAAATGTTTACAATTTTATGAGGCTTTCGATATTTTTATGAGTTTCTCTGGACTTATAAAAATGCAATTCGAGCAAGAACTCTTTACTTCTGAGAATTAAATATGATGACAGTGGAAATATAATAAGAGAACATAATATATAAATTGTTCATTAATGGCATCTAGGAATTGAGTCTCAATCGATAAACAGCCGCGGCGTGACGGCTCGTAAACTGCCCGCCCGTTAATGTGTAAGTACCGTGCATTACGAGCTGAGCGGTGCGGAGCGGAGCGGCGCGCGCGCTCGCACACGTCGCACGACGAATGCGGTGCGCGGAACTAATGCGGATATCTGCGAGCGCATTATACCGCATTTACACTTTATTACGACGCGCGCGAGTTTTATTTAATTTTAATTTTTACGTGGAGTGGACCCGCGACCGTGGGAGCGCCGTAATGACACACACTAACCTCGTGTTCACACGTTGCAGCCGAGCCAACACTCTGTGTAATCACGCACAGCCTCCCAGAGGGAAATTGTTTCTAGTTGAGATTATAATTAGAGCCTACACGTTTTTCGGTTTCCCATCGACGTATGACGAGCAGATTTTTATTGATGTTGAAGTTCTGTAAGTGGTCACTAAAATTCCTCTCCGTTCCTGTACAGCACCTATTAGATGACGGAGGTATAAATGACAGGCCATTGGCTCTCTTCTATCTACTTAATAGGTAGGCTATTTAAAAATGTGCGCTATACTTCTAGTGGTTGGTCATGAATTATAGTCAGTACCTGTAATGTGATAATGTAAAATCGGACCAATTGCGAGTAGTAGGTACTTGGCCTCAGAGCTCTCGATAATAATGTGATACGATCTTTTTACCGACTAATGTGACCTTTTCTTAACACCTTTTACATTTAAGAAGTGTGGACTATGTATGTACTTTCATAACACCAGTGGTGTTAATTGCAAAATGCCAAAAATATGGCCGACAATCGAGCTCTGGTCAGCCGAAATATATAAACAATGCGCTACAGGGTAGTATTTCGCGTGGTTCCTATTATTAGATATATTTTAGATAAGACATATTCCCTGTGACTTGCAATTGCTAATCTAATTTCACTGGTTAATCGCTGTTCTGCCATTGTCACCAATAACGCCTTGGGTTGAGTAAAGTAAAATTGATTTTTTAGAAAGTTTTAGAGATATTTAAGAAAACTAAATTATTAATCTGTGAACTGTATAGATAGGTTTAACTGTAAGCGTTTCCTTGGCGGCTGATGAACCCTAGGGTAATTAGAATATCTAAATATAAAGAAGCTATACTTATATCCGTAACGCCTTATGGTATATCTATGATATTGTACAGCAATATAGTTTGTATACACATGTGTATTATACATAAGTACTTTAACTCATCTAAGGAGTAACAAAACAGACATTCAAATAAGTATGTTTACATACAATTCGCAAACTACAAAACTTATGAGTGTAAACACACTATGTATTTATACAGGAATTAACGCGATCACGAAAAGGTATTACCATACCTCTGAATTGCCAATCACTTTGGAACAAACACTTTGAAGAGAAGGCGCTGAGTCTCGGCCCAAAGACTGTTAGGCTTTGGAAGCGATTCGTAGTATCGTCAAAGAAAATAAACAGGAAGTAGATCAGTATTTACAACATCTCAACTCTACTCACCCCAAGATAAGGTTCACATATGAAGTGGAGGTGGAGAGGTCGTTGTCATTTTTAGATGTCAAAGTAACCGCGAGATCAGATGGGTCCTTGTCGCACTGTGTATACCGCAAGCCTACTCATACGGATAGGTACTTACACGCCACGTCTCATCATCATTCCCGACACCTGCAATCTGTTATGACTTCACTCGAGAACAGAGCATACGATCTTTGTGACCCTGAACATTTGGAGCGAGCTGAATCATGTTCAGGAGGTACTCAAAAGTAACGGATATCAGGTGAAATGAACACGGAAGCAACCGACAATGAGACGCAAGCATCCGAAGGTGAACAGACAACCAGCCTACATGCCATATGTCAAAGGAGTAACGGATAAGATCGGCTCCGTGTTACAGAAATACTCCATTCCGACAGTGTACACACCAGGCATAAAGGTTCAAAACATCGTGGGCACACCAAGGGATGTCTTGCCTTTACAAACTCCAGGTGTCTACAAAATAAACTGCAGCTGTGGTAGTTCCTACATAGGCCAATCAAAGCGGACTATTGCTGAAAGGGTCAAAGAACACATCGCTGCTGTGAAGAACCGACAGATTAGCAAATCAGCGATTGCAGAACATGCACTCGAAGCGGGCACCAATCACTGGATTGAGTTTCACCGTACGCAAGTCCTCTCCACGGAACGTCACTTTTACTCAAGAGTTGTACGTGAAGCGATTGAAATTAAAAAACACAAAACTTTCAATCGGGAAGTTGGTTTCAAATTATCAACAGCGTCGAATCCAGTGATAAAAATATCGCTCGAAACGTCAGGCAATTCAGAGGTATGTAATACCTTTTCGTGATCGCGTTAATTCCCGTCTAAATACATAATTACATCATGGAACGCGAAAGTTTAAAAGTTAGTATGTAAACACACTGTTAATAAAATAATATTGTTATCACCTACGTTTATGTTTAAATAATTTTGCTTACCTTTGAACAACTTTTGAAGACTGTCTAATAAATAGTTCGCTTACCTGTAATAAAAAAAATGTATTAAATAATGAAGCTCAAATTACCGCATTTCACAATACAATATGAATATGACATAAAGTGAGTGCCAGGCGGGTCCCCAGAACATACTGTGCCAGAACTGTCACAACCGCTAAACAGGTTTACACGTGGTCACGTGTCGCGTCCCCGCACCACGGCAGCCATGTGCCATATCGTTTAGCACCTAGTAGAGCCATTGCACGGGGGCGCACGAGACACCCCTTTCTTCCCTTTTCTTTCGTGTTTTATTATTTTTATCACAATATGTTCGGGCTAGTAATGGGTGCTGTGATGGATGACACCACACGGCAAACTTACGTCAACGATTTGACTGGATCATGTTTTGATCGATCACATGAGGGGTTAACTTACAGAGCATGAGCATCGAGGTATATCTATTAATATCTCTTAAAAGACAAAACCTAAGTTTTGTTAAAACAAATTCAAAACAATCTTTCAAGTTATTTACAATAACTTGCTTAAATGATAAATGACATTATTTGTATATTAAGACAAAGTTATTTAGGCGTGCGATGACATTTTAAATTTCACTTACCTTAAAGAATAGTTTTCAGCTCCTTCGTTATAGAAAATCACAAAGAAACACAAATATAATTTAACTTGTACTTAAGATACTTATTTCTGCAGAGAAGATGAGTTTGCTGCATGGAAAATCATGCATCTGCATTAAATAAGAGCACGAATGTATTATATTCTATTTTTAGCCCATAAACACTAGATTGTAATGAGTAAATGTTAGAATTATACTTATAATCTTTGTAGTGATACATAAAGTTGTATAATTGCCACATTAGGTACCGGTTGGCGTAAAAAAGTGTGCACTTTACGTCTCATAATTATACTCGTATTGTGTTGCCTTCTGCTCTATTCTTTGAAAATAATATTTTGAGAAATACTGAAGAAGGTAACTTATCCTTCAACCCCCTCAATTCCTGATTCCAAAATTAAAAAAAAAAAATGTTTAAAACTTAGAACAAAAAATGTAAGCGAGCACTGGTAAGCATGATTGTTAGTCACTCTTGTCTGCCAGCTAAAACATGAAAGTTAGATATGTCACATTATCTATATTCCTATAGACTAGACATGAGGGACGACAACCAAATTCAATGTTCGTTCTCGTTGAGTCTTTAAGTGCTCATTATGAGTGCACGCATGGCGCAATGGGTAAAGAGATTGCCTTGCCACTAAGCCGCGCCGGGTTGATTCCCACAATATGGGACATTATAATTTACGAGATCCTCAAATAGCTGTCCCGAGTTTGGATGTTCTTTGTGTCCGTTGTCTCAATGTTCGTAAAGTCTCACGACACAGGAATCATTCCTAGTGTGAGGGCGTTGTCATTTAAATAGAAAAATGTAAAAAATTAAGAACAGTAAATATGTAGGATGTTATATTTGTAACCTCTAACACTTCACTGGGTTTATGTTAATATTGTGCCCTCATAAGTCTACTACTACTCTCCTATATATACGATAAATTGATGACTGGCCTGTTGACCTAGTGGTTAGTCACCCTGACTGACTGCTATGCCATAGGTCGTGCGTTCGATTCGTTCCCACCCTAGTCTGGGTGTTCTTTGTGTCCGTTGTTTGTATGTTTGTAAAGTCCCCCGCGATACAGGAGTAATTCCTAATGCGGGAGTTGTCTTTTAAAAAAAAACTCCATAAATTAGTTTTTTTAAGGATTTAAATCAAAACATATGAAGCGAGTAGTTTGATCTTAAAGTTAAGTTTACCGAATGATTGTGTAATATGGGGACACATGGTATACCATGTGTCACAAAACAGGTTTGGGCAAAAAAGTAATGGGAAAATTATATTAATTAGACTGAAAATTAATTGGGAGGCCTTGTCTCATTGTATGTATGTACCTAATTGTTGGCGACGTGGGCGGCGACGCAAGAAGAACCACGCGCGCCCGTCCAACTCATTATGAATGAAATACCGAATCGCGTATGAACGACTACTCCGAACGTGAACGTATGCACAAACGTTTGACAAGAAGAAAGAAAAAATATGTCTAAGAACAATAAGATTTGATTTCTCTAAAAAATGTAAATTATAGCCCATTACAGCCTGCTATCTATTAATGGTTTCAACCCATGACCAGCTCTTTTCACCCCCTGTAACATAATAGCTAAAAGCATCTGTTAACAACTGACATCAAGCTATTACAACCGTGACAACTGTGACTTTGTTCTTTTGAAAAATGATCTTTGCACGCGCTATTTTTGAAGTTCACCAATGCATTTAGTCTGCGGTGTTGTTGATCGAAGCATTTAGTACCTTTTTGCAATGCTATTGGTTTCTTTAAACTAAGTAATTATTACTGATGAATTTAGTGGATAGCCATGGATTTATGAGATACAGTAGTCAAGAGTACAAAACTATTTTAGTGAAACCAGAGTAACCGTCAAATTAACTACAATAAATACGAAGCACTGGTAGTGTAGCAGGTATCTAACGTGTGAGACTTGAGATGAAAGGGTCGCAGATTCAAACCCCGGTAAACTGCCCACTGTCACTATTAGGAAGGAGTCTCACGTAGAACGGGTTTTGTACATTTGTGTAGCTTTCTTTTGTTTTGTCACACTCATTTCTCTTTCATCAATAAATTGTTTTTGAACCATCTTTTCTGACGGTTTGTTGTTACGTTCCGACTTTTTCTACAGTTTGCTAATGCAAACGAAATTAGGTATTTCGGGCTTCTTCGGACAACAATACTTTTGTTTTTTTTTACGATTATTTGTTAGTTTTATGATTCGTCATCTTTTAAATTACTGAAACTATAATATATATTTTTTCATAGTTTTATGATGAGATTTTGTTCATATAAATTTTATTATGCCCTACATAACTAAAATCCTTTGTAAAAATCGTATTACTTAAGTCTTTCATTTTAATTTTTTTCATGCAGTAGAGCCTAAAACAGACAGACAGACACACCTCAGAGTGATTCGGTTACGGTTCTGTTAAAACAAATAAACCAATTAAAGTGTTGGGGATGTTGCTAGATAACAATATTCTTGAGAGTTTAATTGTACACTTTATTAACCTATGAAGCTTAATATAGAAGTAGATCCGTTCCGATCTGTAGTTTGTGGTAAGTTGATGTGATGGACATGATGAGCGGCGCTTATCGTAATAGCCAGCGGTGTGAGGCGCGACCCGGAGCGACCCGAGCGAGCGCACGGAGCGCGGAGCGTGCTCTCGATGCTATCTGCTGACGTCTCTATGAGCGCACACGCAGCTACCATTACGTGGGTGATAACGCATATCGATTAATGAACAACTTAAACGATACACTTCGTAACGTTACCAATATTATTCGTTTTTTGAAGATCACTAAACAATGGTGAAAAAGACTAGGTATGTGTAAACGAATAATCAGCTTAAACCAACAACGTAATTACAATATGTCGACAGCTGGCTTTACTCCATTTATATGCATGAAATAAATACATCTAAGCAATTCTCTCAACCATTAGTGATGGACGAGCATACGGAAGGTCAACTTTGTCCACCGCCGTAGCTCATGGATGCTTGGAACACTATGGATGCTTGGTACTTATCTCGTACACGTTGCCGACTGTAAAAACATTCCGTATTTGAACAACGTCGTCCTTCAGAAAAACCACGACTTGGATTGAATTATATGCCACCCCTCTGAAACTAAGTGTCTATAGCTTTCATAAGTTCTCAATATACCTACCTAGTAAAAAAGGTTCAATTGTGTAAGCATTAAGTGAAGGAATGCGAATGTATTTGTAGAATTAATTGAACGCTGTGTTATTACTTAATGTATGTAATACTAATGATATAAAATGGTAGTTATAATTCAATATAAATCGCCAGAGCCGTTAGCCGAGCTGGTCTATGCACATGCACTGGCTCGGTTTAGCTTTAATCAGCCTATTAATTTAATTTACTACAGCAGCTTGATGAAATAATAAAAACTATGATTTTAACATGAAATAAGTATGGTCGAGTGAATTTTACTTCAATGGCATATAGATACTGACCTACCCCTACTATTACGTTATTATTTTTATGCAACTGTTGTCATAAGGTCGCCCACATCTACAAAAAACCAAGTTTATCGAGTTTTTGAATACGACTTGTAGAGGGGTACAAACATACAGACAGGTCAAGAGACATGGAGGCGTAGTTAAATCGGCCAGACCTGTCAAAAAACCTCTGTTTAAAAAATTGTACCTACTTACTTAGTACATTGCAATGTATACTGCTGTGCTCGGCATGCGTTGCAGTGCTATTTTCTATATAGATTTTTTGGCCACAAGGCGTTCTCAGAAGACCTTGACAGACTTTCATTACAATCTAATCAATGGTTTAGAAATGCATGGAAGACAAACATAATATTTGTACATTGATTTTTATTTATATAGATAGTTTTAAGCGTAAAGTATTAAGAATTGAGCAGCGAGTTCTAAGCTGTAGAGCTAAAAGGAGAAGAACTTTCGCAAAAATCCTTTAACAATCATTTTTAGTACTTATAAGTAAATAATGCTACTGATATTAACTAAGTAAAAATATGTTTCTATCCCTGGAGAATAACCTTTACTTACGAAAGATACCCTATGTCTTTTGTAGCTACCGCTGGTTTTGCACACCTGGCCACGGGTAAGCAACATGTAATGGTGGTCGGCTGAGTGGTTAAGGTGTGAAAGCGTAACAAAGAAGGAGAAACCTCACATTCGCATTTATAATATAACTTAGGATTAGGATGGAATGTATCATCTTCAGTCACAACCGGCATCAGAGGGAGACGAGCAGAAACCTTCCTTACTTCTCATAAGTCTATTTGTGAAAGACGTTATTTAGTGGTCGTGATAGATGGCGTTCTAATAAAATTGAGTCGCAATCGCAATACGTTTTTGTTCACACCGTTTTTGTTTAAGTGGGGGCATTGTCCTTTGGTACTTAAGAATCATTAGGTTTTCAATAAACCGGTCAGTGTAGAGTACAGATATGTGTGTAGCTCACTATTTTTACGAACATAATTGCCTAATAGAAATACAAGGTCAAGTAATCTTAAACCACATGGTTGTAATCACGTCATACGTAGCTGTAAAAAATGTGAAGAAACTTAAACTTTATGCCTCGTTTAGCGCGTAATTTGACCAACCTAGCACAGTTTTCGTTTTTCACCTATGATGAGAAGCCTAGTAGAAGGCATCGCTTGCCTACATTTGTGCTCCATATTTATTTAAATATATCTAAGGTATTACAATTTGTTAGGTATTTATTTGTGCCTATTTATGGTAATTTGGTGTATTTTAGGTTTGTTGGGTAGAGTGAGTTTGGGGAGATCTCGCGCACGATCGCGTCAGATATATTCTAAGAGGATGTGTAGGTACATGAAGTCCTTTTAGGGCGTGTACCTACTTGGCGAGGCTGCTACGAACCGATCGTTTTTATAAAATGTACGTACAATACATATAACTAGGTACATTCTTTTTTAAGCTCGGGATACACTATCACCTTGGGTTTTTCCGAGAAAATACCTAAATAAAGAGCCAAAGTCATACCTAGATACTAATATGAAAAATTGGTTATAAAGTAAAAGTGCCCTTGAGAATCCTTTGACAATAGGCTTTAAAGTAGGTACTCACGTAAATATCGGCGAATCTTAAATAAGTATACGTAACCTGGCCCACAATCAATATTTCAATTTGATTGTTATTTATAACGAGTAAGAACGATATTTTCTATAATGTTCGTAAACTGAGTCGGTGACTTAAGCTTCCTGTTCGCCGTACGTACAGCGGGTAATCATAATCAATTAATCAAACAGTTGAGCGTGGACTCGAAGCGTGACGTAGGTATTTGATAACTATCTGCTGTCAAAACTTCACGCCAATAAATACAGTTTTCAACGATTTGGCGAATCTAATACATTTGGAAATTTAAAATTAGCATTTAATTAATAAACCTCTACAGATTACACACACTGAATATCAATCACTGTTTCGACATACATCAAGTTAATACGTTGAGCAATGCAAACGCGCATTAGCATTCGTCGCGAATTTGCGCAACGAGCTCGCGCGCGCCAATGGTGGACCAACGTCATTTGATATGCGTGTTATGATAACCGCAGCAAGGACGTGGGGAGACATTTGCATACACACGGTAACATCACTCCACAGAGCTTTTATGTATGTAGGTATTATGATATATTAACTAACTGACAACGCACGATGGGTTCAGAGATATTAATAGTGGTTACTTTGGCACCTAGTTGGTGTAAGTAAGTACATACACATTTTGCACAGTCATGTTTTCTCGGGCAAAAATGCTAGGTAGATATATTTTATGACGATGTGTTAATCAATTGTACGCGCATGGCAAGCTATGATTGGTCTTGTCTAGTAGCATCTCTTTACCGAACGCGTGATCCCTGCACTCTGGTGCACTCTATGTCAACACTTAGGTGCCCACAATTAGCATTAGATAGCGCGCGTTATCGTGGCGGGGCGTGCGCTTGCCACGCGCGAGACTTGGAGGCGGGCGTCGGGCGTGGCTCCGGCTCGCTATTGGCCGCCGCATGCAAATGCGCGCGCCGCCTGCGCCAGCGCAATCACGGCCGCTGCCATCGCGGACCCACCATTGTTTCAGAGCAAAAACAGACGAAGCTCCGAGCTCGTTTGTCGGGAACATGCACGCGCAAAAACTGTGGAATGCGCATAACAAGAAACTGCAAAAAAGGCAGGACAACGCCGCGCTTTTTACTCGCGATTTATGTCCCTGCAAGTCCTTCCTCTCCCAACCCTCTCGCGGGAGTGAGCGAGTGCACGCGCAGCCTCCCGCTCCACACTCGGTTATCCTAACATTGCTTAGCTTGTCGTCACCGGGTGCACGCTTGCAGCAAAAACGCTTCTGCGGGCTACTGAACTCCGGGCCGCGGTTTAAATTGCTCGCTCTAAAAGCTTGTGAGCATGGGCAATTGGCAACAGGGCCATTACTTTTAAATCACATTTACATTGAATGCTGCGTCCTCGGGCCACGACGCTCAATTAAAATACGGCAGTAAATTAACAGACACAAGCGCTGCCGGCACGATTAACGCACTGCGCGCACGCATGATCTACGGCGACACTTCGTGCTCCAACAAATCGCAAGGAAGAACAATGAAATGATGGCGCTACCAGACCACTATACCCAGTTATTGAGCGTTAGTTACGTAGCATGGCTACATATTAAAAATACAACTAATTGTCACCTCTGTCGCATGCGTTTTATTTTAGATAACATCACACAAAGGGGTGACGAAACGCAGATCCTACAAGTGCTGTAAGTAGGTTAGGTACCTACACGAATCTGATAGGATTGGAGTCGTGAGACTAGTTTCCTAGTACCAGACCTCTAGATAATAGAAGACAGACGTTAAACAGCAGTAGGTACCCATCTTCTTGCATAGAGTTGTACATAAGTATATCTAATAGTGAGTGGGGTCAGCAGAGCTTTATTAACCGACCAAACAACGGAGGAGGTTCTCAAGTCAACCCGTAGGTATTGATTTGATAACGAGTGACATCATAAGTGCCCGTTGATCATTAGGCGGTCAGTTTAATTTGGCGATGAAAGTCCATAAGTCCTAAGTCCAAATTGTCAGGAATCAAAATACCTGCTATGTAGTTTGACCGTTTTAGGCAGTTATTTAATTTCTTTATACCTAGCGAGACCATATGACACTGGAAGCGAGAACACGATTACGGATGCGTACGGTACCTACGTAGGTACAAGGACAAAGTACGAACTGCCTGCTTCTTAAATACCTATTTCTATTTCTCTCATGATGTTTAAGGTTTTGATCGTACCGAACAAATATTTCACTGCAATAGGTAGATATGTCACTGCAAAATTCTCACCAAAATTGACGCTTTTATTTTGAGGTCCACAGGTAAGTAGATAGGTAGTACTCGGTTTTGATATACCTACTTGCGAGTGTCGAAACACGATGTAATAATGGCAAAAGTTTTGTTAACAAATTATTTACCAAGCCAGAGTATGATGGATCTGAGCAGCTAAATCGTGTTGAAGTCGATCAATAAATACCTAAATGGAAAAAAGGTGGTTTAAAAACATACCCACTTGCTACATTTAATTAACAAGGCAGCTTGATATAGGTAAACTGCTGCCTCATATATTATTTATTCACGCCGGCTACCAAGTAAAGTTCTGCAGCTACCTCCCGTGGGGTGAGTAGTAATATCACTGAGCAAACTATAATATTTCCAATTCGCTATGATTGTATTTGCGTAGGTTTGGCTCCTAAGAATCCTTCGTGTTGTATCATTGGAACAAAACACGTACCTAAGTAGAGTCACGTAGGAGTTTTGTTATTTCTAAATAAGCAAACAAACACCGACTCGTGCAAATCAGTCAGTCACTGACATTCACAATTTACAAACTAGCTACAGATAATTCGAAGACAATTCAAGAATGTCTTGTGTGTGTACTCTGTTGTGGTGAATCAATTTACCTACATATAATTAAAATATATTATATCTACCTATGCATGTCGTTATTCTATTTATAAAAGTTAGGACGTTCTTCTTTGGAATAAATAGTGCGATTGCAATACTAATAATATCTAATGATCAACCCATGAGGATATGGTAAACGTTCATAGAAGTTATATTTAGCTACACATAGGCGGTCTGTCATGATTGTCTGCGCCTGCGCCGAGTCAAGTTGACGATCAAACATCAACAGTAGGTACTTAACTTACTCAATAATTGCGCCCGCGAGCCATAACACAACATTTAATTAGTTGTACTCTGCTCGTTAGAATGTGCTTAGATGTTCGTAGCGGTAAGTGCAGTTGGTACGCGTCTTTGTCTATGGGTAGAGTAGGTATGAGATGCGCGGGCGCAGGCGACGCGCCTGTATAAATAATGCTCATTATTTCTCATCCCGCGCATTAGATTCGTTCCGAGTACGCATTCGTATTCAATTATGCGCCTCTACAAAAACTAGTCGCGCATTTGAATGACGCGGCCTCGTTACCGCACCGCACCGCTCCGCTCCGCTCCGCTCCGCTCCACTCCGCGCTGCGCCGCGCGCCCAATTTACAAATAAAACGCGGGGAACGTCCGGCCGTGCAAAAACTGACCGCACTCCTCCCCGTGCATATGAATGGACGCGCTTTTTTGCGCCTCACCCGGGACGATAATATGTCGCATGTGGAATCACTGCACTCAACCCTACCATTCTTACGAAACGGGATCATAGAATCTACATATACCTATGTATATATTACGTAATGCCTATGTGAAGAGAATTCTTTGTAACTTTGTTTTTAAGCAAATTTCGCACAAAGAGAAATATGAAATTTAGAATACTTAAAGGTTATATGTGTTTATAATGAATATATAATATAAATTTAAAAGTTATGTGAAGACTGCTAAAGGAACGTTATGTGGTCAACGATATAATAGCAAACATTTAAAAGTTAATGAATGATGGGTGAACTTCGACCACCAGGCGATGTCTAGTTAAAACAAAAGGCAATTGAGGCGTATCGTGCAACAGCTAACAGTAGGCAATTAGTTTCCTACAACACAATACACGCTCATTTAATTTGTTTACCGAGCTTGCAGTCACAACAATATTACTGCCATCCGGTATTACCGGTCGGCTCTGTACATAATTGTCGATGTCTGTACGTATATTGATACTTCAATAAAAACAACAATTGCAGTAATGTCTATACTCAGCGTAAGCTTTTAACGATTTATTCCAACAACATTGAGAACAAGAAATGTTATTATAACTTTCTTTTCTTTTTCGCTTATGCAGTAGATACGAGTTGTCACAATTAGTCAGTGGGTAACTGTCTTCATAATAGCCACAGCACCTATGAGATATGTGGTTTGAACTTAAATATACACAGACTTCCACGAATAGTAAAAAAAATGCTCCCCGCTCTCTCTGACCCGTTCAGAGAAAGAGAGTTTTGTTTATTCTCAGTCTCAAAAGCTCCAGTTCTTGTACGTTGGAGGTCAGGGTTACGATTTGACTGCACGAAGGCCTGTTTAAGATCGTGTCCACTGCCCCTGAACGAATTCATTAAAAGTGAGCTCTTCCATTTCCGCTGGATATCTATTTTAAAGGTTATCTTGCTCTTAGTTCCGAAAAACCATCGTTGCACATTAAGCTACGGTTTAGATTGAATGGACTGTATAAAAATAATCCCGTGTCTTACGCCCCTTCAATGTTACAGAACACCTTTTGCTAAAGAGAGAGTCACCCGAAGAACTCGAACCTACTAGTAAATGTGGGCCGTACCTCAGCAGAATATTTAAATTAGCCTCATACAGCATTATCGGGGTGATAATCTGCATATAAAAAGACATGTTGTCGCTGCCGTTGCCCAAGGTGAACCGCGAGGACGTTTTGTAATTTCTAAATTATTTCTTAAACCTGGAATCTGGATGACGTGTCTGTCTGTCTGCAAAATAATTGAAGCAATCAAAAATGTTATCTTAGAAGCACAAGCAGCAAGCGACATATTAACGGCTCAGTCGTCAGCGACGACATCAGATCGTCTGATTATGTAACGAGCGCGGATTCACCGACGACCGCTTTTTTATGCGCACACGACGCGGACGCGCATGGAAAATTCAACAGATTATCTACCTCACTACCAGTTGACTGTGCCTACTTCACAACTTCATATGAATTTATAATACAGCATTGTTTAATTTCACATGTCATCTCGCGGTGGACGTTTTTGTGTTGTAATCGCGCGTACGATCTATTCAATTAGCTAAATGAATTCAGTGCACCATCTTAACTCGTCTGAGTTTCGCCGCCGGCGCTGACGATCACGGGAAAAACGTTAAATGATGCTCAAAAGTAAACAGTTCATTAAATAATGCTTGATTACTATCTCGCTCGTAAATGTTAAACCGCGCTACATGAACTCCTTGTTTGCCCTTACTTGTGTGGGTGTGTGTTAGAAACAGGCACACTAACATAGTATCGCGATATTTTACGTGTGTGAGAGAGAAGCACTTCGCGAACCTGGCACCTTTCTACTACAATAATATTCGTTTGTGTTTAATTTACACTTTACCAGACATGTATCTTTCCACAGATATTAACATAAATATATACTCTTAAATATTACTAAAATTAATCAGCATAAAATTTTGAAATCAATATTGAATATCCAAAACAATAAAAAATACAACTTGAAAATAAAGATATCACATTCCAGCTACAGAACCGCCTCCAAGGGATCTGCCACTTACGAAAAACAGTGTTTTTAGTTCTGTCAAAGAATAACCTCTGCCGAAAGTTTTTTGCTATTAAAGACTCAGTTGTTTTATAGTTTCATTAGTTGACATTAGTGCACACTATAGGTACACGACATAGTGGTAAATATAGCATGTATTAATTTATCTTATTATGATCTGTGGCACCTATTATTTTTATTCGCTTACTTTAATGTTATTACATATCACGGTAAAGACGCGTGGGTAGACTCGCTCATCTCCTATCAAAATCTCAAGATGCTATAGTAGGTTTACGTGACAAATGGGTGAAAAAGTACCACTTGTGGAAACTTATAGGATGTTTATCCAGTTTCTTCGCTTTCTAGACCGTGAGAATCGTTTCTTTTTTCTTATATTTTTTAATTAAAGGTACTAACCGACTATTGTGGGAGACTGAGTTAGGCCTATGTTCAACACTGGACGCTCATGACTAAAATGATGATGCATAATGATCTCTAGAACGTTAGTTTGCATACGGTCATTTGGGCTCATGTGCTTGTACCCTTTATTTCTTTCTCATATAAAGTACACAGTAGTAGTAGCACAGTGGTTAAACACTTAAGTTACTCATAAACTTTGTAATCTTTCCTTCCCTTTGTACCTTTGTTTCCCTTTCAATATTCTCTCAATTTTCCTATCTTTAATTTCCAAAGTTGACGGCAAAAGACCGAATTATATCAAATTATAGTTGGTAAAATGTGGGTATTTAATACTGCTCTGCCTAACCCTTCGGGAACACAGGCGTGAGTGTATGTGTTAATTTTCTTAGTGACTCGACGGATTGATTAGTAATCGGCAAATATATGTAAGTAGGACTATAATTTGTGACAAACGTTACTTTGTGAGGAACTTACGGATTATTAAATAAACTTTATCTTCTTGTTTTTTCGTTTTCAGCATGGTAACGTGAGAAAAAAATTAAACATCTATCTATACAGTTTTTATTGCTTATATTTCAAGATCAAATTTTTTTAAAGGCATTTATACAAGAACGTAAATAAATAAGAAAGAAAGAAATATATTTATTTAGTTTCCACACAAGGTATTATATTCCTATAATCATAAATACTTATTACTAAGAAATAAATTTAAAAAATAAAAAATAATTAAAAATTGTCTATTTCCTAATGAAAACATACACGCCTATGTACCTTGTGTGAAGCTTTCTTGCGTGAGCGCGAGCGTGCGTTGCTAAACCGTTGTTGAGTCGGAGTAAGGTGATCCGCTTATGTTATAAGTGTTTATGAGTGTGGAAGTGTAGATATAAGTGGTCTTTCGGAGCTGGCCTTAACATATAACCCTGATCATATAACAAGATTGCGACGACTGACTGTAGGCAAAGGTCGCCTTTTTAGGGTTGAATCCCACCCCAAAAAAGACGAGTTGTATCAAACCTCTGGTTCATCCGCCCAATACAAATCTTATCCAAAAGCTTTTATTGTTATACACTTACACGAGGTCCTTAGAAATAACTAGTGTTTAATATAATAGCAATACAAAGTTTCACTATGCTCCGAACGAAAATAATATTTCGTTCATGTCTCACGGGAAAACCCATCCAATCAGGATAAAAAGACTCGTGTTCCGTGACGTAAGCCTCCCGTTGTGTTCCAATGTTCCGATATTACTTGCACAACTAATTAAATACCAAATATACCCCGGTTTGGCACAATATTTATTGTATTGATTTGTTTAAACTTTTGCAAACAAAAAACTTTTACAAAGTTTTTCTATTGAAGACCTTTTAGCATAAGAGCGCATGATTGCAATTTATTTTTAAAAGCGTATTTGCTTTTTTATTTAAAGTGTATACGTTAGATTCCTTTTTAACTGCAGCGTTGCAAGAGACTATTTATAGTTAACTTCCGTTATATATAAAATATTTAAAAGTTATATTTTAGTACACTGAACACTTATGGATGACACCAACAATATTATCCCATGCGAGGTTCGGTCCACAACGCTCGAAGTGAAGGCAATTGGTGAGGTGACTACTCTCACTAGGGTAGCACTCTATTTACAAAGAGGAAAAGAAATCTTAAAGAAAGTAACAGTGGTAGGCTGGCATACACATGCAAAGCTCGCGTTATTGCCAGCTCTAGCAGCATTCTACATTCACCAGTATGTAGAGTGCAACCACAGTTGCAACGAGCAACGAAACACAACATGATCGAACGTAGCTGATCCCATATATTTTTATGTCGGGCTTTGGTCACTAATTCGAGGTGAATACGTATTCGCGTGATTTCTTCAACTCACATGATCAGCTGTTGAAATATCTAGGCTGTAAGTCTAACAGTTTTCTTTTTATTTTAGTTATGAAATAGGTTTTAGTGCATAGTTTCTCGTGGATTGTTGCAATTGCTCCTATGTTTCATTTTCTTGCACTTTCCATCCATGATTCATTAAAGTGTCAAAGAAAAACCTAAAAAGAATATTTTTTTATACTGAAAGAACAACTAATCATACTTAACATTGTACAAAACCTTGTA
>OY982566.1:241304-388015 GCA_963859945.1 Euplagia quadripunctaria
GATTCTGCTAAATTTTGTGAGAGTACAGCTCGTAACCTACGCATTGAACGAAAAGCGACTGAATGCTACTCTGATTTCTTGAGGAAGAGCGTTCTAAAAGGGGACAGATTGAATGTGGAAGGAAGAATGGACACACGCCGAAGTATGAGGGGAGCATAACAGAAGAAGATTATATGTATATTTATTTAATAACTTGTGGAACGGAAAGTTCTGTTATGATTCGAGCACAGGAACTGAAAGGAGGATGTAGGAGAAGTAGGTGAGTTGAGAATAGAATAAAGGGTGGTTAGGTTAGGTTACGGCGCTAACGTATCGAAAGCCAATTTAACCCAAGAGGAAAGGAGGAAACATGGTCAAATTTACGAAGGCCAAAAATGAATCGAATGCAGTTATTCAGAAGACGGTCGTATTTGTTAAAGAAATGTGCATTCAGGGCGTAGTAGCACACATCACTATAATCAATAATGGGGATAATTAAGATCTGTACCAATATCGATTTTGTCTCAGATGGAAGAGAGTTCTCCGTTCTGGGATAATCCCCGCAGGGTTCCTGTAATTTTCTGGGTGATGCTAGGAACCTGGGTTTGTTACCTAAGGATTTCAATGAACCGGCCCCAATCCTCAACCTATCTTATACTTGTGTCTCAAAACTTTTACTTATTAAAGGTGTACCCCCGTAAGTACATTTTTTTCTTTTTTTTTTAACGTAATTCTTTCTCCAATCAAGTTAGGTCATTCAAGATAAATTGACATGAAAAATATTAAGCAACCTGTTATTTGAGTACAAAAACCCATACCCAGATAATGAATGAATATGTTTTTATATATTTTATTACCTATAACCGACTTTGTCCGTTTTTAGTACAAAACACTGTCATTTGTCCTGGAGCCAAGTACGGGTACGAAACGCTCATCGTATCTTGACCTTCGTGTGCTTCGGGGAAGCCCGACTAGATTCGGGCCCGGCGGGCCTTTTTCAAGGGGTGAATCAATCTTTCACTGGCCTGTTGGTCTAGTGGTTAGTGACCCTGACCGCTATGCTTATAGGTCGTGGGTTCGATTCCCACCTGAGTCTGGGTGTTCTTTGTGTCCGTTGTTTCTATGTTTGTAAAGTCCCCCGCGACACAGGAGTAATTCCTAATGCGGGAGTTGTCTTTCAAAAATAAGAAAATAAAATCTGTTGCATCAGGTTCAGATTATGGCATCTGATAAGGGTCCTATTTCCGGCCCGAATAATATTTGAGGTTCTCCAAATGACACAAGAACGCAACCCTATGCCTTCAATAACTATGAATACCTACCACTCAAGAAAGTCATTAGTCTAGGATCTAAACTCATCTCAACCATTCATGATCAATTGATAATGCAATTGTCTAACGGTAATTCTTCAGTTTAAGTGCTCGTAAAACTACTGAGATATATAAACAGACATTTCATTATTCACGTACAGTACAGACACACCGTTAACTGTAACCGGTATCAATGCAGGAAGCTGTGGCATCACATGACACTATATATACATTCAACTCATCTCTAAATTATTTATAAATCACTTGATCTCGGAACAAGATCTCCAGAACCGGATAGCTCCACATATTCTCTACTAAGATCCTGTACCTATAAAAACCTAAGCACTTAGTGCTAAAAAGTGACGAGTAATATCGACAATGTTATATGAAACGTCAGAACTTGTTGGCAAATGTGTTCAACGTTCAACAGTCTTTGACTTCTGTTGTTTTTCCACAACCAACACTGTGTCTTGTTATGTGTATGAAATAGCGGGAGTTGAGCGTGTCTTGTACTCCTAATTGATCGGTGCAACATTGTGTCAATGGTGTCAGATGTGTTATACTTGTGTAGATGTGACACAAAGTGTTTTTTGGTTATGTCCGGCTATTTGGTATTCAACAATTGCAAATCGAACCGTGTGAATTCGTTGGGCATGTGTGCGTGGCTTCACCGGCGCCACCCGTTTCCCAGTACCCGTTAACAGATATGATTGACAGACGAGGAAAAAATGTTATTCATTAGCAAGCGCTTAGCAAGTGTAGTGCGCAACATAGAGAATGTCGCCAAGACTAGGAATGAGATCGTTTGTCGCGCGGCAAAAACTGCTCGCCGCATGCCGCGACACACATAGAATATGATTATCTAACCGCTCTATTAATATTTATGCTGCAGTCTTAGCGTTCACTCTAATAATTGTCCGATAGGCGAGTGAGAGTAGCTAATGCTTCCTTGCCACCTTCGAAACACTGCGTCATTCTATTGGTAATCGTGTGGGACATACATAGGTACTTCCCTGAATATAGTCCTCCATATGTGTAGGACTATTACTTAAGTAGTCAAGTCCTGATTGATTTTGACTCACGATGTTACACATGCCACGTGAAGGAATTCCAATTGTGTGGTACTGTCGGCATCTTTGATAGTTCGTTAGAATGTACACGAATCCATAGATAATGAATGTTTAACATTCACAGAGAGTGCACTGTCTACGTTTACAATATGTAATGACAACGACATTAATTTTGTCTGTAACTAGCAAATAACATATATGACACTATAGCCAGATTTGTAAAACAGTTTTTCCGAATCATTACAAGTGACTGATAAGTAAGATACACGTTTATTAAATTTATAATAATATGTATTACTTTGACTTATAGCATAATTATTTCATTTAAACACATTAATAATATCCTAAAAATACAAAACTCAAAGGCTGCACAACTATTTTATTCAGTACCTACTCATGTGTACTCAGTGGTAACCTGCTGAAAAATTTTGATTTACACATGTAATCTGCACATAGTTGCGAAAGTTTAAAAACAATTAGTACTTATGGAGTGAAATATGAATTAGGCTGTTGAATGACATCATTTCATTTATTAAATTATTAAAGAATATAAAAATATCAGATTCGTAGAAATCCTTGAGCAGGAACAGTTGTTGTGATGACGTACTATTGTCACTATATTTTTCTGCCTGGATGGCATGGCTTAATGTATCCTAATGTGTAATGTAACCTATCTGTATCTGCATCCTCATATATTAATAACAGCAAGATAATATATCAGTGGGTAATTCAGGGAACTTCCAACGCTGGGAACGAGTACACTCCCATCGGCGCGCGGCGGCGCCCGCGTCTGTACCGCCACGTCGCCGCCGCCGCCGCCCGCGCGGCTCGGCGTTTTTACCGCTCGCCGTGTTAGGCACTAACACTCAATAAGTATTCATGAGAAGTATTTTGGCACGGTTACAGAATTCGTTTTCCGCTACCTATGTGTTGTATTTACAGGTGTAGGCATTTCGAAAATTTCAATGCATAACGATCAACACTACGTTTCTAATCAATCGTAATCTTGATTAAAGTGAGCTTAAAATCCGTGTTCGATAACGTGTGTACAACTATTATATACACAAATAATTGCACAAAAGATTTTCTGTTTTAGTTCTGATGTGTTCAAACACTTTAATGATAAATATTACTTTCACAAAATTTTACTTAAACCTCTTCATGTGTAAAATAGAGGTTTCATAATGATATTAAGTAATTTTGATTTGTGCTTATTGCATATAGCATTACAGTGGTTGGTTTTATAGACGAATAAATAAAAATTGTTATCGAGGCTGCGTTAAATTTCCTATGTTTGAACATTAATTACATTAACTTAATTAATGTATTATTTACAAGTGTAGGTGAGAATATTAAAAGTTATTTTACTATCTCTCAGGAAAACTACTCTTTTTCAGTATGAAAGAACACTTTTCTCCACCCTGGCAACGTGTCGATATGGAACATTTTAAAATGATCGGTTGAGTAGTTAAGGTTAGTTGAAAGCGTAACAAACAAACAAATTCACATTTGTATTTATAAAATGATTAGGAAATGTACACATAAATAACACATATCATTACAGAAGTAAGAACAAGTATGTACGCCGCTCAATAGATGGCCATTTCAATTGTTTTAGGCATTTCGTAACATCATCATATTTTCTACATACCTCTGGTGTTACAAATGTCCATGGGCTACGGTGACCGCTTACCACTAGATTGGCCTGGCTGTATACGTGTTAGACACCGTCGTGGTCTAAAAAATCTACAGCTATGATTACTTGTTTTATGTAATGAGTTTTACTTTAAAATAAGAACAGAAAATGGTGAAATCGTAGTCTTAGATGTTGATAGCAAGTTACATCTCATTGTATAAACACGAAAGGGAGGATGCATGTTTGTTACCCTTTCACGCAAAAATGGCGGACGGATGAAAAACGGATCTGGATGAAATTTGGCACAGAGATAGATTACAGTCTAGAATAGCACATAGGCTTTTTATCCCGGAAAATTGTACAGTTACCGTGGAATTGATTTTACCAAAATTTCCATTAGAACGAAGTCGCGGGCAACAGCTAGTAGTTTATATTTTCAACATAAAAATGATAAAAAGCGGTTCTCATATCTGACCGTGCTAAAGAACGTCTTTGTAACGTGAAGACTGAGAAAATATTTAACAATAACACTTTCGTTTTTCTACTAATTGATTCCTTGGGAATTTTCAGACCATCCTACCTTTGTTCAGAAATAAATAAACCTACAAAAACCCTGCACAGGTTACAGAGTAATACATTCCTGAACAGAAAACCTGCACAGAATAATTGAAATAGTACATAGAAATATGTTGGACTGTCACACAACTCGGTGGTTCCCAATGATACGCTGTTTTAGAAGGCAATCATTACCAATTCATGCGGTTGTTACTACTTCCAAAACATTAACCTACACAATTCATATCATCCAAACGCCCTGTTATTTGAGGCCAATTTACAAAATTGCTGGACTTGTTATGTAACGTGGGATCTTAGAGCTGGGAGCTGACGCATTAATCAACCATTCAAATTACTATAATTGAGGTGAATTGGCATTCAGGAGTAAATGCTCTACAAGTTAAGCTATTCTGGTGCGATTAGCATATTTCGGTCTGGGACCGTGTTCGGATCCTTCGACTTGCTCTAAAGGCTTGCTTGAACCTTCAAATTTTTAATCTTTTCATTTTAAATTAGATTTCAAACGATCACCTTACGATATGGATGCTTGAAACACCAAAAAATGTTACCTCCTGTGTAGCCAACAAAACCTTATTTTATGTAAGAAAGGCAAAGAGATTATTCCTTACTCGAAGTGCTCCCTACTCGAAGGTATTAAATTTAACACCGGAATACCCACTTAAATGAATGTTAAACACTTGTAATTTAGATAGATCTTCTTTCACTTGTGTTTTTTAAACTGGGCTAATTGCCTGACGGAGAATATAGTTACATGCAAATAATATATCAAATAGTAGCGTTTGATTGTTGCGATAATTCTCAGAATCCACCATCAGACCACCCAGATGGCTGACTAAGTAAATAGACCTAATTTGGGTAGAGAAATGTTTTAATAGCAAATGGCGGAGAATGAGAAAAATAGAATACTTTAGGCAGAATGCTCCAAACCAGTACCGTCGAAATTCAAAAAAACAATACGACGTTAATACCTAAAGGCTTTAGTGCGTAAAACTTTGATTCTTTAACACTTGCAAGGAACTTGGTATTTGATATTGATTTCAAACTAACTCACCCTACAGAATTTTAGTTATTTTAATTCCATGGAAAAAAATACTTTCAGTTTTCCACGAGTTTTTCCCAATCGTCTCAATTTTCGGTTACCCTGAAACCTTAATCGGAATGTAATTAACATATCAAAAAAGAATTAGTCTAATAGGTTATGCCGTTCTCCTCTCTCTTCCGGGATACGCTTACCAACGAAAAGCGTTTTATTTTATTTACGATTATAATATTTGTAAATGTAGACTTAATACTCTTTGCGATACAAAGAAAAAAGTCGGGGCAGACTGTCCGAGTGATCCTATAAGGATTTCGCATACAACATTTCTCACCGTGTTTACTGTGACTACTACCTGATCTCAAAATTTAATTATATACTTTATTTCCAATACTGTTAATGAAAACGCTGTGTCATGGTACAATTTAATTATTAGAATATTAGATTACGATGTTCATTCAAGGGGAATTTCATTGGATCCATGGGAGATATAATGACCATGCCACCTGCACCAGGAGCCAACTATATATATTTTAGAACAGTTGAATACCGTCAGAGAGACGATGCATCTATGGACCATCTTCTAACGCGTTTTTAATTGCATTACCTCTGCTTCACCTAACCCAATACATACTCTATGTCTTTAAAACTAAAGTTAATAATAGTTTATCCAAAACAAGAAGTCAGAAAATTACTCTTTTAATGAAGGTGTTACCGAATTTAACTATTGTGTTTATGCGCCGCGATAATTGTTACGAATTAGGCTTAATCGATGCGCGCGGGTGCCGCCGCGGGCCGCTGCGGACCTCACCCGGCCTCACGCAGCCTCACGTGGCCGCAATACACCTCCGGGTGTCGCACTATCATAAGACAATAGTATTAGATGTAAGACTGACGTTTAACATTTAATTATACAGCTACGTTTTGGTCCAATATGATGGATGTTCTTAGTGAAGAGTTTTTGTAGATACCGGACAATAATGGAAGTTGGAATGTGAGTGTATGTTGATCTGTACCCTTTAATTCGATTCGTTCCTTTCTAAGACCAAATAAGTTGTTAAAGACCAACAACACTCAAGACAAAAAAAGAGTTACTTCTTAAAGCAGTCAAAGAGACCAAAAAGAGATATTTATATTAACAAACTTGTCGTTATTTCGGGATAAGCAGCTCTTGGAAGATGTTGTAGCTTTCAGATAGGGTTTTGTTTGTTACACGAACCTATGAAACTTTACAATATCTATTTTTTGTTAATATTAAGGAGACTGGCGGTATTTTCAAATATGTAGAAATATTTTTAAATACACTGTCTAGGTAAGGACGTGATATAATGATTAGCTGATCATATATTAATATATGGAAGTAACAAAATTTAAGTATAATCGCGGTCTACCCTAAGAATATATTTCACCAATTTATTTATGAATATCACTCTAATACTTGTATTTCCTACTAGCTTCGCGTGGAAATTTTGGAGAAATCTATCCCACGGGAACAGTACATTTTTCCGGGATAAAAAGTACCCTGTGTGCTATTCCAGACTATAATCTATCTCTGTGCCAAATTTCATTCAGATCCGTTCAACCGTTTTTGAGTGAAAGAGTAGTAAAGTAAAGTAAAGTAAAATAAAATTTTACGATTGGAGGAGACCGAACTTTTCCCACCGGATCCATGTATGGCATTATAAACCTCAGTAATTAATAGCTCAGCTATCATAAAGACTAACACGCCAAAGTGTAAACAGAGAGTAGAATGGCTTGACCGCAAAAGAAAGAATTTTAGTTTTATGGCTGCAAAAGGAAAATGGTTTTGGCGTAAATCTATACTAATATTTGTCATCGCCACATCAAAAACTCTTATTTATTTTATTAAAATTAGGGACAAACTATAATAGATGATAACACACTTCACTATTTAATAAGAATAAGTTAATAGACATTATTTTGACTGGGTATACCGGTAACGCAATGGTATTGGTCGATTGATAAATATTAATGAATAGTGGGGTTATAAAAAGGGTAGTAATAAGTTCAGAACATTGTCTTGAGTGCGCATAGTTCTACGAACAACTTGGCAGTTACTGTTAGTTAGTGATTTTCATATTTTATATCAGTGGTTGTGAGACTGTTTCTAACATATTATAAAGCTGAAGAGTTTGATTCTTTTAGTGTTGGATAGCCTATTTATCGAGGAAGGCTATAGGCTATAAAACATCACGCTACGACCAATAGGAGCGGAGCAGTGACTATAAACGCAGGTGAAACTTCGGGGACGGCTGGTTTAACATAAAAGTATGAAATGAAGTGAAACTACAACTACTATTACTAAAACAATATTTTTTATTTAAATCTAAGTCCAATAAACTTTTGTAGCCATCAGCTTTTGTTCCGGAGCAGTGAATACTTACACCAACCAAGCCATTCTGCGAATACACTCCTTTTCTCTATTTTTCTCATGGTACTGTATTCAACACCTATGAGGCTATTGTCAGGTTTGTTCACTCTGTGACCTTTCAATTGTTACTAACAGAATTCTTATTTTTATTCCACGGTTATCTTAAACACAATTTTTGCCATTGAGCTACGTGTCAAGTACAACATCCAAATGGCATGGTGAACATTGAGCAACGGGAATCACCTCAGTCCATTACGCCTGACTCTATCAACTTGACAGAGGACATCTTCACCAGTTCATTTATCATGTTTGTCGCCCACCACCGGCCACACATATTTATCATAACAGTGGAGTATGTTAAACGCGGGTGACGTCGGAGCGGCGCGCGGCGCTTCCGCGAGCGCAATGATTGATGACGCGAGTGTTTAGGCGCCCGCTCTGGTTACATGCCCGGGGCATGAGCCTGCTTCGGGATACACTTTGTATTTCTGTTTATACACTGATTTTTGTAGAAAACTGTATTATTTTACCCTCTCAAAAAGTCGTTATTTAATAACCTAAAGGGGAGGTGAGGGAATTATATGAAAATGGTTTATGGGTGGATGACCCATGATTTATGAATGGATGGGTGACCTTTCTTAACATATTTAGACCCCTCCGTACCTCGGAGAGCACGTTAAGCCATCGGTCCCGGCGGCCATACGAACATCTGTGGCATTCGATGGCAGACGGCCGTATCTATCGTAGTTAGACTGAAAGCCAACCGATGTAGAAGCAGCTATACTAAAGCAGAAAACACAGCAAGAAAGCTTCCCTTGAAGTATACAAATTAGGAGCTAGTGTTTCTAAATAGAAGAAAAAATATATAGGCTCATACCAACACGGTACAGAACCTACATAAATCTTCAGCGAAAATCGGTCATCATCCTCCGCGCCTTTTCCCAACTACGTTGGGGTCGCCAACGTAGTTGGGGTTCTTCTATTTAGAAACACTAACTCCTAATAACTAAACTTCAAGGGAAGCTTTCCTGCTGTGTTTTCTGCTTTAGTATAGCTGCTTCTACATCGGTTGGCTGCCTCTCTTTGCTAAATTCCAAAATCGCATAATTATGTTTCCTATCAAATATCTATGTATAAAGCCCATATATGTATTAAGCTAAACTTTTTTCAAAGGTTATTTACATGTTTCCTAAAGTAATATTTAACCAGTTTTGTTTAGGGGAGAAGCGTATACATTACCATTGAAAAATTTAAATCCCGATATACTGTGGTCTCTGTTTTTTCAAATCCATCATACGAAATCAAAACCAATTAGCATAATGTCTGAAAAATAAATATGTCACACTCCTGACTGATCAGCCTCGTCAATCTACTGAAAGATATTTATCAAACAAGCCGAAAGTTTAGAATAAACAAATAAGTAAACACAAAAGCCTTAAAGCCGCTCAGTTTGGTGCGGTGCAAGGTCAAATTTAATAGCTGGCAACAAAAAATTGGAGCAATTTTTGTCGCTTAATCGAGTCGCTGCGAGTGGACGGCGGCGCGGCGACGCAAGCATCCCAAATATGAGTAGCGATGATATTTAAATGACCGGCGGCGGCTGCGCGCGCGCACTCTTTGACACGCCGCGCTCGCATTCCAACCCAACCGCTCTCCGACTCACCTGAGCTGTTTGCGACGAGACTGCCAGTCTATCGAACACATTTAGGAATATATTTTGGTCATTTGAGTTTAATCTACAACTAATAATGTTATAATGCGGAAGTAACTCTGGTACGCCTAAACCACTTAACCAATTCTAATGACACTTTGTATCAAGATAGCCGGGACCATAAAATAGAACTTGAAGGGGATGAACTACAGGATGAAAGTTGGTATGCGAGAGAGATTCAGGCACTACCTAGTTAAAATATAAGGAGTAATGAAATGTAAATAAATACATGTATGTATTTAAGACAATTCCGATTTTTAAAGTGAGAATTTCTTTTTCAGAACTAATTATTGTAGCTGGTTTTCTACTTATTGTAAAACTTAACCACATTTTTTTTAATTTGTATGATATATTAGATTTCTTATACCTGGTAAACACCTTGCATTGCACCTTGTAAACCGATGTCTACCACTCTTATCTCTCTTAGTTAGATAAAGGTATAAGAACTATGGAACACGTCTGAAGTAATCCTTTTAATAAATGAATGAAGAGTTAAACTTCATAAAGGGATTTGGATAAAACTACAGTCGGTACGTGAATGGAACGGCGATGCTCCTAACAAGGCCACATCTTTGAATGTTCACTTTTTGCCGCGCGCGCTCCACCCACCAAATATTTCGACCTGGACTTTTTCGCCACTTTGAATAAATGAAATATTCATTGTATGCAAGTTATGTGACTGCATATATTCATATTAAGGGCACAAAGGTATGAAGTTTTTGGTTAAATTATATTTCATGGTCATGGTCAAGCTTGAATTTTGAACGAATTAAATTAGTACACTGTACGATCTCATTTTGTTCAATTTCCTGCCTCAAGTAAGGAAAGTGCTAGGCAGAAGAAAGATTGTTTTGAATCCTAACTGACGATCTCAAAGACTGCATCAATAAATTAACTTTTGAAACGTAACACTGATGAACGTCAGAAGCAATATACTTTAAATACAAAAACTACATCTAAAACATAAAAACTTTTATCTTTTATACTACTACACGTACAAATCACTCCAAAACCACGTAAAGTATATTTTGAAATTTTCACCATTTTAAGGTATTTGAATAACTTTTTTTTTGTTTAAAGACTTCTTACTGTTTTTTTCTTTTTTTTTTATTGTATAGGGGGCAAACGAGCAGACGGGTCACCTGATGGTAAATGACTACCGCCGCCCATGGGCACCTGCAACTCGAGAGTCACAAGTGAGTTGCCGCCTTTCAAGGTGGGAGTAGAAGAAGAGGGGGAGGGTAGGAAGAGTGGGAAGAGGGGGGAGAGAGGAAGGACGGGAATAAGGGAAAGGGAAGGGTTAGGGCCTCCGGTAACCTCACTCACGCGGCGAAATGCAATGTAAGCATTGCTTCACGGCCGGTTTTCTGTGAGGCCATGGTAACGAGCGGAGTCGAGCCGGCCCATACGTGCCGAAGCATGGCTCTCCCACATAAGTGTACTGTACTGTATGTATTTCAGTGATATGAATGTCATTCTAAAAATCAACCACGCTATCACACCACACCATGAGTTCACGTGCTGTAGTACCTGATCCATACACGTTTCAAAAACGAAACTAACGCACAATTCCGATTTCCCAGAATCACGGAAAAAATACAACAAATCTCACATATATTTTATTTTAATATTTGGAATTCAAAGAATAATAAATGAATGAAAGCGGCCAAAAGGTATTAAAAATCAGTAATTTATTAGATGGATATGAAAAATCATGTTTCTGCTACTGCTTTTCAGATGCGTCTCTTTTCTTGAACAGAATTTCCATCAATTGTGTTTCTCTTAAGGTTACATACATTATTTGAACATTATGAAGTAGACCATGATAAAGTATTTTTTATTTACATCAAAGATATGTAAATTTGTGGCATCCATGCCTAATTTATAGAGTCGCTTTTACATTGTTTTATTGTTGAATTGAACAGTAACAATTAACATACTAAACCCAAAGTGGCATGTGTCATGTACCATACAAGTCCCTATGCACATTAGCGCTCGTTGCAGTGTCCGAGGAGAAATGTTAATTCAACATAAAATCATAAACGCTAGTGGTGTTGGGCCTGCGCAGGCTGTGTACGCGCGCACCGGCCGCAGCTCCCACGCCGACGGCACGCAGTCGACACGCAAAAACTGCGTCTGGGCACTCACAGCAGATAGACAATTAACAGTAAAACCATTGAAATGTACCTAACAGAACTAAGTCAGAGCAGATACTTTTTTACCAGACCATTCTACTTTATATAGTTACATTGTTAACAACTAGACGCACTATCTATGTATATAATATATACATACATATAACTAAGAAACGTACAAATTAAGAGTACAACCTTAATATTTTTGTATTCAAATAGGTTAAGTTAAGCTTAGCGTGATCTCGTGAAAAAATAAATGAATGTCGATTAGAAATCGTGAATATTTAATGATAAAATTAACCTTATATACCTTTACAAAAAATGACGTTGATCAAGTTGTTGACCAAGGAACTAAGAACAACGATCCAAGAATCACTTACAACATCAGTAAGGATGACTTATCAAATTGTATTAATGTTCTTGTTGTGCTAAAGAAATCAATGTTAGTAGCATCCTATTATAGATTCACAAAGAAAAGAAAATCGTTGGCATTAGGTTATTTTCATTAAATAATGTCGCACTTAAAGCATTATATTATTTAAAAGACAATTCCCACTTGTACTTCTATAGGCACAGCCATGTTACGGAGGCTCGAAGCGGGGCGCGGCGGAGCGGGGCGGGATTATTCGCGCGTCTGCCGCATGCATACTGATGCGACGTAATTGTCGCGTGCAAAAACTTAACTCATGATAATCGAGGAAATGCCACCTGAACCGGACGCCGCCGGACACCGCACTGATTGTGTGCGGACAAACAGCCCCGGGAGTGGTGGCTTGCGAATGGCGTATCATTAACTTTTATCACTGTTCTTGTTTGAAAAACAGACAGTAGGCGGCTAAACTATAAATAATTATTGATTTTAGCAATATATTTCCTTTGTACAATAAAATTCAAGATATTAAAAATTACTGAAGCTTACTGTTCCAATGGGACACATTATACCAAGGGCATTAACAAGGCCTTCACCTTGAGTAACATGGCTTTGGAGATTAGAACAGATGCTGAATGTACCGGCAAAAAGTGCAATGAATTGGAGGAGGTTCGGCGCACCAACTTTCTTGCCGTATTGGAGTTGGCCGATTGAAACTGGTCAGGGTGTTCAGAAATCTCTCGGAGGGAGAAATAGAGCTGGCAACGATGAACCACACTACTGGTGTTACAGTCTTTATAGGAATAGCTCCTGGCTTGTCTACTTAGTAAAATTTGTCCGATTTTGAAGAAAGAGTAATTACCTGATTTAAAATAAAAGTAAGGTTATTTGGTTTTATTACCATTCTTCAACTCAAAATAATAAAGAACCTTTTGTTGCTGCTATAATTAACAATACTTGTACACTGACTACCCTACTGCTTCAAGTCTTTAAATACTTTAACACTTTTAAAAATGAAATGAATCTAGGATTGGTTGGTAGTGTTGTCGACAAAACATTTGAATTAATTTTAAACTCTAAAGCTGTTTCCATCTCCTCGTTATGAAAATAAAGAAAAGTAATCGAGGACCCGTGTCTTTTTCTACATCTACTTAAAATGAACGTAACACAATAAGTAAACTTACTTACCTAGACATAGCCCATAAAGTAATTATCAGTTAAAAAAGTGGCATAATTAAGGATATTAAAAAGACATTAATAAACTATAAAACAAAATATTAAGAAAAACAACATAGGTCACTTGCGAAGTCGTACCTACACACACAGTCGTACAGATAATGTTTCACCAAATTACAAACAAATATAATACAAACTAGCTAATGCCAGTGATGTCTATCATTGATAAATTTAATTTTAATAAACTCAGCAAATAACATCTCATAGTAAGTTTGAACGATCAATGTGTCTGTATTCTGTCCGTACAGACAAATTTATCGTTCGAGACTTTCTTAGTGATCGAATGAGGGCAAGAATAATTTGGCTACAACGGAGGTACTCCTGCGGATAATGCACGATTTTACATTATAACCCAAAATGGCAGTCTATGTAAAATGACGGACAGTCCCGCACGCAATACCTCATAGAGTGTAAATGTTGTTTTTTTAAGTGTTATGCCTAGTATTATGCAGCAATTGAAATCAGATTAGAGTGAAATAAAGTATTAGGTCTCTACAAACCCCTCGTTTTAGTTGCTCAACTGCTTAAAGAGACAAATAAAAATATTTTCAAACAAAATTATTCTACTTCGTACGTCATTAGATTATTTCCTTAAATAAATGTTTCATTAATCATTTAATTTCTAGTTTATTCATAATGCTAAAGGCGCGCGCACTTTTTGCTCCCTCCCGCTACCCTTTCTTCCCTCGAGCGAGGTACCTCCACTCACCGGCGTTTTAATTGCCGTAATCACCTCTTGTCATTTGCCTCCGAGTGATTTAAACTGGCGAGTTTTTGTGGGGTCTGACTGATGTCGCCGGATCATCAATGGGTTCGTTGGAAACGTTCCTGTCTTGAATAAATTAACCATTCGAATTCATTCAACCGTAAGATTCCATCGAGGATAAAGTATCGACGATTATATCTGACCAAGCATTTATGGGTAAAAAGTATGTTTTCATTGTGCCTCTCCCCCAATAACTTCAAATATTCAAAATATGATATTTATTGCAAATGTTACATTGTACGGGTACAGGAGTTTTTGCCTGATTGGAGCCAGGCTCTTTCAGCGAAAACAACAGCGGTAGTTCACTGTGGACCGGTAAACAACGAGACCGGCCGCTAGATCGTGAATCTACATTTATAAATAATAATATTTGTGTAAACTTTGATCAACTTAACACTACTAAAACCACATTATCCGTAGTTTTCACATCCCCTTATTTACAAGGCCACAAAGTTTATAATCGATTGTTTTGATACCAATCATATGAGTTTGGCGAGGGCAATAAAGGAGTGGATCTTCTCACGCCGCGAGTCGGAGGCGCAGAGTATTGTAATTGTCTGTGGACCAGACCCCATAAAACATGTGTTCTGAGCTGCAATATTACTATTGATCGCCGACGCTCGCTGGGTAGTAAGTAGTGGTCTTATTCAAATTATATAACATTAAGTTTGCGAAATATTTTTAGTGAAATGTTCCCAGAAGCGGCCGTGTTATTATTATAGTCCACAATAGTGTTTAAACAACACAAAAACTTGATGAAATATTAATACTATAAGCTTAGATTATACCTATATAGGTACAGATACAGACCTCTATATAATCTAAGAATATAGGTGTTTAGAACAGTAATCGAAAGTTATATTAAAAATATTGGCAAAAATACTCACTCATAAGTCCAATGCTCGGGTTTTATTTGTGCCAGGAACGAGTAGACAATGACATACATAAGTGCGCCCGCGCAGGCGGTCGTTCACTGATAATCTAGTTAAATTTATTTATTACTGCTCACAGCATCCTCGCGGCCCCACGCCGTTCATTACAACATTATAAAAAGTAAAAACAAAACTCGACAAAGTGCAGCGAGAGTTTAATCCACTGCACAGACCACTCGACCGCGCGAAACCGCTGCGAATACAACAACGAGATGGTTGATTTGGAAACAGAAATTTACATAGGTAATAGGCAATTAGGTATAATATTCGGGTGTTATCTTCTGATATCAGAGCGATACGCGCTGTACATTTGATTCGAAGTATACCAGCCGGCGCCAGTCTATCACAGCAGATAGCGCCAATTGCTGCCATACATATCGTACGCGATGTTTATCTACCGAATCAACGATAAATGGCGTCAGATCCGCGGCAAGTACAAAACTAATTATGTTTAAATGTGTAACGCGTGTTATCGGAGAAGCCGCGCTGTGATTTGATGCCACAGTACAGTTACTGCCAGTACCATAAGTTACTTATTCTGTCCGCCAATCACTGACCCACCGCGGACTGGTTTCAGCACTTTCTCTTGTGCCAAGTTGATTGAACTAGCCTTTCTGGTCTTCTCCTACATCATCTACGGACGCTGCTCTTGACTAATTGTTTAACTGATGGATACAGCTTAGTCATTTTCATGTTGGATATTCAGTTAGTCTGTACCAGATATGTGCGTAACTGCTATGGAGAAGTAGTGTATAATGTTTCGACATGAAAAGAATACATTCAAGCAGGATCTGATGTTAGAAACTGAAATATAATTATGATGGCATACTTTTGTTATGTCGACATACTGTAAGACTGCTCTGGAGGCCAAGCGTAAAAGGTCCAATCGAATCGAATCAATATTATTTCGTCGTCGTAACGTTGTTGACACACAGAGCTCACTTCATAATCCCATAAATCATGACTGCTATGAAGTTGATCTACTATTTGTATGTTTTACTATGACTGTACATTGTAAGGGTGGACCGTGTTGGTCCGGTCGGCCTCGCCGTGGGCTGTGGGTCAGGCGCGTATCGCGATGCAGCGCGCACGCCGCTTCATAACACGCCACGTGATTTACCGCGCTGCGCAGCACCCGCTCCGAAACATAACAGACCGGTTATTGTACTCACGTCTTTATTATTACTTAAATACTGTAATGACAATGCATCAACGTAATGCAAGGGCTTGCTTGAAGTGTCAACACATACTCCCAATCGATTTTAAGACTGAATTGTTTACGTCTTCATCTTAGGTTAGATAATTACGAAAAATTAGATGTGATAAATAATACAACGAAAATAACATAACACAGTGCTACTTACACTCAAACCAAGCATAGTTTGTGCTATGGGTTCTAGAGCCTGCAAACTTAGATACATTTCTTTGTACTTACATATAATATTATGAGTATAAGAATAGGTCCAATGCAAATAAACATATTCATGCATACAAATATTTGCACTGAGCGGGAATCGAACACGTGACGTTGCACTCAAAAGCACTACCACTACCTCCCCGCGGGCTAAGGCGAACTAAATTAGTATTTCCAAGCAATAATCACGCGTAAATCTTACTCGGATATGTCTCCGACGGTGATGTACTGCAGTTTCTAAGTCAATACGCATTAGGATGTACTAGAAACCCTCATCCTATTCGTCCCTCCCACGCATTAGTATACGATTTATTAAGGTATTTAGAAAGGTAAATATTTAACCATTCTAACATATGCGACTTAGCCAATGTTATTGGCATACAAATTCTTATTACAATTGTTAATATTTATTATAATTTTAATATTTTAATACCATTTCAAATGTAAAGTTTGAGTTGTAATTAGGCATGAACATTTATAATAATCACAGAACATTACAGGATATAATACAATACTCACAAATTGAGTTGCTAATTTCATCGGTCATTCTTTTTTAATGTAGTTAGAATACATATTGTTTATTGCACTTATTTGGTTAGAATTATTTGCACTCAAAGAATTCTAAACCAGTTCAATTCTGTAGCTTTCTGCACTTCTTCTACACAACTTCTAAGTATTCCAAATTGGCATGGGTACAGAGAAATCTCTTCACGTATTAATATATAGATAAGTGTTCAGTACCATCTTTTTGCCACTCACAGAAGTAAGAAGCAATACAGAAAAACATTAAATGCCAAAACTGTTTTTCTAATGTGCTGGTAGAAAGTTTTTTCATGTCTACGTATTCTAATGAAAAGTTTATACGAATTTAGCTCTTGAAACAGTTTGGATATTCTATTAGTAGTAGAGCTATCTATTGTTGTTGATCCTCACCCTAAACGTGCAATAGGTAATGCTTCTACTGGTACTGGTAGAATTAAAAACCGCAGTCATATTTACTTGTAATGATCGCCAGACAATTTTGATAAATAAAAACCATGTCAGAAAAAAAATATTTCACATTATAAATAGTGTCAATAATATAATAAAATGACTATACAAAATGAGTGGCATTGACATACATATCGGTAATGAATGCTCGTAGCAAATAATAGCAGATAATAAATTGACATAATGTTTGCGAGTGCTAAGTAATGAGTTTACGTACAGTGAGTCACGTGACAGCTAGTGAATATAAATAAATCAGCTCGCTCGTTATAATAACGAATATAATGATATTTAATTCCTAGGAATTATTGCATAATGCTAATGCGCATACATATTATGCATAGGTATGCCTTTGGTAAGCTATAAGCACTAATACGGTAAGTGCTGATTAACATGCGGCGATAACTTCATATTAAAGCTCTAAAAACTTTTCTAAGTAAAAAAAATAAACCTAAGGTATGAAAGATATCTAGCAAATATAGATGCCACTAAGATTTACTGTTTTCCGCTGATGTGTAAATGACGTAATATTACCATCGTCATGTCTGTAAATCCACCACCGCTGGCACATGTAAAGACTTAATTTGTGTAGTGTGGAAATATCGCTCTCTAGCAAACACAATCATGAAGTGCAGAATGCGGGTCTTGTCGACATTCAGCAAAGCAAAACTCTCATCTCATGAGTCCCTATAGTTAAGTATAGTCGATACGCTATGATCTATAAATTCGTGCTCCCTCGGTACAAGTTTTTAAATTGCTGAATCGACATGGTTTTTATAGGACATAAGAAAGAATTACCGACCAATTAACAACGTTTTATAGGTAATTTAATAGATTCTTGTTGTTGATTTATTATTAAAGGTATGCGGTGAGTTCGGCATTGGCCTGGTAGACGCTTGGAGTGCGATAAAGTCGGGCGACATGGCAACATGTCCCCCTCAGAAAAAATTAAAAGCCAATTCTTCTTTTAATCAACTACTGTAGAATATTCATTCACGATCGCCAGTAGCAAGTAGTTACAATTTTATCATACTATAAACTCCCTTAGATGATGATAAAATTGTAACTATTTTGTCAGAAATAATGACAGTTGCGTATCTGTTATCGACCACCAGTTGTTTTTGTTGTATTGTTGATTTAACGAAGCTGATCTTTCTGAGTGTCTGTTAGCCGCTAAAACGACAGAAAGTGCTTTGGCTTAAAGGTGCCTTGTCATCAATTAATGTTTAAGCATATTAATAGGACACACAATTAGTAAGACGTATGTTCTTTATGTCTATAGTTGGCTAAATCGATCTTCTTCTGCAAGCGATGCATCGAGTAACTACTATCATTCTGTACATAACATGTAAACTGAAAAGACAGAAAAAAACAAGTAATCGATATACTATTTTTTTTTTCTTAAATTGTACTAAAAAAGCGATGTAATATGTTATGTGCAAACGGTTCACTTCCTGCTCGAGCTAATAGTCCCTTTAGGGTCGAGGTGTGTACTCAAACTGCTCTGGAATTTTGCCAAGCAATAAGTCACCTTTCACTTTCATGACATTAGTGACTCCGGTTCGCGGCATTAATACATATATCCCATGGATGCGAATTTTTTTCATATACATATTACTCTTTATAATGCAAAAAAAAGCTTTTATGAAATCCGATTTCACAAACCCTTCATAATTAAAATAAAAAACAATATACCACCTTCTTAAAAAAACTCAAAAACGATTTTCAACAAATTTTTTTTCATTTAAAAATGGCGTCTTACTGTCGCCATATTGTTTTTTATTTTAAATATAGCTAGTGTTATTCGGGATGATGTAAGGATTCTAACGATACTCCATATATCCAAAGTTCAGGTATTTAGAAGTTATGGTGGAATAAAAAAACGCACTCCTTATTTAGGCAGTCGTGCAATAAACAACTACTGCCTAGATATCCCTACTTTGATGTAGACTGTCTGACGAGGCCACCTAGGAACATTGTATTAATAGTTTCTAGATGCATCTCATTGGGCCCTTTCCTTAGCATTATCATTTTCAAAACAAAGTCTTTGATTATATAGACCGGTAATCAAAGGTAAGAGTTTAGAGTGTATAAGTTTGTTTTTGTTTAGGATTTTGGAGGACTCAGAAATGTTAAAATACCTGATTTATTGAATTTTTAGACATGTTTTAGTCCACTTGGGGTGGTGAGGGGGGTGCCTTATAAAAAGTCAATTAAATAATTGTGATCGATTTTACATTTTGCAGTTTACCTATAGATTTATCTATAGATACTTCGTTTTTAATAATTATATAGAAATACCATTTTTTAAACGCTAATATGTCAGACTCTCTCTTTCTCTCTGTGGGGCTTTATTATCACCAACCGCAATGACAGTAGCATTTGAAAAGGACTGTCTCAAAATTCTGAAGCAGGAAATGATTGGCAAAACAATCAAAATTTTTTGCACTTCATGGCGTTGCAATGTTTTGTGTACCTTTCTTGAACTTTTAGAAGTGGTCACCTTTTTAACTAGCAGTGCAAGAGATGTACTGTTTCTCTCTATTCCCGCAATGGTTGTCTTATTTAAGAAAAAAAGGAAAAACCTCAAGATAAGCTAATATAGATATCGCAGATCGATCGAGATGTGTCTGGGCACTTCTGATTTATTTGACGATTTGCCTGGCCATGTTTTGGCAAATAGATTCTGTAGGGTGACCAAACTAATGTATCTTAAAAATTTAATAAAAGGCTCCATTAAGTTTTCTGAATTGGGTTTTATAATCACCGTAATAGCACGGACTAAGTCTTTATACAAAACTAAAAAGGATTTTTTTCAATAACTGAAAGTGCTTTTTCTATAGACTGAAAACGATTACAAACAAATTTATTGAAAATCGACAGGGAAACGTCTGTTAGTAGCAAATAAAATGAAATTTAGAAAATAAAGAAATAATCGGCTATATCATGATCTGCCCGGGCATTTCTCGATCAAACCAATTCAAAGTAATCATCGAACCCATTATATTAAGTTAAAATGTCAAGAGACTTAGTATTCATGTTGTTCATTCTGATAATTTGAGGCATCGATGTGCATTAGGCGCTAATGATCGCATTCGCTTGAATGCAAATTTTGTATTAGTAGAGGCTAATATAAAATGTATTCGCTTGGCAAGTGCGCTTAAAAATCATCATTTTCATCAAAATCGTCACCTAAATGATACATATTACATACCAGTTAAGCAATTGCCTACCTGTTTCAACAATAAAATATCAAGTAATGCAAAAGTAATATAATTAAGAAGCAAGAAGAACTAAAAGTTGAGTATTCGTGGAACGAAAAGTCTAACAAGACCCTAACATTTGACTCCTGCTGGAGTAGATAAATACTATTAGCTACCTACTATTCTTATAAACCATCCAACCGAGCTAATCATATAGTACGTAACTCAAATGGTGTCAGTCAGAACACTTACAGCACAGCGCATGGTCACATTGGATTGGTGTCAGATATTATGGCAAGAACGTCTCGACACTTGCTCTAGCAAATATGTTAATGTACGCAGTATAAAAACTGTGTGAAGCTAACAAATGTAGAATATAATTACAATAAATACAAAGTAACAACGGCGCGCTCCATATACAGACATAGCACAGCTCCATGACTTGTTCGCTCTCGATATTACTAAATAAAGTGTATGTTATTGATAACTTGACAGCGATAGGCGGATATTAAATATCATCTTGCACAATAAATATTCTGACTCTTAGATGACACGTTTTTGAATTGATTTTCTGAACTGTTTAAAGGTACAAGTACGAAACGAGCTGCAGACTGCAACCGCAGGCTTCATTGCGACCTGCAGATGCAGTCGACCGCATTGTTGTCTGCGATCGCGGCCGTTTCTAATCCGAGATGGACCACAGACCGCACACGCCGTGACTGAAGGCCAAAGTCGTTTTCATACCTTCGCGCGAGACAGAATGTCGTACAACGCTACCGATAGTTTATGAAAGTGTCTTATGTTAGAAGAAGGAGATGAAGACGACTTGTTGTTAATATATGCTGGAATGAAAAGAAACTAACAATGACGATATTTTATTTAAAAGCTGATCCAAAAAAGGCAGTTATGATGTATTGATTAGAAACCATATAATCAGCACAGAGGAAAAGTTTGGAAAGTATTATCTTGTAATTTTTTTTTAGGAGGCAATACACCTGTGTCATGCTCATTACTGGTGCTGAGGTTAGGCGGTGCTCGGAATCATTTTCACACAAATTCATAAAAACCTGTAGTATCACTTGCAGTTTACGAAAAAACACCATTTAGAGAAGCAATAGTCATTTTGACTAATCCAACCCGCACTTCCACTTCTGTGACTTTTTTCACCATGAACAACAACAATAACCGTATAGATAGTTGGCCGGATAAGCGTGCAGACAAGCACATGGTCCCTTGCTTACAACCATTGGCGGACAGGGACGGTCAGATTTAACATTCTAAGTCGGGTATTGGCTACCCGTCTATACTTAATATGCATTCAATGAAAGAATAACGTACATTCAAATAACTCGTTACATAAGTAGGTATACCTTCCGAAGTGAAGCGGAGTATTGCACGCGGTCGTCTGCCGGTCGCGGCGGTCGTGTCGTCCATAAAGGCCATCATTTCGTTCCAACCGCGCATTACTATTGCGCAACCGATATTAAAGAATATTCTGCATCAGTTATATTTATCCCAGGGCTTGGATGTGAAAGCATTGATTAATATTGTAATGAGCACGACGAATAACTTCCTCACTACCAATAAACTATACTTCCCCATTGATATTATACATTGCCAGCTCTGTAATAATTGACGGTAAGATCTTGCAAAACAATAACATCAATGGATGTGGTCTATAGTCGGAGTATTGCATTCAAAGTCTGTCGAAGGTGCTATCGATGCAACCACAGCGGTCAGTAATTGTGTATAGTTTGAGATAATGGCGGTGGTCGCGGGGGCAATTATTCTGATCCGGCGGCCATCGTCCGGGGCGGGTGCGCGCCGTGATTTGCGTACGCGCATTATGCGCGCCGCGACGTAATAACACGTTCACGACCTGCGCCCGCGCCTCTCTACTAAATAACGCTATTGTTGATATCACATCTGCATGACCGCTTATTACTTGATGGCAGGACATGGGACACGAACCTAATGGCTGTATAAGTACCACGTACAGGTAATGGAGTCATTCTGTTAACAAATGTACATTCGTATATATACATATGTAAATGATATAGATCCGTTGAGTATTCTACATTAACATTGTAGAAGATAGGGCGATCTATATCTTGTACATATATTGTTATCGTTGTACTTAATCATTTAAAAAGGAAAACTCTGTTTGTAGATACGAGTGATGTACAAATGTTTATCTGATTGATTTCTAATGCGTTAGCATGTACTTATTCTAACTATTAGAGAGGTGAAGTGAAGTGGTGAAGCTTTCTTTGGTAATCGTTACTAAAAACACTAACACCGGTATCACATTCTAGCACTCTTAAGAAACTCTAACAGAACTCTAGTCAGAACTGTATTACGCTCGTGGTGCTTTCTAGCCAAAGAGTGCACGTGCTTAGCCATTGGAGTGACACACAATTCTAATCGAACTAACTTAGTTAGGACCCCAACGTGGAAATTTTTAGATTAGATTTTTTTTTAAATCTATGTCGCAACTACAAAAACATACACAACACAAGTAAAGTTTGGTTGAGCTGTAATTGGTAGTTACAGTTCGAATTAAAAACTTGGAACAATGACACATTGTTAAAAAAAAACAAAAGCTGTCACAGAAGAAGTTTACCAGTGAGAATTTCTCAACAAACAAACAGACTTGCGATTGAATGCGGGTTCGAACCCCACCATTGAGTGAACCCATACTACCGACGTGAACCCACTGCTATCACAGACATTTCGTTCAGTTAAAAGAAAAAGTTTAAAATAAATACTAGTAATGTGTGACCCACGTTATAGTCCACGAGCCAGGTACAAATTTCGTCAGTTATTGCCCTCGGGCGATAGTTCGTAAAATGCTTCAGAAAGTTGTATAATGAAGCCTCGTGAACGTCAGCTGCGGTTCCGTCGGGGGATTATAAAAATAATAATAATAGTTTATTGTTTTTCTCTCACATAGCTACAAAATACAAAATTGCACAAAAGAAACCTAATCCAGACATGAATTTACAACTACTATGTGAGAGACTGGTATCTGTACTAGGAGACCTGTATGACAGATTACCTGCCTCTCCAGGCACCGGATTCGTGCAGTACCAGTATGCCAGGTAAGTGTTTCGGTGTGCTACAAAAATGATAATGAGAGTGTGTGTGCGCGAGTACGTGTGCAAGTGGATTGTGTGTGTGTTAGAGTGTGTGAGTTTGTGTGTGTGTGTGTATGTGTATGTATGTGTGTGTGTGTGTGTGTGTGTGTGAGTGTGCGTGTGTGGTGTGTGTGTGTATGTCCGTCAATTCAGGAAATGATGTGTAAAAGATTTTCTGTGTCGTCGTAACTAAGTGATTTCAGTCAAGTTGTTACCACCGTTTTACAATTGAAGCGTGTAAGTGAATAAATGCTGATGTCTTTATCAATTTTGTTATATAGGTAACCTCCTAGGAAACCAAAAAATCTCCTGGAGAATGCTGTTTTCCACCGGACGTCTACAGTGTCACAAGTGTAATGCTTTCGACGCTTGTTTGTCAGAGTAGTGGGGTCAAAAGCAAGTGTGGCATGCTGCTTCAGAACGATCCCCAGAATAAACAGTTGCCTCACCGTTAGGACGTGGGTGAGCTGGTACAGGTCTTTGGTAGAAAAAAGAAATGACAAGGACGACTAACTTTCAGGACTGCTCTTAGCGCTCTCTCTAATTTTATCAAGCTACTCTTACATGCTCCGCCCCACACAGTAATGCAGTAGCGTATAACTGATTGGCATAGGGCCAAATAAATCATTTTAATGACCTGTGCGTCCGCTAAATGTCGCAAGTTCTTGAATATGAACATTAACTTCCGCGTTCTGCAAGAAAGTAGGTCCAAGTGCTGACTGAAATTTAGCGAATCATCTAATACCACTCCCAGGTACTTAACGTTGGAGGCTACGTTAAGATTAATACAAGAGCAGGGAAGACTGAGTGAGCATGTGTGATAAATTATACCATGTCTGTCATTCTTTAGTGATGAATTGCTCTTGATTGTGAACGGCATAAGATATGTTTTTCCAACGTTAAGAGTGAGTCCATTTCCTTTAAGGCATGCAGTCACCTTATTAAAGCCTAACTGTGCGGACTCAAAGGCATCATCTCAAGAATCACCGTGAAAAGCTAATGCGGTGTCGTCAGCATATGTGACCATCTTTCCGTTTCTAAGAGGAAGATTACACAGGTCATTTATGAAGGTGAGAAAGAGCGTAGGTCCTAAAACGCTACCCTGAGGTACTCCGCAACCAACCGGCATATCGTCGCTGACGACATTACCAACTCTGACTCTTTGCTGCCTGCCAGTCAGGTAATCCCCAAACAACCCAAGTTGGTTGCCTCTAATTCCCATTTTCTCGAGTTTAGTCAGTAAGAGTGGGACACGGACCGTGTCAAAAGCCTTTGCCAGGTCTAAAAACACTGCCACTACCTTTTTCTTCTGGTCAAGTTTGCGAACAATGTGATCAGTCAGCTCGTGTACGGCATCGCTAGTTGACATGCCAGCCCTAAACCCAAAATCGACAGAAGATGCTTGGTCTCCAGGTAATTTATGAGACGCTTGTTCAAGAGCTTTTCAGCAATTTTTAAAATGGTAGTAAGTATAGAAATGGGTCTATAGTTATTGACACAGCCCGTGTCGCCACTAAAGAGTTTAAATTGGCCGAGGTTATTCCTATTCATAAGTGAATAGGAATAACCTTGGCCAATTTAAACTCTTTCGGGAAGATTCCAGAACTAAACATTAAATTAAATATGTGTGTAAGAGGAGGGACTAGGATTTGGTGGTACCGTTTCAGGAATGCGCCAGATATATTATCACGGCCCACGGAATTACTCTTTTTTAGGTTGACTATGATGTTTTGGACTTCAGCTTCGTCTGTGGGCACCAAGGCGAAAGAAAAGGGCTGTGACTCAATGCCTAAGAGATCATTCCGACTGTCAGAGTCAAGGATTTTATCGGAGAGGGTCTTACCGACGGACACAAAGAATTGATTGATCTTGTTAGCCGATGCCTTTGGGTCAGACGAACAGAGAAGGTCTGTAGCTGGGGTATGCTTTTTACTTGTGTGTGTTATTTGTTTAATGGCGTCCTATAAGGTTTTAATATTATTTTTAGCCGCATTATTTATTAATTTTGTTTCATATTCCCTTTTTAGACGTTTTAGTAGCGAGTTACAGAAATTTCTGTACCTTGTATACGTGACCTTAATTATCTCGTTGTTCGGATTTTTCTTTGATTTTATATGAAGCTTGTCACGGTTCTTCATACATCTCAATAAATCAGTTGTTATCTAAGGCTTCTTGATCCTTTTGCGGTTTGGAATTCGGTATATTTGAGTGTTAGAGTTTATTTTATAATTCAGTTTTGTAATTAGGCGAGAGGTGGCTACGTTAACGTCAGATGCTTCCAAGATGGCTAAAGCATAGATGGTTCATATCCCTATCTAAATTATCATAATTAATTCTCTTAGTTACAGTTTGGTTCGAGGAATTAACATGGTTTTGCAATATGAAAATAACGCAATCATGATCTGTGATAGCTGTTTCAGCCACGAAGCAGGACGCTGGAAGTTTGCTTTTGAGCATGAGATGGTCTAGACAAGTTTTACTATGCGTGGGCAATTGGTGGGCCGGTAAGTACCTATACCATAAGCCAGTAAATTTAAATAAACAGCTGAGTTAGGGTCTTCAATCATAATATCCACGTTAATATCCCCTATTACAATGACGTTCATGTAATTTAAGTTGCAGAGAAGTTCGTTAACTGACTCAATAAAGGGTTCGATGTTCTTATATCCTGGAGGTCTGTAAATTGCTATTACAATCGTGTTGTTATTAATCTTTATTACTAGACAGTTGGCCTCCCGTAAGCTGGGCTCAGATATTGATATGCGCATATTCTTTTTGTAGTATACTATAACTCCTTCATTCTGTGTAACGGATTGAGGAGCAGCAGCCTCCCGCGCCCGTAGAAAACCATATTGTTTTTAGTTATATCCTACCGATTTAGAATTGTATCAAATTATAGCTAACCCAATATCTTGAAGAAAAAATAAAGTCAGCTGGTTGTAGGGTGGTGGATTATACGTTAGCTGGTCACATGAAAGTGAAAAAAATATGTACTTATTTATACGTTACAGTTAAAATAGTTAGTATCTAGACTTACTGAACGATCTAGTAACTTTTTGATGTTATTTTCAACTTGATACCTCCAAGCGTCCCTGGTTAGAAGGGACTTTACAGACAGACAGACGGAAAACAAAATGATCCTATAAGGGTTCCATTTTTCCTTTTGAGGAATGGAATCCTAAAAATAAGTCAATCTAGTTTAAGCATTGAACAGCGTTTTATATTCTATTCAATAATGCTTCCTAGAGGCATTCCCTTTACTCTCTACTGCTTACGATGGCTTTTACCTTTCTACAAACATAAATCACGTTCGAAAGGTACCTCTCACTAGCAATCATAGGGTTTGCGACTGTTCAACATTCTAACGGAAGCGCCTAATTACGTTACGTACCACAAACAATACTTATAGTGTAATATTACATGTCACGTCGTTTGATTATATGTAAAGGCACGATACCGGTCATTACACAATCTTCTCTATTAAAATGAACGATGTCTGCGCTCACAGGTTAGATCAAATTACATGTAAACTCATTTTATGGTTGCTTGATATTTATTTAACAATCAATTGCATGAAAAATAATGAAAATCTTCTTATTATTTTTTAAATAATATTAGCTATTACTAACATGGGTCACACATTTCTAATATTCTCCTAAACCCCTCCAGCTAAACTAGATGTTTGTTTGTTAGCAGCGTGTTCTTCCGTAGTGTAGGTACTGTTTAGGGTTCGAACCCACGAAAACTCGATTGCAAGTCGGACGCCTTAGCCACTAAACTACCGGTGCTTAATAACAACTTTTAAAAGTCGTTGTAGACACAGAGACAATTTGACTTACTTTGAACGTCGGGGAGTGACACATTCGCTGTTGTAGATCCTGGATTACAAAAGTAAGAAAAAAAATCTGTTACAAGTCTGATTCCAGAGCAGCTTCGATCTTAATGGCTTGTAAGATTATTGTTGCTGTGTAGTGTTACCTTATTATTGTAATCATACCGGCGTCCTCTCGTTACGTCCTGCGCGGGCGCAGCCAGTGATCAGCAAGAATAGCCATTAGTTGAGGGCGGAAGTGCAGGATGCGATACAGAGCCTGCACTAATTTGTATAATCCTGGCAAAGCGTCGGTTGATTGGATTTAGTTTAATAAGCATAAACCACAGTGCGGCGCAGTAATGGCAGCGCGCGGTAATACGCGCGCGAGACCCGCCCCTCGCGTATTGCTAGTGTAATGAGGGCTATTGTTTTATACCAAAGTGCCTTTATAAATTAATGTAAATTGAACTTGACTTCTACATAAAATACGATATATAACCATATTAACCCTTGATAAAATGACAAAAAGTAACATATTCGTTTGGGTCACAATTTAAAACTTAATTGTAACAAAATTTATATATTTTTCTTTTTTATAGATATTTATATATAGAGCACGGCAATACTGACCTTTTATATATATATATTTTTATGGTATAGAGGGCAAACGAGCGCACGGGTCACCTGATGGTAAGTGAGTACGACCGCGCATGGACACCTGCAATTCAAGAGTCACAAATGCGTTCCCGGTTTTTAAAATGGGGGTAAGCTCTTTTCTTGCAGATTTGAAGGTCTTATCGGTTCGGAAATATAAAAACATGACAAGAAAATTAAGGTACTTCTATCTTTACATACATACTTACATACACTCATGTCTGTATCCTCGAAGTGTATCGCCGAAACGGCTGGACTGATTTCTAAGGTACTTTCTCTGGCAGATAGCTAATGTTATAACGAGTAACATCGGCTACTTTTATTTTAGAAAAATCCGCGGGTTCCGCGCAAAAAATATAAACAGCAATTACTTACTCAACACTCTCAACACTTAGCAACAATTACTCGCAAAAATACATCCGATAAGTAAGATTAACATCAAAGCCAACCAGCAAAAGTAATGGCCGTTCACGAGCATGACGGACGTTTGGGTGGTTGATAGTCGACACGCTATTCTGTTAACCATCGCGCCGCATGGGTGCACTGTTGAGAGCTTAGCTACACCTCCGTCAAGTGTGGGTATTTTCAGACTTTTTTTAGACATTTAAAGGATGGGAAAGGTGTACACCGTTACCGGCACTATAAACACTCACGACACCTTTGTTATAACTCGTGTTAAGGCTCACCAGCAGATAAACACGACTAAGCTGATAGTGGCGGTTAACCGGTTTTCTGTGAAATGGTACTCATTACTCTACATTCTTTCTTTAATTACTTATCTACTTATGTAAGATTTCACTACCTACTAAATTCTCATTCTCAGTCCGAAGTGGATTAGTCAGCTGTGTGTATTAATATAATAAGCTATCTCTTAAATAAATAAATATGTAACAATATTGTATTCTCTAGAGTCCCCTCATAAATCTCCCTCTTTTAAAAAAATGTTTAAAAGCCAAAGGTACTAAAACTCCAACTTTTCAATTCATGCAGTCGTGGTAGAATCTGAGCTGTCACTCTACAATTGAATACGTCATAAACCTGTTAGCTAAAAAATAGGTACATAACACAACCGCCACACCAAACTCCTGGAAACAATCTGCTTTACGAATCAAATAAAACATAATTTACAAATAAATATTCAAAACACATTAGCCTCAAAGTACAAATAACGATCACGTATTCGTTCATCTTAGTGTGGGGTTTGGGCGACCGCTGCGCTCGGCGGCCGGCGCGCGCGCAACCCGTGATTAATGTGATTATTTGATTGTTTAATCATGGGGGCACGCAATGCAGGGACGCTCTAGTACTCATACATCGGTAGGGCTCTCTCAGTCCTACCAGAGTAGCTATACTTACGTCAGAGTCATCAGTCTAGACGCAATGCAAGGATTTCATTGTTCACTGTCCTCAACAGATTAGGTTCGCTGCGGGTATTCATTTGTAGGAAGCAAAGATGGAACGTATAATATAGCACGGCCTTATTATTAATTATAGGTAGGGTGTTTTGAGTTTGTGCGTTTGTAAGTATCTAGTACAGTAGTAAGAACTCACTGATTTACCTATTGGCCTTTCATAGCGGTGGTTCGTGTGCGATTTCTGGTCACGAACCTCAGATTCTTCAAATTTTATTTGCATGCAAGACAAATTCATGAGGAACCCTGAAGAATTCTCCATAAAGTTCTTAAAAGTTCGCCAATCTTAACACTCTCTATCACACTAAGTGGTGCCTATGGCCTAATCTTTCTCAAACTGAGCAGATGTAAGTCACAGGTCTCAATCCTAAAGCCTACACGCAAAGCGCAGGCACTCTTTTTCGGTAAGACTGATGAAAATGCCTGTATCAACTTATAGAAGAAGCTAGACTGATAAAAAAATAGAACAAATTTATATTTGTTTAAATTTATTACTTAAATATTAGATATAGAAGAATAAAATGACTGGCGGTAACTGCGTTCGAACACCACGCACAGGACGTGAAACGAGTCCAAGCATATAGCTTAGTTGAAGGGGTTAGCAGAAATACTAGTTATATGAGACATACGATACTGGTATTGTGGTTTAATAAAACAAGGCTACAAAACTATTCGCAATCTGAAAGCGGAGATATTCCAGACTTCATTCTTTTTTAATATAATTGTAACATCTTTTTCTTGTAATAGAAAAGAATGTCATCAATGCTCACATAGACATTATTCCATAGGAACAAAACAAACCTCATTAGCGCAAAAGCTCTTATGGATCACCAATAAATTAAATTAATTATTTACTTATATATGCTAAAATACAAATACACGTGATGTTCTTAGAAATCTGTCTAAATACTCCGCCTGAGCGGCGCGGGCGCATGTACTACAAAAAAGCCCATAGTTAAGTAATGCCAATCAATTATTAGAAACGTAGGGATGGGCAAAAAGACTGAATTCGCGATAAGCTTGGGAGTATGCGGGATATTCTGAGCACGCGACGAGGAATCCGGGACCCGCGGCGCTTCCCAGTACCGGCCCACCTCCTCTGTGCAATTCAAAGTAGGAAATACACATATTAAATTAAACTAATTAATTAATCAAGCATTCAAATGTAACAATAACGAAAAAAAGATTGAGACCGTGATTTCCTTTTTTTATTTTTTTCTTCATAAACGTATGAAAAATTCATGAAAATTCATAAACATTCTTAGGGCTTTAGCCGAAGCTAATTAAGCGGCGGTAGCGTAATTGGTAAGGCGTCGGACTTGCGATCAAGTGGTTGCAGGTTCGAACCCCACCCAGTGCACTACCGACGTGAACCCACTCCTAACACAAGCGTTAAGCTTAGCTGGAGGGGTTAACGAGATTACTAGTAACGTGTGACCCACGTTACTTGAAATCTATTTTTTTTTTTTAATTTACGTTCTACACACATACAGATGTTGCGCGGCGTTATATTTATACGCTTGAATATGTCTATGTGGGTTGGTGTAACTGTTTCTGTGTATAACATGTATGTATTTCCTCATTAAAATTATATCTAAGTATGTTCATAAGTGTTTCAGAACCCACAGATGTTTCGTTTGTGTCTAGAAGACGCTGTGTAATAAATACATATGTCAAAAAAATGTTGCCATGATGTTGACATAATAATATTACTTTATTAGAATTATAATTCTTACTTGCGGGATTCCCTATATTAACCTAAAAGGCGACAATTAGAATGTTATTGTGCATTCCACACTTGATATTATTCCCCATTATTTATATTCTTCAATAGACTCAGAAATTAACAATTAAGAGTCCGGATCGCCGGCGATCCTTTGTGATGGCTTTGTAGCAATGAATAAGAATAAAATGTGCCGAGTTGTGTCCATTTTTAGAATCGGTTAATCGCTTTAAACAAAATATAAATTAATTGATAATAGTGGGGCGCCATAGCATGCGCCCGAGTCGCGCAATGCGAGTCCTGCGCGTATGAACCACACGTAAAAGCGCGCTGTCCAGCCGTGAGCAATGATCGAGAAATGGCCGGAGGGTATCATTACTCAACCATTTGTTTGTATAATAATACATGTATTGATCGACATTAATGTCATACTCACTTAGGCAATGTGAGGTGAATTTTAATGTTTGATGTTATGTTCTGAAAGGAGCGAGTTACCTCCAAGTACATGATACCTGTCATTTAGCTGTCTGTATGTATTTCATTTTGTACTACTACTATTTATAACGATAAAGCTCAGTCGAGGGAAGGGATGTTTTATTTTATTGACAACACTAAAGCTTATCCATAGCTACTAAACACAGAATAAAAAAGAGAATCGGCTGACAAATATTGGAGAAAATGGGACTGAACTGTTGTCTTTGTCTATTTATGTATTTATTTAACTATTCTGAATCAATGGGCAAACACTAGCTTCGATCACAGTGTACATATATTCCTGTCTTAATGATTGGGCGTCATTGCCTTACGCTTGGATTAAGATCGCTCTTAATCTTTATTGACATGAGCCTACACCGTGTAGATATATCGATATTTTTGCTACTTCTTTAATAAAATCTTGTACCAAGTAAAACTAGAATGTTATGTTAATTAGTGTTAATTTTAAACTTGATACATGGCCAACACAAAGACAAATTATGTTATCTCTACTAGTTAATCTTATCGTGATGCAGTATTATTTTTTATTATAACAACGACAGGCGGCTTTGATTTGACTTCAAATTTTAAAGTCTTTCTTTTCTTTCCAAAGTATCCTGGGACATAGCCTGAGACATATTCACACAGCTATCTAGACCCAAACTAAGCACAGCTTGTATTATAGATTCTAGAACACGGACAAACATAGGTACATACGAGTAGTTTCTTTTGTAAATACATACACATTATAACCCCAACCCAAGATTTGGCTGTGGTGCGAATCAAGTATGTCAAAAAGAGTCCTTCAGTGATTCGCACCACAGTGCGAATTAACGAAGTCCAAAAAAGACAGTGGCCGGTTCACACTATAGTGCAAAACAGCCAATTCAAAAAGGTTCATTATGCGATTCACAGCGTGGTGCGAACAACTCGTGGTGTGAAACAACGAAGCACCCAAAATAGAAGCACCCACAAATTTAGCGATACCCGGCGTGGCAATCGAATACACTAACGCCACGCAACAGAAGTCGTAAAATATACATGTATAAACGAACCCAGCTAGAAATCAAAGCTCACTACGTATTTTTTTCCATGTTGGTTTAATATTACCTGAAATCTTAATTTCCAATATACCCTGAAACTATTCAACATATATAGGCGAAAGTTTAACTGAGGAGGTTGTTATGTGAAGATTTATATCACTTTAAAAGGGCTGGACCCTTCAACTTAGTAATTATTTGTATGAGTATAGATACACATCGCTAGTTGACTTATTGCCACTGAATATAATTTGTAAACACACGCATTGTAATTAATGACGACAGAAAAATAGTGGCAATGGCTTCCTACCACTACTATGGTACTGCCAGTATTCGATTGTGACCTATAGATAAGATAAATAGTAATTTTGTTTTTTTTAGTTTACTGAATAGGGTACCTACTACTTACTTTACCCTTTACGCAGCCAAAGGGTAAAGATGGTTCGTACCTTTTTGATACAATGCTTAAGGAGAAAGATTATTAGTTAAATCTAATCATTCAAGAAGATAAATTATCACATTAACAACATTTAACTAATTATTTCTTTTAAATGTTAATAATAATCCGAATAAGGTTTTTAGGGCACGAAGAATAGGGAATGTTGCCCGGAAACCTGGGACCTGGCCTTCAACAACTGAAAACTGAAAGTGCTTTTTTCGTGAAATAGAAACATATTTGTCTTTTGAAATTTTGACAGGTCAACGTGGCTGGTATTATATAAGTTAAATGTAAGCAGAATGTAGGCAGAGAAATGGCATTTCAGAGATAGTACTTGAATATTTTACACTATTTGAGGAACCTAGATCTCTAATAAAACTTTCCAATCCTGATTATATATAACCACAACAAGTTCTTCAATCTCAGATTTTCGTGGATTCGTCACCAATCGCATACCAGCGAGGTGGGTGGCACGTGACGTCTGCCCAGACCACCACGAACAGACTTCACAAAAACTGTAGAACGACTCGAGCACACAAGAAACGCCACTCCGGTGTCCAGTCCATTGATGAAATACCACGAAGCAGGAGTTATGCATCCGTTGCGTCGGTATACCACCATCGATGTGACCATTAATGGGTATTAATATTCGTGAAAGGCGAACTACTGCGCGCAAGAAGAGCTTCAATACTCAATAAACGTTGGCGTGATTTCTTTATAACTTCAATTAAATGCATTGAAACCTGTTTTCGAAATATGTATAGGTAGACCTGTAGTCTCAGCGACGACCGGAATTAAACCTATTTGTAAGCAGTTACAACTGATGGGCAATGCAGTTTGAGAGGGTTTGACCCATAGTCCACCACGCCTAATGCAGGTCGGCAGACTTCACATACCTTACCAAACCTTACGGAGAATAGGCTTAGGTCCACAAGTTTTCCCACGGTATTGTAATAGTTTGATTTTAACTAGCCGTACCCCGTAGTTTCATCGCGTTAATGGTCACTACTTCACGTCTAAGGGTCGTACCCTACATACATGGACATAGTCTATACTGTTCCTTATGAATATGGCCATCATATACAAAAAGGTGTTTTTCGAATCCGACTGGTAGTTCTAGAAATTAGCGCGTTTAAACAAACAAACAAAAACACCCTTCAGCTTTATTACATTGGGATAGTTAAGCACTACCGGAGAACGAGCTCCAATCCTGCAGTGTGGCCCCATGATGGTTAAATCCCTCGGTTATCGTTGTTACTCTAGTCACATTAACGAGCAAATCCTAATTACCTATATTTATTAGCTTTTACTAGTATTATTATATTTATATATGACTGCAGACGAAGACAAACAGTGTTGTATTGTACGTATGTATGCTAACTAATTATGCTTTTTCTTGATGAAGTTTTAGAAGTGATACTTTTTAGCTCTTAATAAAGTCCTGCCTACCTAAAAGAAGGACGAGTCACGGGGCGGGATTAAGACGTCGACATGCTTTCGTAATCAGGACTTGAATAATGAGTAAAGTAGAAGTACTGCAGTATTGAATAATATAGATACCTGATGAAAATAATCCCTCGGATTTACTCACATTCTTTATTTACACTACTTTACACTTAACGCGAGGATCAATACTCGTAACCCTCGAGGTGTTCAAAGAAAATTTTAACTGTCATGAAATTTGTACTAATTTTAATATTATACAAAATTAAACATTCATGATAGTATTTTACATAACGAGTGATGGTACAAACTGCGATCACATAATAGCTGCCCTTGATATCTTACAGATAATCTTTAGATGGACAGATGCTATGGATTTGTCTTAGCAGATGCTCACAAATTAGGTAAGTAAGTTACCGAAATTATGTGAAAGTAAGAGAAAAGAATTACATGATTATTCTTACAAATGAATTTATACACGATACAGTTTCATGTGAGTATAAACGTAAATTGAATTGAGAAAATAGTACTAGGATGGCAGTAGAAATATAATCACATAATTTTTTTCATATTTAAAACATCATCATCAACATCAGACGTCCACAGCTGCACACAGGTTTCCCCCAAGACTCTCAAGAGGACCGGTTGGAAGTGGCCGGCATCCACCAACGACCAGGACGTCTTAACGAGGACGTCTATCCACGTTTTAAAGTTAAAAAGTGTTAATAAATAATATGTGCACCTAAATATTTAAACACCGATTTAAACGTATATCTGTTTCATTCGAAAAGAATTAAAAATATCGCATTTTTTTCAAGTGTGGCCCGCTACCTCTTGCAATATTTTTTATTTATTATTGCTAAAAAAAAGTACCTGGCACTTGGACGGACGCACGACAGAAATATGGAACGTGAACGCAGACTGAAAAGGTCGGTCGTAGTCGAATCTCGCATTGTCGTAATACCTATGTACCTACGTATATACCACTGCAGATAATACCTATTAATAAATTACCCGGAGGAATGATGAGTAGTTTTATCATATTTGGAATAACAAATTGACAACTTTAACCAAAATAATACGTATCAGTTCCCCATTACACCCTATTTTTCATAAAAAACCTACAATCAGATAAATAAAGCAATCAATATTGAGCAGCGGGGTATTAACGGTATAATTGAAAACTCAAACAAGGGACAGTTTTGTATCGCGCTGTCCTGCCTTCCCCATAGGGGTCTCGACGGACGGTGGCCCCTTGATACAATTAAAAAGCCATAATGTTCCCATGGTCATCAGGTAGTTAAATCAATGGGTTATGTGTCCATGGTTGGGGAGTCGATTAGTTAAATGCTCTTAATTTGGATATTTATGGTCGTGACGTATTCAATTAGCAGTTTGTTTAAATCGTTCAGTTAAGTGAATGACGATACATAAGGAAATGATGAATGATATTGAGAAACGGTTGATTTATGGGATGCTCATGGTTATTGTATCGCCAAAATCAGAAAACTCTCAGTTTACAAACAATTAGTTTAAAAAACAACTAAGTCGGCCAACCCGACGATAAGCAGTTATGGCGGTGCTTGTAAATTGTATCGCTAAGGGTGTTACTTGAGCGTTGGTCATGATATCCCTTATTTGATTAATCTCTTTTGAATCTAGCGACCAGTAACAAGTAGATACAGTCCTACGCTAATAGTTTTGGCAATAAATAAAATAAAGAAGCCTTTATTTCTACCAAAATGTAATCTGTAATTTAACAGTAGATATTCAATATTCAATATTATAATTTAACAACTATATTAAGAATTGTTAGTTTAAATCATGTCTGTGTGAGAGAAAAAAATAAAGTTATTATTGTTATTATTTAATGCTATAATTGCGTATATATTATATTAATTTATATATAATTTAGATCATTTCAATTGTAATTTGAAAAAACTCACAATTAATAACAGACATATTGTTTTAGTTTAAATTAATAATATAATAATATCATGTACATAAACTTAACAATATTTAAATAATAACAGAGAAAATATTCAAGACCCCTCATGTGAGGGTGAAGGCCTCCTCGAAACTTTCCGTGTTACAGGTCTTTCTCTTCTCCTGTCACCTATCGGCCCAGACCAAATGTCACTCGTTCCATCCTTCGATCGTCGAATAATTAAAAGCATCAGTTACTTTTGTTTGGCTCCTAATAGTTGTCTGTGGGACTTTTTGAATTTTTCTAATGTTCATGATAAGTACTCCTCTGCGTAGCTCGTTGCCAAGATCTTATTTTATTTTTTCACTCTGTAAGAAAACTTCCATGTCTGAGACGCGTAGATAGCAGAGGGTAGGAATCCATGGCCTTTTTCTTTATTTCTATAGGCATTGAGCTTTTAAGTACCTACTTCTTTTAAGCGTCAATTTTTTTTCCAAACTCCCGTAATTCTTCTTTCCGCTTCTAAATCATTAGTTTGCTTTAAAAAGAGATCCGTTTTCCTAAACAAATGTACCTAGGTATCGACATATTCTAAAAGTTTGCTTCCAAGATTTATAGGGTGTTTTATAGAGTTTGTTATATTTTGGCAATAGGCAATTTAAATGAGTTAGCCATGGGTAGTAAAGATCACAAAGGTGTAGTGGAGATCATCTTTTTCTCCTTTTATCTTCTCCTCCCCTCTTTGAAATATTACCTTAATCGCTTTCTATAATCCATAACTCAAGCAAGGGCTTCCAATATAAATAAATATTGTGATGTTGCCTTATATCATTTTTTATGATTGTTCCAGTTAATCATGTCACATGTGACAGGGCAGATGCACCCGCACACCGAGATAACGTCACGCTGACCGTTCAGCTGAGGGTGTACAATTAACCAGCTCGCATCCATATCAATTGTGCATCGTTTACCAATCAACAGTCTCACTGTTGCGCACGCGCATCATACAATTAAACCACATCAGATAAATATATTGATGACGGCGAGGACTCAGAGTGATTAACGTCAGGATAATTGATACTGATGATGATCGTCCGTTGAAAGTGATGCTAATTTGTTATGAATTCAGATTAGTCTTTACTGACTTAATAAAGCTGAAGAGTTTGCTTTTTTATTTGAATGTGTTAATCTCCAGAACTACCGGTCGGCCACCAGCTGTTAAGAAGGACTGTGAAGTGTAACAAACCTTCTGCAGACTTGCTATCGGGAATAAAGCCCATTCCTATATGGGACCTTTACTTTATAATAAAACTAAGGATTGCCCGCAACTTCATTCGCGTAAAAATAATTTTTCTATCCCTCAGAAAAACTACTTTTTCGGAATAAAATGTATGATTAGTAGTTAAAGCGTGAAAGTGTAACAAACAAACAAACGAATAAACAAACCACGCACTCAATAATTGATTGCTTGGGCTTCAATGATACGGAAAAAATCATAGCTAAATTTGAACAACACATAAGTTTCTAATCCACAAAGATTTTGTTATTTATTTCATTTTGTTTCCTTTTAGTTATGATAGAGACTGGACCCCACAACACAGGGTATCCTAGTGTGGGGCCCAGCGTACTGTAATAGTTATGTGATCTCTTTGTAAAACAATAAATTTATTATTATTATTTATTAATCCAAACGAAACTTTTAGTTTGTCGATGTGAAATGTCGTGAAAAATAATAGTAACAAAACAAACTTACTTAGCCTAACTAACTAAACTCTTACACTCCTTAATGTATTTATACTTAAATAATTTTGATTCGACGCCAAACATACAAACAAAATGAAATTAGAAAGATTCGGCAAAGGGACAGTTTTGCAAAATTAAGAATACGATTGAATATTAATTAATTCAATGCGAGAGGAGACCACTGAACTAAATTGTAATCTGGATTGAAATTGTAGTCGGGATTGCTGAAATTTTATCTCTTAGGTTTTAGTGCGCAGTGTTAAGTTTTATTTGGGTATTGTTAATTTGTTATTTTTTAATGTAAATTTTATGTTCAATGAATCCTTTGAGCGTCTATAATTGATGTACATATCAGAAATGTGTTTAAAAAGTGCAATAACCAATATTATATAGGTATGTGTATTGTTGATGCTCTTCAATAAATATACAAATCGCTCATAAATATATCTGAGCAAAGAGACTTTTGCGTAATTGTTAAACGATTCTCGAATAGATCATGAAGTGTCAATGTTACAGCAGATAATGATTGTGTTGGTAACCTTGCTGCTCTTGTCCGTAAATTCTTGCAAAAAAACTAACCTTTCTGGTTTATGTTCTTGAACTGAGCTTAGGCTTCACGTCAATTTATTAGGTAGAAGGTTAGATTTAAACGCTCAATTTCAAGATTTCAAGATCTATGCCTAGCTATCAACTTACAGAACGCTCGGCATACTTTGTTGAAAACACGGACTTGAGTTAATAGTTATATAAATATTATATTTAATTAAGGAGGTAATTATGATATTTGCATTTGGAGTTTAAAGTTTTAACCAGATACATATTTTGGTTACCTACAAACCTTTCTAACTAACCCCCCTGAGATACAGGTTCTGAGAGGACTTCAGTAAAAAGTATCTAAATATACTGCTACATACAAAGCCCGGAACAGTTAAATTTAAGCAGAAACTCTACGTGAAATACTATTTGACTAAAAAATAATTTCTTCAAAGAAATGCTTAGGTAATCTGTTATCGCTTGGTATGAACGTTGAGTGACGACAAACTCTGGGTTTCTTTACGTGTATCTTAGATGAATGAATTCTATAACTTCTTGTTCCAGCTATTAGCAAGTAATGTAGGTACCTCATCATCATGCATGCAGTGTGCAGACATATCTCTGAATGCAGTTTGCAACACAGGAACATTAACATCAACTTATTAGCATTAACAAGCATTTCGCAACCCAAGAATAAACAGCGTCAATCCGATTTCTACCAGCCGATTACACTAATTACACAAGCAACAATGGAGTCTGCAATCCTGTACAATTTACATTAAATCAACTATCGGTACACTAGAGCATCTAGCATCATTTTTCTACCAATAACAAGCGAGTGTTTTGAACTAGGAATACTGATCGAGCCAATGGCGGGTCGACGAGATGCGCGCGCGCCGCCCGCGGTCCGCCTTACCCCACCCTCTAGGTAGACTGTGCCAGACGTGTTAGTTCTAGACTAAATATAAATAAGAGAGTAAAATGTTGCCTATTTCCTGCGAAGCGTTACTTACGGTAAATACTAGGTACGTTATGTGAACGGCGTATCTACACGGCTCCCTAATCCTCCCAAGTACGTATTTATCACATCACTTCTTACCTCAGTCCGGAGTAAGAGAAAGATTTATAGTATGTATCTATCTTTTTCGCTATTGAGTTCTAGTTTTATTTTTTGTTAAAATCTGTTCATTACGATGTTCTGTTCATAAACACAATAATGATTATAAAAGTCTTCCTATGATCGGATAACGAAAATAATTAAATTACATCAACAAGAGAATGTTATCACAATATCAAACAATTAGCATGAACAAAACACTGGCCCCTGCCTTACCTGCCGCTAAATATGCACCGCGATCAATCACCGTACCATCGCGCTGTAATTGTGCGGGCGCGCGATACTGCGCCGCTAATTGTTTGGCCAGCAGTGGGCAATTTGTTGGGCACCACCTGCCCCACCGACTTATGGTAATATGGCGCGTGCTTGATTTCAGATACGTAACTCACACCAACTGTTTGTTTTTTTATACAGACAACATGCAATAATATGATTTAAATCGAATTAAGTGAGGGGAGTGATATCGGTCAGTGACATCTTGTAGTTAATTAGGAAAAATTTAATATCTATATTTAACGCGTTGGTTATTCTTTAAGCCTACCGATACTTACTAACTGAAGAGAAAATATTTTATGTGACGGAAAAGGAAGACAGCACTTGAATTTTCTTATGTACAAGAAAATACACGTAAACCTTGAGTCAACAACTTATATCTCCGTAGTTTTACTCCTCGACTTACGAGCCATACGACATACATAACCGAAGATACCCCTTTTCTAAAATCTTCTACAATGAGACATCTCTGTAGTTTACCTACAATGAAAGTCCGGCACCCAATAGTGCACAAACGGTAGTGATACCCAGCAAGCACACAAATTATCGTTGGTATCAGTAGTAGCTCACGAAAGTGAGCCTCGCGGGTGAGATATTAGCGGCTCGCTGCACCATAACCAACAATTTATGGACCCACCCGTGACGTACAGCGCTCGCTGGCACACTGCCTAATGACATCTTTAAGTTTTTAAACTATCATATATCAAAACCATTCAAGAGCGACCGATAAAGAGAGATTTTAGACTTAAAAATACTATCATAATCCAATCGTGTTGTTGTTCTAGCCCAAAACTAACTTTGTAGTTCATGACAGTGAATTTTATAAATTGCTTTCATTTACTGAATGAACAATGTCATACAAGGATAATACGAATAGGTAAATACGAAAACAGAGAGACGCGTAATTTAGGGCATACCTTCAGCAACCCGATACTCACACCGAACTTATAATATTATTAGATTATTTATTAGAGAGAGAAGAGAATTTATTAGAATATTGATTTCTTGCGATATTTAGAAGTTTTCTTAAAAAGTGGAATACTGTCAGTGAGGAAACATGATGTATGATTTTGTTTGTTTACGCGCAACTTTCAGTGGTTTGTGGAGTCACTTCAGCAACTGCCACTCCTCGAGTCTTGTAGTGGTTAAATCTTTTGAATGATTCGATGGCAACTGCTGTGAATCTGGTTGACTTTTAAGTTCGACAATTGTTGTATATTTAATGTTTTAATGCGGACGTTTAAAAAATTAAATATAGTAGACACTGTGAGTAAAAGCTAAAGCATAGAGTAATATTAATTCTACAATTCAAATCTGATAGATTGGTTATCCTTATTATTAGCAACCGTATAGTAAGGATAAGCAATGGGTGGATATACTGTCTCGATCACTGTAGTGTAGATCCGATTTAAGCAGGCAAAACCACTGCACTATCCCAGTAGCTCTGTACAACCGAATACTAGACAATGTTGAAATATTATGTAGTATACCATACTCGCTGAGTCGTTTACTTAGATGTGGGAACTTAAAATATTTCAGCCAACAACTAATAGATAAGTCGACTTGAGTCAGGCTGACGACGCCAAAATTATCCTTCATAATATACTAATATGTAAGCAATATCTGATAACAAACCCATAAAAGATGTAATTGTAAACGAACACTTGCTTTTCAACCAGTATGACTAATTAACACGATATTATATATCGCTTCAGGAAGTACTATTCTGCGTATTATCATACATATCATAATGTAGTCATGTAAGTGAAAATTACCAAATGGAATAGGTATACGTACTTGAAGATTAAAAAACCTTATATACAAAAAGCTTAATGAATTCATATGATATACGCAATACACATTTCAACATAGGTATTATATATGTACCTGCTATATTATATCAACCATACATGTCAATGTAGGGAAAATGTTTCAATTTGGACGATAAGGTACCGACACGATGCCTTCGCCAGGACTTTAACCAGTTTCCTTTCTACCTTATATTAATCACTAGCCGTCCCCAGAGTTTCACCTTCGTTTAAGGTCACTGCTCCGCTCCTATTGGTCGTAGCGTGATTTTATATAGCCTATAGCCTTCCTCGATAAATGGGCTATCCAAAACTAAAATAATTTTTCAATTCGATCCAGTAATACCTGAGATTAGCGCGTTCAACCAAACAAACTCTTCAGTTTTATAATATTAGTATAGATTAAAGGACATGGACAATAAAGAGCATTCAAATAAATCATCAATGTCATTCTCACAAGACAGGCCGTTGTTTGTCACTGGTTATGAAATGTGCCACTGTTTGCCACTAGTTATGAATATAAATGACCGTTTGCGTAAAAAAGAAGACTTACAGGGATTTTTATTAGTCATCATGAATTTTTAGGGAAGGAAGCTTTAGCAGGGATATCTATAATACATATTATTTTCCACTTCTTACTTATTGCGAATCAGTAGGTAAATGTACTGTATAAATATTTCGGACGTATTTCTTAATCAATTAAATGTGTTGGAGCCACTTGAAGTGATCAAATGCCACACCTAACACCTCAGGGCCCGAATTAGTTTTATTAATGGGTGTAACGTAATAAGTTTGTGAAGATAAATTGTGAATTGTTAAATTGATCTATCTAATTTTTTTCTACAACCACGTATAAGTACTTTATTTACATTACTTTTGTATTTTATTTTATACAACTATATTAACCACGAGTATAAAGATACTCGGAACACCAAACAGCCCTTCTCACAAAAGCCACCTCCGCCTCCCGTGGAGAAAGCTCCACCAGGATCATTAGAGATAGACCCTACTTACCAGAAGAAAAAACAGGACTATGGTATCTAACAGCAGTCTTTATACGGTGGATATAACGACCTAGACCAGATAGCATAATACAATTAATTGGGATGCAGGAGCTATTGAACGGGATGAAGAAATAAGTCTAAATGTAATTAAAACCGTAGTTAGATACAATAAACTTCAAGAATTTTTTATTAGAGATTATACGGTTTTACTCACGTTTGTATTTCGGGGATACCCGACTAGTTTCAGACCCGACGGGGGCCCTTTTTCAAGGAGTGAAGCGTCCTGCCGCGACGGTGTCATTTACCTTAAGTGTCAATTTCGTACAAAATTAATATCACATAACCGGCTCTTCGCAAGAGTTATGGCGTGCCTGTACTTATGCCAGCCTTAAAAAGAGTATATGTGTATATAATATGTGCCGTTTTACGATTTTATATTTTTTGTCCAGTCCTTTCATCGAGATTGCATTGAAGAGTCGTCGAACACAGAAAGTGTTCTTTTTCTTCATTCTTTACTTCGCGTGAACATAATCGCAGTTGATGACTTATACACATTTACTTGTACAACTAATGCGTCAACACAACATTAGAAAATGATCGCTGGATTATGAGTAGGTAATCTATACTACAATAATAACAAAATAATAAGAGTTTTTTGTTTGTTTGTAAAACGCGTTAATCTCTGGAACTACCGTCGGATTCGAAAACATCTTTTTGTAGATGATAGCCTGATTCATGAGGAATATCTCAGCTAGCATTATACATTGATTTTTGTTAAGAAAGTCTGAAGGAAAATTGCTTTCGAACTGCTTTATCCGCGAGCGCGCGCGCAGAACACGTGGCGCCACCATCTGAGACCTGCTTCTGCTAGGGTAATGGGTAGGTGACGCATAACCCTGGCCTCCCAACGAGTAACGAGCATTGCCAAAAAGAGACGAACTGTGTACGCCTCCATGCTAACATGTGTTTCTAAAATATCGTAAATACTGAAGTATTATAAATCACCAATCAGTGATATCTTTCCACCTATAGTTTCATTCGTATCAGCCCTCTCACATACCAAATATTCGCTTTATCGGTCAATTTCCAAGTTTAATTTTTAGTTTCAAAGAAGATTTCTGTATTAAACATCACGAATTTTCGTAAAATTGTTAGCGCTTTACACATTATTCACGGGGTCTACTACAAGACCCTAACATATGAGCACACCTTCCTGTAACACAACACTCGGTATAAGAAGTTTTACATTTACTACGGTTTCTAACATTGTACATAATAAATAATATGTCTGGCTATACATACTTGTGTAACGAAAACATATTTATTTTTTATTTACGTAAAGTTTACGTTGTAGTTAAAATTTAATTTGGCCGTGACTAGTCATAGTTGTATTTAAATGTGAAAGGATATGGGTCACTTGCGTCATACACCGAACTGCAGCACCCAACATTGATAGGGACCTCTTAGAGCTTATCAAAATACTCATTTTAAAGTACATTTTTGTATTGTAAAGTGTAATAATAGTGATAGGTATTATTTTAGGATATTTTTGTCGCCATTTGCCTGAAACGGAGAAAGATGTCACCGGACTGCAATAGTGGACTACGCGCGTGTTTATTAACAACGTAACCTAAACGTCACTTTGTAAATTATATTTATTAATATTTAATAAATTCATTTACAAAATTTCGTATCTTTCCTGTTCGCCATTGAGGAGTTCCACTATCCACCTCCTGACTCCATCATCAGACCAGCTCAATAGTACCAGATTATTGCATTGTTACTAAACTTAAATAAGTATGCAAAGTTTCAGCTCAATCGGAAACCGGGAAGTGAGTCAAAATTAACTTCTAAGATTTTATTACATTGTTAGTTAGTTTTTCCTCGATTTCCGATTCCATCATCAGATCCTGACTTGATGATAATGACCAGACCTCGGGGTTATACCCTTTCGAACTAAAAAAGTTTTTTTTAATCGGTTCACAATTGGCGAAAATATAGATGAATATACACAAAAAAAAAAATACACACAGATTAGTACCTCCTCCTTTTTGGAAGTCGATTAAAATAAAAACAGTTATGTAAGCTATTGATAATACTGAAGAGAACCGAACCCGTGTAGTAGATTCCTAAAAACAAAAGTCTAATTAGTAAATCTACAGTTTTACTATTCCTGTCAACCTCTAGCATAGCTTTGCTATAGAAAAATCATGAAAAACAAAATACTGAAAAATCATGAAAAAGAAATACTGATAAAATATCACTTAAAGACTCTGCTCAAATTAATTGCAAACATCTCTCAATGTACCACACGACTTATCACATGCATTACTCACTGATTCTATAAATTGTATGCATGATATTTCCATACACGGAACTAGTTCTTATTCACTGAATTGGTATTCAATGCATTCCACTTAGCGCTTAGCGAATGTAACATTCACTGGAAGACTCTCTTCCAGTGACTCTTAGAAAAGAAACAGGGAACAGCTGACTCATTATCGTGACATCGTATCAATTTAGGCGACATGATGTATTTGCTTTATATTATCAATATTATAAAAAAGGGTACATTCACACCTGGATCGTTTTAAATAATAAGTCGACAATAACAAGTCGACCTACATTTCGCAATTTTCGTAAGAGACGTGTTATCGGTAAGCAAATATCGATTCACTTTCATAAGAATTTGCACGAGTTGGCGAATGTATAGCCATCAATATTCACGATATTAACTCACTTATCACACAGGGTAAACATCGATAACGTCAGGTGCTTGTTTGTGCTTTAAAACATGTTGGTATCTAATGTGGGTCACAAACACACCTGCGTATGCAGCGCTCTCTATATTATGTCTATCAGTACATGAAAAGTCTAATAACTGATCCTTGAATGATTGTACCTCCAGACGCACTTACAGAACGCATATAACTTACTAGCTGTCTCGAAACTTTAGTAAATTTTCCTCGTTTTTGCAATATTTTTCATTGATGCTCCGCTCCTATTAGTCGTAGCTGAATGTTATTTACCCTATAGCCTTCCTCGATAAATGGGCTATTCAACACTAAAAGAATTTTTCAATTCTAACCAGGAGTTCCTGAAATTAACGCGTTCAATCAAACAACCAAACTCTTCAGCTTTATAATATTAGTATAGATTCATTAACTTTGGCGATTTCCAGGAACAAAGTTGCAATGGGAAAATTGAATATAAGACGCCCCCCAGCCCGATGGACGGATAAGAAGAAGATTGCTGGATACAGAAATCGAAAGACCGGGTGCTATCGCGCACATTGGGAGAGGTATATGTCCAGTAGTGGACTGCGGTAGGCTAATTGATAGATTGAAGATAGCAAACAAGCTCACGTCCCGCCTGATGGTAACTGAAGATGCCTATGAACATTCGCCACACTAGCAGTGTCTCTTACACGTTGCCAACCTTACATATCTGGCCGCTCTCTCTTGATGGAACGGCAATGTCCTAACTTAAAAGCAGAGACAGAAAACTACAGTGGCAATGTAGGAGTTCTCCCAGGAACTTCCCCAGTGGAGCGGCTCTGATGTGGGCAGAAATTTCAACATAAAATCTGTCTACCCTACCTTGTTTACGCAGTACTGCTAGCATAGTGTTCTATATCAGCTGGCAAGTTAAGGAGAAGGTTAGTAGCAATAAGGATATAAACCACTAATGTTACATTGTCCATAGGCACTGCTCATTCTAGGCTGGGCCGACTACTTACTTATTTGACATCTTAATGGTGTTAAAAAATCTGCTATGTACTTTTATATTTAACAATTATATAAACGAAAAGATATCCGTGTCTTCGTTCGCGTGGAAATTTTGATGTGCATGTGTGAGTTTATCCCACAGGAACCGTACATTTTTTCGGGACAAAAAGTAGCCGATGTGTTATTACGGGTTCCAGACTATATCTAATCTATCTCTGTGCCAAATTTCATCCCGATCCGTTCAACCGTTTTTGCGTGAAAGAGTAACAAAGATCCATCCTCACAAACTTCAGCCTTTATAATATTAGTAAAAGCCAAAGCTTTTGGATGGATGGAAGTTTGCTACTAAACCACTCACCAATGCTCACGTCCCATTCATCCCGCAAATTTATTTTGCAAATATGTCTATTGAGACACTTTTAAAAGTCGATTAATTTTTCAATGGCTTGAGAAGAAATACCGAAACAAACTCAGGGATACAGTAGCTCAAACTAAGCTCTATCGCATATACATTAACATATTAACTCAACTCTACATTTACTGAACAAGTAATAACCAATATGTATATACGGTGGCTTTGCAGCAGTGGTGGGTGAATAAGAATCGGTATAAAGCCTACAAGCCAAATCATTAGATTTGACTGCACGGATGGCGCAATGGTTTAAGTGGTCCCCACGCCACTACGCCGCGCCGAGTGTTGTGGGTTCAAATCAAATGGATATGGAATGGAATGGTTCAATCAATGGACAAAATTGTGTTATCTACAAATAGTTGTCCCGAGTCTGGGTGTTCGTTGTATCCGTTGTTTGAGTGCATGTGAAGCCCCCGCGACAAACGAATATCCATAACGTGGGAGTTGTCTCCTTTTTAAAAAAAAGAGAGATATTTTGACATAACCAGGTGGCCAACAAACAGTAAGTTAGCCTGATGGTAAGTAGTATCGATGTTAATTTAGATATTTGTAAGAAAAAACTAATATTTGAGGTATTAGCGTTTGACAACTTGTGACTCGCTGGTAGCTTACTTTTGTTCCTTCTTTGTGAAAGGTACTATTTTTATGTTGTCTTATTCCCAATAAAACGTATTAAATGCCTACTGCGACCAGGAGCATAATACGAGCCAGAAGTCTTGCCTTTCCCTATCAGCAGTTAATCACGTTTTTAAGACAGCCATTCTAATACTTTAGACATCGCAGCACACTTAGAAACATGCAATTAACCGACACAAAGTACCCCCAGAATGTGAGCAATTATCTATGAATTTACTATTCATGGACAAAGCCTACGCAATTCGAGAAATTTAAATAATTACACAAATTGACAGTCATCCTGTTTAGTAAACATTATCTTTTAGTAAATAATTATTGCCTTCCGTAATGCAGGGTTCAGTCTTTGCTAAACAATATTGGCGTTTAATTTGTAAGTATTATACTTTTTAAAATGAAATTAAAAACATTAGTGCGAAGTGCACTAATGTTTTTAATTTCATTTTTACGCGTTAGGTTATTATTAGATTATTTACGATATTTATTACAGGGTACTTTCTTAGTAAATTCGATATTCTTCAACAGTTATGAAGGAGAGTACTTACTGTTCGGCACTTACACTTACACTTAACACAAGCAAACTATCCAACCATAAGAAAAACAGGTAACTTCTCTTTTTAAATAAGCAATATCGTAATTACCCCTTAGGGTTGGACTTGCGGACGAGTGGTTGCGAGTTCGAACTCATCCAGTACACTACCGGTGAAAATCCACTATTACGGCATTTTATTAGACACACAAGCATTTTATTAAGATTAGTTGGAGACATTAATGAGAATACTCGTAATTCGTTCGTTCGTTTCTATAATTAAAAAAACAAAACGCGCGAGGCGTCTTTGGGCCATCTGGTTAGAACGAAGTTCCTTTAGCTAATAGTACCATTTGTGAAAGTTGTCGCAACTAATATACGAATAATTAGTAAACAAGATATTACCGTAGTATCGCGCAGAATCCACAGATGGCGTAAAAATAAAATAAATCAAATCGCGGTCAGCATTTATCGTTGCGCTAACACTTTTTTTCGGCTAGCCGTAGTTAGTGCGATAAGGAACCTCTTTCCAAAAAGGACTAATAATTGTGCTGCATCCGTGGTTACGGATGCAGCAATTAACTAAAAGATTAAATAAAATTAACAGCCGTTAATAGACGTGGCAACGACAGCTATTATATTAGATAGAAGATAGACCGCTCATTATATTATTCCTGACTAAATAATAATATGTTAACAATGAATTCGCGTTTATTAAACTACGAAAATATAATGAATGTAGTTGGGTGTGTCTCTATATGTTACGTATCGTTTCCGCTCTCATACGCGATATGTTATCAGTAATATATTCATGTCAGAGAGTCGGCGCAAGTGGGTCGGGTTAATGGTCCAATACTCAATAGATATACCATAGGAAGTTTTTCTAGAAATTATTGTAAAGGGTGGTATAAATTAACTTTATGTATAATATTAGTAAAATATATCAGTTAATATACTGCATAAACGCGTTTGCATTTTATTATAGATGTTTGAGTAACTACGTAAGTATGTTAAAGGTGGATAATTCTGGAACTTACAATAAAGTAAGATATTGGAAGCTTTACAATGTAGAAGCTAACACTTTTATGTAGTTAACACCATTAATACCGGTATTCTTGTCATTATTAACGTTTTACTTAATCAGTGGGAATACTACTATAGAGATAACTTTAACGATCACATTAAATAACTGTCTGTACTAACAGATCAAAGCAGCAATGTAACGAAAAGCCCAAACTCAATGGTTACGGCTACAGTGTAATACAAGATGTTATGAGAGCAATAAAGTCTTTTAAAACCTAAAGTAGTCCTGGGTATGATGGTATAGTTACCTACTTGTTGACAAATAACGTACCCGTACATCTTAGCCACATTATAAACCTAAGTATTTCAACCGGTGTATTCGTTAAGAGTCTAAAAACAGTAATAGTTAAAGCGCTCCTCAAAAATAATAATAAGGAAGATTTAGCTAATTACAGACTTATAGTTTAATACCTGTGTTTTCTGAAGTTGTAGGAAAAACTATTTCGAATGACAACCTTATCTAAACAATATTATCTAAACACGACATTTAGTGCAAAGAACAGAAAGGTTTGGAAAGAAGAAAGCATAAATACAGCAATTTATAATCTGTTAAAAAACATTTATGAAAAACTTTGGTAAAAAACACCTATTCAATAAGCTTAGCGTTTATGGAATAAGAGGAAATGTGCTCAATTTCCTAAAATCATTTTTCAAAGATTGCAAGCAAGACACGGAAATAAGTAGAATTTGCTAGAACCATACAAGATGGTGTACCGGCAGCGTGCTCCGGTCCGCTTCTCTATCTAATTTACATTACTGATTTGCCACGGCACGTTGAGAACCTCATGGTTTTGTTTTTGCGGATTAAAGCACTGCATTTGTAAAATTTTAAAATTTGGATACCCATCAACGGGATAATTAAATAATACTCTTAAAGATTCTATGACTTGACAAAAATAATATAATTTGTTTATTAACTTACAAAAAAATAATTTAATTTACTTTCATCAACGCACACCTCTAAAACATGTTACTGTAGAAATAGTCCAGTCAATTTGGCCAAAATATATAATAAGCATAAAACTATTAAAAACCTTTATTTTGGCATTCTACATGTTGTCTAAAAATACTAGATAGATATTATGTAGGTAGATTTAGATATTCAAGGTAAAAAATCTCCATCGTCGCATATATCTCGCTTTCTATGGCTCAAAGGATGTTGACATCTACTATAGAATTGTAAAACATAATTAACCGTTTTTGCAGTTGAGCGCGGAGACCAATTTCTAATTCAAGTTCAACCGTGAGTCTCCGTGAATAAAACTATAACCTTATATAAAGTTACTAAACCACTAAAATATTCCTAATTATGAATTATGTGTATTTTATCACACTTCACATTCCGAGGTGATACGCTAATTGGACTCGGCTAAATATAATAACCAAGATATCCACCAAATACATATTGCTAAACATTTAGGTATAAATATCGACAGTTAACTAAATTGGCAACTGCAAGCAGAAGACGTTTGTAAGAGACTAAATACATCTTGCACACACATATTATGTCTTTTCTAATTTGTCCATAAAAGTTTACATTCGAACTATCGTAATAGCTTATCAATGTCTGGTTGCATCAGTTCTAAGGTTTGAAATTATGTTCTGGGGCAATTGTAGTTCAAGTGGTATCACAGCGATGTGCAATTTAAAGACCATAGACAGTTGCAAATCAATGTTTAAGTCCCTGAAAATACTAACTTTTCTTTCATTGTATATTCTTAATTCGTTCCACATCATCATTTTTATGATACCTTTATAAATTGTTGCATGCTAATAAATTTTACGTACATTCAATGCAAATAAACTTTGATTTGATTTGTGCCAGACATTATAAGATGACATTTTCTTATGAACCTCAACTTCGATGCCTTTAAATCTTGACACTTGAAACTTTTTTTAGTTCACTACTTTAGTACTTAATTGGAAATTAATTTTTTTACTAGATTTCTCCAGAGATATAATCTATGCAATAAAAAAGAATCAATAAAATGTAACGAAAATATCGCGCAACAAACCAACAAAATGATACAATTTTTAAAACCTGTTAAAAATGTAGTTTTCGAAGAAAGTCATGACTATTTTGTCCATATCATATAGTAATACTCTAAGTATGAATAGTCTACATACTATGTAGGTATATCAGACTACAAATGATAAATAATATGCATAATATGTTTAAGAAACATGAACTCACGCGAACACTCACCGATTTCCAGTGATTCCCTCGAGTGCTTGAATGAGTAACTACTCATTATTACATTATGCATTACGCAAAATCGCTTTCATACTATTTTATAGAAAAATCTGCTTCCACCTTATCACTAAACGTAAAGTAACTAAATCTACTAATTATCCACACAATAAACTGGTTGTTTAAACCTATTAGTAATGTCTACCTGTGGCCACGTGGGTTCCCTAACTAGATCCACTAAGGGATTGTCTGTTTCCAAATCCTCATCCAAAGAAAACATCACATATCGTACCTACATTTTTCTTATTCCTTTAAAAACTACCTTATTATTTGAAAGCTACTTTGACCCATTTGCTTTAACACAGAAATATCGATCATATAATCACAAATCATAAATTTAAAACATCAAACACCCCCGACTCGAAAATCCCTTCAATGATTAAAAAAGAGCTCTTCGAATGGCTGAACAGATTTTCTTGAATTATATCTAAGAACACTTTATATCAAGTTACCTTTCAAACAAAGAACAAACCACTTAAATCGGTTCATACGTTTGGGACAACAACAAACTTATAACACCCCTCTTTTTGCGTCGGAGGTTAAAAATATTGACTTACTTGTGTCACTGTATGTGTATTATTAGTATGAGTTACCAATTTACAGCGGTCCCTAGACGATCATGCGGCATGACATGCTAAATCATCATACTGCATGAAGGACCTATTGAGAGTCTATCATGCAGCATCATAATTCGCTTGGTATAATCATTTTATTCAGTCGAAATAAATACTACTGTGAATAGGTCTTCTGCGCTGGTATGGAAATGTCTCTGTCAAAGGCAGATTTATAAATAAATAAAGTTATGAAATATATACAAATAGAAGGAATTATCAATCAACTGCCAGCACGTAGTTTGCATGTCATGCACGTAGTTTGCATGTCATTCGCATCAATCAATATACTTAAACGGTCATGCATGCATGACAGCACGTAACGTATGTCATGTCGCATGATCGTCTAGGGATCGCTTACAAAGTCTTCACGTAGCCATGCACAGCAAATTACACCAAAATTACAAATCTTAGCTAAAATGTGTTTAGATATTAATATCATAAATTTAAAATATAAGATACCCCTAACTGGAAAATCCCTTCAACGATTAGAAAAGAGCTGATGATCTTTGAACGGCAGAACAGATTTTCCTGAATTATATCTAAGAACCCTCTCGATTAAGTCACCTTTCTAACAAAAAAAAACGCATTTAAATCGGTCAATTCGGTTAGAAGCTACGTCGCCACAGACAGACACACGGATATAACACCCCTCTTTTTGCGTCGAGGGTTAAAAACAAAAGAGTCGAACTACTACAGCGAGTACCTATTAAAGGTACAACAACATAAATAATAAAGGTAAAAACAGACATAATGAGTAAATATTTCTTGGAATGATGAACTTTTAGTTGATGTTCCAAATACTGAGCGCCTGAGTTGACATTTGCATGTCTCTGCGTCGTTACCGCTACAGCTGTTGATAAACCAGCTGAAATTATTCATGATGCAATCAAAATGCTATTGTAATAATCAAGAACATCGCGTAAAAGACATGCTATGTGACCGCTAGTGCCCTGCCACGGTAATGAGTTCATACATTTTAAAATAACTTTATTAGGCCATATGTACGTAGCACTTGAAACCGGGATACGGTAAATTGATTTTTATTACAAACTAGTTGCGCCCCGCGGTTTCACCCGCGTAATTCTCTCGTTAAGTTTTCTTAAATTTTCTAATTTTCCGCGCAACTATCTTAATTTTTTTCTTTCATAAGAACCTTCTCCTGACAATAACAAACACAAAAAAAAAGCATTAGCGAAATCGGACATATAGATTATACATTTAGATAAATTTGGCTTTAAAACTTCAATAAAAATAAATAAAATCGAGAACTATCCGTATTTCCTCATTTAGTAATTTGCATAGATCGGACAAAACTTTTATTATTTTTGGTTGCGTTTTTTGGTTATTTCTTGACTCATATATGTACGTAAGTGACGTTTAAACTCTATGTCTGCCACTTCCAGGTTTGCTAAAAATGGGATTTGGGACTAGTCGGCATTGTCAGAATACACAACACAATACAAATCTTACCTGACTCAAATCCATAGGTAGCGTAACTGCTCAACGAACTCCCAGAAGAAAAACCGTGAAGGAGATAGCAAAGTTCCTTATTCAGTGACACAATAAGAGAAGCACAAGAGTCAGTAAAGGTCGGCCGGCTAGTTGAGTCACAGATCACAGGTGCGGTCGCGGTTAAACTAAATGCGCGTGAGTGCCGGCGCGGGCGCATCGCAGCCGATCATTAATGATATAGTACGTAAACTGTCGCAGGTATGTAGATCGTGGAGACGTGTGACACTTATAGCGTAAGTTTTAAAAGTTTGATGGTGATATTAATACTTTTGTCAGCAGTTTAAAAACATACACAATTTATAATTATTTAGGTAATTTTTAAACACTTAGCGTAAGTTCTTTTTTATAAACAAGTGTAAGTAATTAAAATGTATCAACTGTTAAAATTGTTAGGTTTTTAACTCATACTAATAAAGCTTATAGCGTACAGCTAGTTATCAAATTGACATACACAAAAATATAAAAAAACTATGGCTATGTGTTAAGATTTTTTGATTGAGAATAATAATGAGTATATTATACGCGTCCCGTGAATGCTACGTTCTATTTTATGACGAAGATAGGCTATATTTACCAGGCGTTCGATAAGGCGATATCGAGAAAGTTATCGTAAGTAAACAGCTTGAAAGCGGCGCGGGCGATTTACGCACACACACATACAGACAGACACAATTTGTGCCAATCATTTTCATACAGGAGGACACTAACTCCAGATTTAAACTAGGTCACTCAGAATTAACTTGCTTATCTGGCGTTGCCCCTTGGCAGGTTGCTGTCAAACCTGTGAGGGTCAGCATCAATGTGAATATCTTTACAAAAAGTAGCATATTGCTATGCAATAGCTTACTACATGTTGAACTTGAGTAACTGAATGGAATATTATTTTTTTGTTATATTTTTTATTAATAGGAATGCAGATTTCGGCTTGATATACAGTATCCAGTAAAGGAAGAATCTCCACCGAGCAGAAGTAACCGTAACTAGCCCTGTTAGCGTAGTGTTATTACTTGTGGAGAGCAGGCTTTAGAAGGCTCTCCGTATGTTTCAGGAATGCTATATGCAATAAAATATCAGACTATGACCCATAAGAGTAGAGCGCGCCGAACCACCTGTACCATTAGTCAGTTCCATTGATGGTACAATTGGCACTGATTTATCCCACTAGTACCCGGGAAATAAATACAAGTGTTACACTCGACGTTACTTCATTAAAAAAATAAAATCTGATGGTACACTACTTTATTTTATTAGTACTTATGTAACCTATATTTTAATGTCTTAATTTTTCCAAGAATAGAGGGACGTCTATATCGCCCACAATGAGTTGCATTTGCACATGGTGTATATACGTATTTCTGTGCAGTACAGATGATTTCCGTTTCTCTTGAATTTTGGGTACTACGGTTCGAAATTCGGAATCGTTTTTAATTACTGTAAGGAAGGCAATAAGAGTTGTGGGCCGTTTTTTAAAACTGCCATTGTACTGAGAATTCCAGGCTTCACAAGTATTTGTAGTACGATGTCTCTTTGCATGGTCTTGCCATGTGTTGCTTTTTGGCATCCAAAACGTTTTAAAATAATTCACGATTTTTTTTTATTTCGGGATATCCAATATTATATCATTTTGAATATACTTCCACCCTTCATGTATTTTAGGTTTACTAGGCCAACAGGCCAGTCAATCAAGTTTATCGCTCAACCAGCAATAATTTAATATTTAATTTAACGAAACCCCATAGAAATTTGTAGATGATGTGATGACGTTTATGATTTAGTTATTTCATATTATCATGGCCTCCTGTGTCAATTACACCTGTTTAAATCTATTTTTATTTAATACGGGTTTCGTTACAGTCTGTGGAACTTGACTCTCCTTTGACCATGATCTTTTTCGCACGTTCTTGTCGAGGTCTGGGTCCACTTTTCATCACCAGTGATCAATCTTTTCAAAAATATCTTTTTTAAAATAATAATCGGTTTCATTACGTTCCAATAGAGAACCGCAAATGAGTACAGGATTCATTAGGTTTCTTTCAGTGAGCTCGTGTGGCACCCAAACATCGAGCTTTTTTGTAAAGCCAGACTATTTCAAATGGATCAAAACTGTTTTGTGGTAAATCCTCAGTTCATTACGATTTCGATTTCCAATTTCGAAAAAACTTTGTCCCCGACCTAATTTATACGTATTTACAAAAAAATTGCATCCAACTGAGGGTCCGTGTTTCCGTGTTGTTTATATGTTTTTTTTTTTAATTCAGATAGCTTATTGTTATCAAAGGTAAGGCCACGTTCCCATGACAGGCGTCGGGCGCGCGTCAACAAGAACACGCATTTTGTTCAAGTCGTTCACATGCCGCCGCGCGTTTTGATTCGACGCTTGCTTGACGCGGCGGCACCGCCCATGGCGGCAACGCTCGCTTTGAGATCATTGGTTTTCTGTACATTCGTTCACATGAGCGCGCGTTTTCAAAGCGGCGACAAGTGATTAGAATGAAAGGATTCAACCATTTAAATAAAAGTCCGTATACCATTTTTAATTTTATGCAGTTTATTAAAATAAAAATATACCTTACAAGAGTTGCCAAAAGCTACTACTACTACTTACTTTTATTTTTATTTCACATGAAAATTTCACATTTTAAATATTAATTCAAAACTCACTAATATATACCTATATGAAAAAAAAACAATCTATATGTACATATAAAAAGCTTTTATTCAGCTTCCGTATGTTTATAGTCGCAAATCTCAAGTGCATACGTATTTAATGATTTTCTTGAATTTTTCAACTCAATCTATATGTATGTTATGTATATATCAAAAATTCAGCTTCCGTATGTTTCTTGCCGCAAATCTCGGGAAGTGTTTGATAAATTGTCTTCCAATCTTTATTTTTTTATTCCGAAGTTTCAATAGAAACATACATTTTACATACATTTTCGACTGATTGATAACGAAAAATACTGAGTATTTTAGATTGACTTCTAATTTGTCATAGTTACATTTGTAAATTTTTCTAAGTCTTAACTGAGTTTAGTTTCATGTAGCCTAAGTTAAGTATATTAAGTTATAAAGTAGCTTTCAGTAAGTCTGGATGTTAAAATGGATGAACCCAATATTGCCGTCTCTTCTTGTGTTGCTGTTTCTGACGTCGATATAAAATTACCAAACACAAGGCTGTTTATATGTCCATCTTCAACGAAAACAGAATTCGAACTGAACTGTGACACTGCGCGGTCGACGCCCGTAAAACGCTCGCCATGTGAACACTATACAGGCGGGCGACGCGCGTCGGGCGCGCTCCCACCGCCCATCATCTGAACGCACTCTAAACATGGTATTACAAGGAAGGTCTTAATTCTAAAGTACAGATAGATCTCTCTGACATACCGTACTAGGCGGTGTACAAGATTATATGTCAAATTTAAAAATACAAGAGAATGATTTTTAACACATACCTATTATGTGAATATATCTTCCACTGTAATGCTTGTGTACAAATAAAGTGTTATCTATCTATCTAATATTTTAAATTATTTTAAATCTTTGTCATTAAGATAGTCAATAATACTGTAATAAATCTTGTCCAATAATAATAATTTTACATATTTTTTGTTAAATACAAAGTATGCTAGTTTCGGTCTAGATAGCGCTGTGTAATCTGTTCCAAAATATTATTATTATTTTATGTAGGTAACACAGTCACGTTTATGAAGATTAATGGTAATGGCCATAAATTACTTGTCGTTATTGGGTGAGGGTGAGTGTTGAATATTTAGATATCTGTTACCTTCAGCACGGAATACATAATAGTCGTTCGTACCTTTACGGCTTTATTTACTCGTAAGTTTCATCGTAAATTTTAGTTTATTTATGATCTTTGGGGCAAACGCTTTAACTTATTACGTACTATGTGGAATAGACTTCGCCAAGTAATTAGTTATTCTAGTAACTAATGTTCGTATAAATTCAAAAAATCTCGAGCCTAAACAATAGTACGGGAGCTGATTTGACAACAGGACGCAAGTGCGACACCGCCGAGATGGGGTCTTGTTGCAACAGTCTAGTAAAAGAGTCGTCGTAGAAGCTGTCTGTCGTTCCTAGTCCTAGTTGACTAAATACCTACCTAGTTAGACACTGATTTCTTGCTTACGTAATTACTGTGGACTATATCTAGTTGATTTGACTTCATTTTCGTGTTCACTTTATGTCCTTCCGACACCTACCCACCATCCACAAAACTCTACGGACAAAGTGACGTTAAATTTATTTGTTTACAAAAGTTTTGTCAAAACCAAAATTGTTTCCTAATAGTATTTGCTACACAGTTTAGAATCTGTATATATTTAAATATGAATATTAAATGTTCAGAATTATTTGCAGCATTCAGTGTTTTTGTTTGTGAACTTAACTTCACACAAAATACTTTAAAAAGATGTTTCACGTTACCTTTTTTTCTTTTTTTTTTTTTTCACTTTACCTTTCTTTTTTTTGTTGACGAGGTGGAAGATCCTACATGGATGTCCTCCGCCTTGGGGAGGCGAAGGGGTCTGTCGGACTCTTACCGACTAAAAACCACCCCGGTGTTCCACTACTTGCCTATTATCAGGGGAGCGAGAATCGCTATTGCATTCTTCCGCAACCCCCGACAGGTCCCGTCACCCGGTGCGACCTTCACCCGTCGGCCGCACTCTTTTGAAAGCGCACACGGAACACTACGTGCTGCCTCTCGGGCTTGTATCTGTTCGGACGACGACTTCCCCAACAAAGTTCGCCGCCCGCAGGCCACTTCCTAAGGTGGCTGGAGGTCATTAAACGCCCTCTGGCGCCCGGTGCGTCTGCTGCAGGCAGAGAGAGCTGTACTCCGCTCTCTCTCCCGTTCCGCCGCCTCCTTTGCGGACATCACCTCCTCACAGAAGGAGGCGACAGCGTTCCATGCGCTCTCGCTTCGAACCATAGCCAGAACTACGGTTGGGAGCGAGAGATTACCCGCAGCACCGACTGCCACGACGAGATCACGGCGCTGGTTAGCCCAGGCTGGGCATTCCGGCAGTGTGTGCAGCGCCGTGTCGTCGGGGCAGTTACCACAATGGTGGCACTGTGACGTCGGCTCCCGGCCGATCCAACACAGGTACTTGCCGAAACAACCGTGTCCGGAAAGCACCTGCGTCATCCGGAAGTTGAGGGCCCCGTGCCCTCTCTCCAGCCACTCTCGCAGGACAGGTCTTACCGCCGCTAGAGCGGCGTGCCCCGCACTAGGTCGCGCAAGTCGCTGCTCCCACTCCCCCACCAGGATCTGGTGGAGCTCGTCCCGATGTGCCTCTACTTCGCGAGGTACTTCGGTTGGTCGTCCCGATCTAGCGCATCCTTGCGCCACCAGTACTGCAACGCAAGGAGGACTGCGTCCAAATCCCAGGGCGCGGATCCAGCAAATAGGCTAGCCGCCTCGAAGGAGATCGTACGGTACCTCCTTATCACCCTGACGGCCATTGCGACACTGACATTGACTTTCGCAGAATTGCAATATTACGGGCCGTCAGAGCGTCTGCCCATACTGGTGCCCCGTAGAGCGCCATTAACCGTACGATCCCCTTGTACAACTTTCGGCAAGATGCGTTGGGCCCCCCCAAATTAGGCAGCAGCCGCGAGAGTGCCCCAGCGGCGCCCATTAGTCGGGGGACCATTTTCACTTTACCTATAACAACCCGGATTAACCCAAACATGTTTATTTTCAAAGGCAGAAACAAAAATAGTGTCTTTTGAGGTAATGAGGCAATAAAAAATTAAAATTTACAAATAAACGGCATGTTACAAGTAATTATCCCTGGTCTATAATCTTCCTGACCTGAACACCCTGTATTTGCGTGGCTCATTGTTGTAGGGGAAAACCGCTCCACATTTGTATACACAAACACTCCATTAAAATATCAATAGTACACAAAGGAGGTGCAAATCGTAGCTAATAACTAATAAATACATTACGTTGGTCAATATTTGCGCCCGCTATCGGTCGTTGCCGTCGCGTCGCCGTTGGCTCACCGACTAGCTGTAGCGTTATGAGTAAACCTACTGTTGTCCTAGGTCTGCATTGCAAATATTCATTTAAATATAGTATCATTAAAGTGGTGTTATTTCATATAAAATTCATCGTTTTTAGCACATAAAGAAGTTTTTAAAGTAAGGACAACACACCAAGCCTTAGATTTATGATTTGACAAAACATATGAACAACTAAAATACTTCTAAGTAATGAAATATTTGAGTACTTATTTTAATAATATAGATTTGTTGATGTGTAATGTATCATATATAAGATTATCATCATCCTCCGCGCCTTTTCCCAATTAAGTTGGGGTCGGCTTTCAGTCTAACTACGATACGGCCGAACTTCATTATTTTTTTTTTATATATAAGATTATATAGAATAAAAATTAAAATTTCACGAACCTTCAAAAGTAACAATAACGAAGTTTATGAATTAACGCGATTATATTCTATTCATGTAAGTCTAGCTTTGAACTGGATAATGTCACGACCAGGATACACGAGCCGTATCGAAACGTCAGACGAATCGCGACACGAAACGCTAGCATTGCCCCAAAACTACGCAACGTATTTTATTGAATCGTTCACCATTATAAAAACAACTAGTTGTTGCCCGCAACTTAGTTCACGTGGAACATTTTGTTCAACCATTTTTAACCCCCGACCCAAAAAGAGAGGTGAAACATTGAATTTGAATCTACACAAATATGATAAAGGTGAAGAGTGTGTACCTGCCAGCGGGATTTGAAAAATTATATTATTAATGATATTATTTTTTGTGTACAGATAGTCCAATTCTTCAGTAAGGTTTATATACTTAATGATCATTGGATTAACCCTGTAAATGCTTAATATCTGTTCTGTGTAAATCTTAGTTCACACTAATATGACTTTTCCTGATCCCATTAATCCTAGTTATGTTATTTAACATCATGGGGGGACCCTTACGAGTGCAGCCGTGACTCTGAACACTACTGAAACTGCGGGAAACGGCTAATACCTTATACCTATTTACTAAAACGATCATGATCATGGAGAATAATGACTATCTGTTGCTCAAGGGCTCTAGAACTAATTGCAGCATTAAAAAGTCAACAAAAATAGATTTTCTCAATTCTTGCGATTTCTTTTTTATCTTATAGCTATAAGAACAGTAGGTACTACTAAAAGAAGGCGTGAAACTCGATGACGGCCACAAAGGGAGGGTTTAATGTTCGCCTGGAATAGCATCTTCTCTTTCTTTCTTTCTTTCATCAAAGCGCAGAAGTTGATACTTGATAACTGTTCACTTTGTGCAAATAGAATCACTTAAAACAATATTTATTTTACAATAACAAATACTAAAAGAACAGTTCCTTTAAATAATATTAGGTTTTACAACAATAAATATTTAACTATCAAGTATAAGGTAACACAAAGGTATTAAATAATTGAATCTACGTACTTTATGTTAAATATACATTCAACTAAACAACATTCTTGATTTAAATCACCAAGATATTTAGCACCACTGTCTCGTCGTAACATTTCTTTGGTGTCATCATTTACTGTGACTTATTGTCATTAAACTATGATTTTGTTCAAAAACTGTCCGCTTTAAATAAAACGTATAATTTACAGTGATTGTAATGTTTAGACTACCTGCACTTCATTGTAAATTATTTCACTTGTTTCTTTTTTCGTTTTTTTTTCGATTTCGATTTCGATTAGATTTGTAAATAGGGACTGAATCGTGGTTGGTAATATTTATAGGTGATTTAGTTGCCCGACGTTTCGACTGTATAACACCGATCATGGCAATGGGTGGACTATTACGCAAAATACGTAAGACCTTGAAACCTCGAAGAAATTGGTGTACTAGTATCTTTCTATATACCTAAAGGAAAATACGCGTCGAATTGAATATTTTCGCTTATAAATAAAAGAGTGGAATATAATAGGCACATGAACTTTAATAAAATAATAGTTCGACGAGACGCAATCCTGACAGCCACCATTAACAGAAGTAATTTTTTTTTGTGTAAAAGTTTACTAGTTACTTCTTGTAAAGTAGTCAATCAAATGTAATTGAAATTTGTAAATGTGTTCACCAAATAATTGCACAACATTGAATTTGCAATCAGTTATTTATTTAAGCCACACTTGGAATCATTTTCATTGTTATCGTAGGTGCTACTTTGATCGCTTTCACATAACTGACCGTATTTCTTTTCGTTCGCATTTGATTCGCTTTGCGATGCAACTTTGTATATTTCTAAATTATTATTTTTTCCCTGTTTTTTGTTCGAGTATGAATATTCTCTTAGGAACGATGAAACACTACTGGAAGATGCTAAGTTATCTTTTGATGGTGAACCATGATCACGATTATAGTTTTCTTTACCAGATGAGCCATAATCTTTTGATGGTGAAACATGATCACAATTATAGTCATCTTTACCAGATAAGCCGTAATGTTTTGATGGGGAAACATAATCACGATTATTGGCAACTTTGCCAGATGAGCCGTAATCTTTTGATGGTGAAACATAATCACGATCATAGTCATCTTTACTAGATGCGGAGTAAGTTTTTGATGGTGAAAGAAAATTACGATTATAGTCATCTTTACCAGATGTGCCGTAATCTTTTGATGGCGAAAGATAATTACGATTATAGTCATCTTTACCAGATGTGCCGTGATCTTTTGATGGTGAAACATAATTACGCTTATAGTTATCTTTACCAGATGAGGCGTATTCTTTTGATGGTGAAACATTGTCAGGATTATAGTCAGCATTACCAGATGCTCCGTAATCTTTTGATGGTGAAACATAATCCCGGTTATAGTCATCTTTACCAGATGAGTCGTAACCTTTTGATGGTGAAACATAATCACGATTATTGGCATCTTTACTAGATGAGCCGTAATCTTTTGATAGTGAAACATTATCATGATTATAGTTATCTTTAATAGATGCGGAGTGAATTTTTGATGGTGAAACATACTCACGATTATAGTCATCTTTACCAGATGTGCCGTAATCTTTTGATGGTGAAACATAATCACGATTATAGTCATCTTTACCAGATGCATCGTAACCTTTTGATGGTGAAACATAATCCCGATTATACTCATCTTTACCAGATGAGCCGTAACCTTTTGATGGTGAAACATAATCGCGATTATTGGCATCTTTACCAGATGAGCCGTAGTCTTTTGATAGTGGAACATTATCACGATTATAGTCATCTTTACTAAATGCGGAGTAAGTTTTTGATGGTGAAACATTATCACGATTATAGTCATCTTTACCAGAGGTGCCGTAATCTTTTGATGGTGAAATATAATCACGAATATTGGCAACTTTACCAAATACACCGTAATCTTTTGATGGTGAAACATAATCACGATTATAGTCATCTTTACCAGATGCGCCGTAATCTTTTGTTGGTGAAACATGATCACGGTTATGGTCATCTTTACCAGATGAGTCGTAACTTTTTGATGGTGAAATATAATCACGAATATTGGCAACTTTACCAAATACACCGTAACCTTTTGATGGTGAAACATAATCACGATTATAGTAATCTTTACTAGATACGGAATCAGTTTTTGATGGTGATACATAACTACGACTATAGTCATCTTTATCAGATGCGGAGTATGTTTTTGTTGGTACACCATAATTGCTTTTAGAATCAGAACTTTCAGATACGCTGTAACTTTTTATGGGTATAACTTGATCTCTTAAGGTGTTTTGAAAATCGCTTCTACTATTATTAGCACTATATCCGGTCAGAAGAAAATCAGTTCCATCTTCACGAAATCTGTACCCGATCTGAAAACCTCTCGCGTTCATGTCGAGAATAACTGTATCTTGTGCATGTGCATAATTACGGTTCGTACACCAAGGGAAGCACTCGTCGCCTTCCAAGTCTAGGTCCTGACCAGGGGCCATGGCGTCGTTGTCAGGAGCTGCAACAAGTGAGCCATGTGAATTGGCTTGTCATGGCTGGGCGCGTGTTCCACCTAATTTTTATGTGTAAACATAAGCTAGAGATGTCTGTAAAAGACCATAAAGGTATATTTTTCCCAGGTAACGATTTGTTCCTATTTAATTTGTTTTAGAAGTTTGTTTCAATGTTTTATTGTCTACAAGACTGAATACTCATATATAACGCCAGATTATATTTATCGGTGCTAGAGTAAGAAAAATATGGTAACTTCTACCTGTGATACAAGAAACCTTTGCGTCAGAGGTACCATAAGAGCAGAAAAGATAAATAAACGGAGGACTGTTAAATGATGACTTTTAAGGTAACTTTCAGATCTATACTTGAGCCAAACTGGATGTGGAATCTTTGTAAACAAACCATATGTCATCGTATTTAGGGTTGTCATAATTAGAATGCAGAAATATTGTAATTTTACTTCTATCTCTTAGTTATACTTTATAATTTTACTGTCATTCTGTTTACTGGAATGCAGTTTAACCACCAAATATATAATATGATAAATAATACCTTCAAACAAGAATTAGCAAATAAAAAATAACAACTATACGTCTTACAACCCTATAACTCTTCAACTTTCGCAGATCAACAACAATTTGGTTATTTAAAATGAATATGTATCGGAATATGCACAAGACTCCACAATACAATTTTTAAAATTTGTTTTTCTGTCCTTTTAATAATAATTGGTAGGTTTTATGACTTTTATTTTCATGAACAATAAAGAATCAAAAAACTTCGTAGTCTTTGACATCACAGTAAAAGCGTGCCGAAATGGCAGCGTTTAAATCACACGAAACTTTGAATTTTTTTACTGTTTCATTGATATTCGTATGTGTTATAGTTTTTTACCGGTAATGTAATGACATATAGAATCCTTTAACAGAATACAAAAAATATTTAATTAAACATCAAATATTTAAGAAGCTTTGCAGCTACAGTATACTACTATTAGATAACGACTAACTTATTCTGTGTGAATATAGCACTTTTATAATCATCCTCCGGGGCTCGTGGCTAAGCCAGGTCAGTTTTAGAATGGGTGTCTATTCTCAACATAATGAGACCACGTTAAGCCGTCGGTCCCGGATGCCATACGAACACCTGTGGCATTCGTTACGGGTAGTTAGAGCCTTAAAAAGTCCGACAACCTGGTGTAACTACAGAACCTCGATATTGCCTAGTAGGGTTGTGGAGGTCTGATGGCAGTCGCTTCACGTAAAATATTGAAGTTCGGCCGTATCGTGGTTAGACTAAAAAATAAAAAAGTATGGCATACATAAAAATAATGATACCTTAACTTCTATTGTGAATTGAATTCAATTGAGATGATATGGGGGCCGGTAAAAAGTCAGGGAAAAACAAGAGTTTTAAAATGGCAGAAGTTTAATTACTAATAATAATAACTTAACACATCTTACACACGGCTGTCTAATTCCAAACTAGGCAGAACTTTTACCACGATAGACATACTTATATATTTCTAAATACATTTATAATATAGATAAATTACACACACACACACGATTATTTGTCCTGGGTGGGAATCGAACCTACTAGCAGTCAGGATCACTAACCACCAGACCCAGCTACAAGAGGGATTACAATTAATTACATTTGCAGTGTGGCAAAAATGTATTAACCATGTAATAAAAGAAGAAAAAAAATGGCAGAACTTGACCATTTAACAGATAAAATAGCTGACAAATTCATTATACAGGTCATTGACGATAGGGCTTCCTTGCCTTCAATATTCAAGCTTCTTCATTGCTTTTAATATTCAAGTTCTGACAGTGAACGAAATGAGTTTCTGAACCAGTGAGACCGAGAACTAAAATTCGATGGTGACATTTATTCAAATGTGATTGAAATTATTTCCTGTTCTTATTTGAAGTATGTTTAAAACATATCGCTGTTGTACAAGCTCTCTCCAATAATTAACATAGATGCCTTACTTACCGCCTACCACGGGTTGGTAGCATCCATCCTGCGCTATGGCATAATATTTTGGGGTAACTCCACCGATAAGGAGATTATATTTAAAGTTCAGAAACGCTGTATTGGGTCAATTTTCAATCTTAAAAAAAACAGATAGTTGTAGAACATATTTTGTAACGCATAAAATTCTAACACTTCCGTCATTATACATATATGAGACTGCCCTATTTGTAAAGTCCAATCCTGATCTGTTTCCCCGATTGGCTGATGGTGCCACACGCAGTCAAAGGAACATCAGTAGGCTAAGAATACAAAGTGCCAAAACGACACTTATGAACAAGAGCATCTTTTGCCTAGCTCCTAAGATTTATAATAAATTACCTGAAACTATCAAAGACTTACACATTAACGTTTTCAAAATATCCTTAAAGGATAAACTATGCAGTAAATGTTACTATGATATAGCTGATTTCCTTAATGACACATTCTAATTTTTTATTTTTTAATATGGACATAATTGATTTATTTTTTCCTTTATCTTTATAATTTATTATAACTATATATATTTTTAAATATTGATATAGTCTTTTCAAAAATTATTATTTAAGGTGTTGACGTTTACAAAAATATGACTAGATTAAAATTGATTGTAAAACTTTTAGACAAGTGTTAAAAAAAGTATTTTAAAACACATTTAAATACCGTTAAAACACCAAATTTTTGTACGCCTATAGGCAAATAAAAGGCATGTTGATACAACAAAAAAATGTAACACCATTATGACACATGTTTACAGAAATAAATGAATCTGAATCTGAATCTGAACATAATTGGCGTAAACCCGTGTGACCCGTCTGCTCGTTTGCCCCTTATACCGGAAAAAAAACAGTTTATTAATACCTGCCCATCAGTGGTTGCTTAGCAACGCAATGTTAGTAAACATTCTACATCGAATTTGGCTGAAGTATAGATTTGATTTCTTTGCTTAACAGTTCCAAGAACAATTTGCCTGCCTAAATAATGAGCTGTTTTTGTCCAATTTCGTTAAATTAAAAGTGCAGTACTTCCGTGACATAAGAAGGAAAATTATCATTAGAAAACCACATCATACTTGCGACGAACATTACATAAAAAAAGCAATGGGCAAAGGACAAGGAGAATGAAAGAAAGTTACGACAGAGTATACCGATTGAACATCACAATTTAATGCCATCATTTGCTACTATTTGGCATATCTACTACTGTTTTACGATTGTTTGCATAATTTTACAGAACTCATTGTTGATAAACTAGACAATAGGCAAAAATGTTTAAGGATCTTTATTGATCTGCAAAAGGCTTTCGACACCGTCTGCCTGGACCTAATAATATCTAAGCTCAAAAAGATCGGAATAAGAAATATTCAGCTAAAACTTCTCCAAAATAATTTGCAAGACCGATCTCAATTGGTTCGCATAGATGATACGCAAAGTGTGGGAAATCGTGTAAACATTGGAGTCCCCCAGGGTAGTATTTTGGGCCCTACCCTGTTTCTATGTTACATTAATGACCTTTGTAAATTAAATATTCGAAGCTATCAAATAACTTCTTATGCAGACGACAATACACTAACTTTTTATGGAAACACTTGGGAATAAACTTTTAGTACTGCCCAAGAAGGCTTCAATATAGTAACTCACTGGCTTGCTCTGAATAAATTAACGCTTAATGCCTCCAAAACCAAGTGTTTAACCTTTTCAATATATAACTTAACATCAAATCAAAATAACTTTAATATACGCGCTCACACATGTCATCCTATAACAACAAACTGTACTAGTTGTCCCATTATTTCCAAAATGGATTCAGTTAAATATTTAGGTATAATAATTGACAAACGTTTATCCTTCAAAGATCACATTTTAAATTTAATGCAAAAAAACAAGAAAACTAGTTTACATGTTTAAAGATTTAAGACATGTTGTAAATTGGAAAATTATTAAAACAGTGTACGAATCTCTTTGCCAATCAATACGTACGGTATATCTATATGGGGAGGCTAGTGTCAAGACCACATCTTAAACGTTGAAAGAGCTCAACGCCTATTGCTTAAAGTTGCCCTTTTTAAACCAAGGCTATACTCAACAAAATCTTTATATATCGACACTAAATTACTTTCAATTAGACAACTTTACATACATTAAAACACTCGTCCATTAATGTAACGTCTGTCAAAAATAAATTAAATACTAGAAGACATTTAGAAGTTTATGTAAAACTCATTTTATGTAAAACTTAATTTGTTCAAAAAATTTATAATTTTAGGGGTAACTTTCTATATAATAAAGTTAATAAGCAACTAAAATTATGTGTAATGTTTATAATGTGGTAGTGTGTTTAATAAACATATTTTCTTTCTTTCTTTCATTCAATTAGCAATCACAAATATGGCCAAGGTGGAATGTAAAACGAAAGTCACACAATGGCTCTTGAAACACGACTATGAACAAACGGAACAACTTCTCACTAAGACACACACACACGCACACATAAACTCACACAAGACACACACACACACACACACACACACACACACACACACACACACACACACACACATACATGCGCGCGCGCGCGGCACGTTTACTCACTCACACACACATACATCTACACACACACACGACACGCATACTCAATACACACACTACACACACCCAGAGAGAGAGACACTGCACACAATTTTGAGTTTTTTAATCTTAGAACTTGTTTTTTTTTTTATTTTTGAAATATTGGTATTTTTTAAGTTTAACTTTTCCATATGTTTATTTTATTCACCCGCTGTGGTAAAACTAAATTCCAAATCTGAGAGGGGATGGCCAGGAGTCCATAGGTATCCTAATTTGGACTCATGATTCCCACAATTTTTTGGACCTTCAAACAACATCATGTAAACATTTTTGAACATTGTAAAATTTTTGTACAATATTTTACTGATTATAACAGCTTGTTCTTGCTGGAGCTACTAGTTGGCTACAGTTGGGTATGACGTTATAGGGTAATTCATGAAGCCAATTGGGAATACAGGAATACTTCTACATGTGACTTTTGTGTCTATGTCTAAGAGTTAACTTGTTACTTGCATGTTTTATGATGTAATGAACAAATAATCAAAACAATGTAGTGTATCGCGAGGCGGGGATGCGAGGCGCGAAGCATTGCACGGCGCGGGGAGAGGCGAGGCGAGGCAGCGATGACAAATTTATCGCGCGCGACGACAATAAAAACCGCTCGTAAAAATATTACTACATAGTACGTAGAACTCCCCCCCTGCCCACTCCTGTAGTGGACCTCCCTAGGAGGGATCCCGCGAGAAATAACACACTTTGTCTTAGAGAGAATCGCGTTCAATCGCGTCCCTCATGTCTGAAACCAGACGGTCGGCGTTGATACGGTACGCTGTTGATGCGAACATCCTATCGCACTGTCTGTTCATCCCCAAGCCTAGCCTCTCAAACACTCAGCGTGGATACAATCCACATAACATTATTAATGTAGTTAAGATCAAAATGATTACCTGTCGTGAGCTATTATTTCATTCTCCTTATTATTTTATTGATGGAAGTCCATTTTGTATTGTAAGTTATTGTAATTTATCACGAAAAGTAAATCTATTTATGTACGTTTTGATAAAACTCATTATATATAATGAAATGTATTCAACTTCAACTTTTGGTTTGTGGCTTTGTGGATGAAATGTATTGCTTACTGACTAAATTTGAAGTTTGTGTCAAAAAGTACAATAATATCTGTGCTCCAAACGTCAAAAACTCTAAAACGTATTTATGCTTACAGGTTTTACTTGATTTTCAAAAGGTCTTGTTAATTCTGCATATTTTGTTTTGGGTGTTTGTTGTGTTAAGTTTTACATTTTTTTAAACAATTTTTTTTCCAACTAAGGTTACTTACAAACACACAGTTACATGAACTAGTTTTACTTAAAAATAATAATGCTCCAATATGCCACATCGCTTGGTTACCACCTCTCGGTTGTGTGTGGTGTAGTCGAGTAAAGTTTGGTGTAACGATATGATATCATTGTGTGATGCCCCGCGGTTATGTCCGCAGAAGCCTGCTTACTGTGATTGAACCGATGCCATCGACTATAACAGCCTCTGATCTGCGCTATTGCGAAATATAACCTCCATTATACATCAATGTATTAAGTTTATTATTGGTTTGTTTACCTAACGGCGAACATCTTGGTGCGGGGTTGGTAGTCAAGCACCAGCCAACCAAAGGATCTGAGTTGCAGCTCCCCACCTGTAATTTAAAAATACTAGTCGTTATATTAAGCTAATGCTTTAAAACTGGCCTAGTGTAGGTTGGTAGACTTGTCGAAACCTCAAAAATGTTCTGGAGAACTCTCAAATGTGCAATTTTTCCGTAACACACATTAATTTCAAAATTCGTAATTGATAGCTGAGCGGTGGAGCCATTGCCTTCTCACGCGGGCGCTTTAAGTACGATCTCCGATTTCGCTCCTCTCTCTTTAGTTTTCCCAAAATTAGTGTACATTATTCGAAATGAATTATCATCTCGACTTTAACTTAAAAAAGTTTTGTCTAAGTTACGCATACTCAAAAGCTAGGAGAATAGACTCACGGGGACTGTAAAAAGTGTCCCTCCAACATGTCATTAATTCTGAAACTAAAAAAAGTCATCAAAAAGTTTTAATCAAAATACAAAAGCGACTACGAGTGGTGCTAATGTGCCGTTGTGTCGGGGCTGGTCATCTCCTCACTGCTATTACTTAACTATGGTAGTAATTTTGAGCGACTGTTTTTATTTTACAAAAATGTGTTACGTTGTCCATACATTTTTCATTTGCGCTTATAAGCAATGTAAAATACCTATAATTGGTTTAATTGAAATGAACGGTTTTGATATGATTGGTAGTATAGTATGATATAAATGGTAGTAAATAAAATTAATTGTAGTTTATGGTCACTGTTAACTATGTATCTGCGTGTAAGGTATATGTGTGCAGGAGAGAAATGATACTTGAGGTCACCAAAAATATACTTTATTCTTACTGAGGAATTACAAAGCACAAGTTCGATAACGAGAAACTAACAACGACTGTGTGGAGGTTCGTATATCGCTTGTTCTACAATACTCAGAATTAAATGTCAGCATGCAAGCAAAGTTAAGTTCAGGCTCCTTTTCAAATTTTAGAGCTTTGCACTGCTAGCGCCGTATTAATTTAACTTGATTCATGTGGCCCTTCTCATGTATATAGCAAGTATATAAGAATTGTCGTTATCCTCCAATAGTCGCTCCTTTTCGCCGACCTCAGAGACCTCACATACCTACCACCTACCTATATATTATTGTACACCAAGTATGCAAGTATTAACAACAAGCTTTTTGAAAATGCATTGTTCGTCATATAACTTCAGACGTAAACACAAGTCGTCTGTCGATTCTTCAACCACAAGAATACCACAAAATTACAGTGAATGGCCTATTCCATTTAGTTCCATTGACTAAATCCATCCATTTCATTCCAATTATGCATTAGTGTATTATTCAGAGTTACCAATTTTGATCTTTAACTCTTAATTATTATTGTAGTTAAAATTCAGTGTCACAATGACCCTGACCTGTGTTTCAATCTTAAAATATGTAAGGGGAAATACAAAAATTTGTGATGTAACTTAAATAAGACAATCCCTAGCACTCAAATGTTGTACTCGTGTATGGTGTATGTGGCCCGCGCGGTGCAGCGCGGTGAGGCGCGGTGAAGCGCGGTGCGGCGCGGCTCGGACCCGCTGCTCGCTTTACGAGCATATTTATAGCTCACTCGGCGGACACTTGCCCGTTTTTTACGATATACATAAAAGCTGCCGTGAAAGATTTACGCGAAATATATTCCGGCTAATGCTGATTGCACGCCGGCCTTTCATTGTACTAATGTTATTGGCGTGTGCGCCGTTTAGATTTATACGACACCCGCGCGATACCATTACGTCTATACCTACACAACTAATTGTAATATTACAAATGATAGCACATGTATACACACTATTGTGATCTATGGTTGTGATGTACCAGCGAGGTATGTGTAATGTATTTATTGTAATACTATAGCCGTGTAGCGGCATCGGAGCGCGTATTATTAGCGCTAGCGGTGAGCTGTATAGCGGGAGGTCGATCAATTTTTTGATAGTGTCAGTCGGCGGCGACAAGTCATTTCTTACGACAACATTTGATTTGAGTCCCCGCAAATTCAATTTGTGGCACAATGCCGCTAAAAGTGAACGAAACGAGCGTGCCCGCCGGACATAGACACATACATACGTAGATACAGCGCGCAAATGGAAAGCAAACTGAAGCCCAAATAAATATTCGCTTTAGCAACAATCGAGCTCGCAACTCACACAATTACGAACGAATGGAAAACCTTAGATAAATAAAATCGGAAGCGCGCCGCGGGGGGAAGGGGGCGAGGCGAGGGGTGTGCGCCCAAACGGGAGGTTTTTTTCGCAAGAACAGAAAAAGCTAAGGCAGCAAACACAAACACGGAGCGAATGTAGCGAATTTCCAAAGTCCATTCGGTTTATTGACAGTGCGAGGGGCCGAATTCAAATCCCCTCCCGCCGCGATTTACAATAAATTTCAAGCGGAGAATATGTTTGCAATATGTCGGAGGGCCTACCTCCGCCCCTGACGCTCTCGACACCAATTACTTTGCCCTTTTACCCTCGGAGCCTCTCGACGGTACCGGCAGGGCGGCGGTACTTTGAGAGCACAATTTTAAACACTTGCGCGGAATGTCGCGAGTTGTTTACAACGTAATCGCCTCGCCCCGGGGGGGAGAGAGCCACTTCTCAATTTTCATTCAAATCTTACAATAGGGTTCATGTAATGTGAATATCCAATTTTCTCGACGAGCGATTCAGGAGGGAAATTGTTTGCAGTTTACTTATGGGTAGATTTGAGTTATGAATACGTTGACATAACAACGAACAAGTTATTTATCAGTAAGTAATATCATTGTGTCGATTCAATTTTTTTTTTAATAGGTAAGTTCACAATAATCTAGAGAATACAGAAAATGGACTTATTTTCTTAAGCTTTAAGTGTGGCAGATGGGAGTATCTGCTCAGCCTGAACTCTTTTTTTACATAACATTGCATCTCAAAGTTGGACAAGTTTCTAAATATGCAATATAATAAAATCGCAAGCAACAGGTAGATTTCAATAGTTATTTAATAATCTGAATAAATAATACTTTACTTTACTATTAAAACATTTTACAACACCATTAAAATGAAAATAGTAAGATAGTTTACCATTGATGAAATACTTGCAACATTTCCTACGTCACCGAGTACTGCAACAATATTGAGTCATACACTATGAGATGACACTGGATGACACAATAAAGTGATTACAAGCGTGTAGCGAGGGGGGCTAGTTCGTAGCAAAACGTAGCACTCGCTACCTACGAGTACATAGCGGTGCGCAGCAGATGTATTCATAGGCGGCCACCACGTGCCACAAACGCCGCTCCCATAGGATTTGGTGTAGATAATGTTTGATTTTTATATGACGATTTATGAGAATATTTTTTTTATGATTGTAACTTCATAAATGTCTTTTTACGAGAGTACCTACTGTCCTTACAGAGTAAGTAACACTAAGTAAAATTAGATATTTAAGCATATAAATAATTTGTACAGATAAATACAGTGTATATAGCTTTTTACCCACGGGAACAAATTTGTTAATATAGTTGTAATTTGAATGAAGAAAAATCAATTTCGAGGAAATGCGGATCTAAAGAATAGTCGCAATGTCATCATTGGGCCCAATATTTTAAGCCTTTGAGTTATATATTTGTAATAGTTGATTTACCTCTCCATGTTTTTAAATTAAAAGTGATGACCAGAGCGGTCATCGCTCTCGTATCGCCTTTTTATTCCTCTGGCTTTTTCAACTCTACGATTGAAGAATCGCTCTTTAAAACACAAATGCTTTAAAGGCAACATTTTAAAGGAACAAATATTATCACAAACATCGCATCACACAAACACAGTTTAACCACCCGCGCGCACGCCACCGCGGCTCCCTCATTACGCGCCCAGCCGGAATTCCAGTCTTTATTTATGAAATAAAAATGAAAACATTTCTGAGAGAGCTGACGAATGGCCCCCACACCCCACGGATGGGGTGTACTGTCCACCAGTGGGGTGGGGCAGAGTAACTCACCCACGTTGGACCTCGAATCAAGTGATAGCTGCGGTTTTTGAATCACCCGCGGTTTCGTTAGTATATTCTGTAGGTGAACATAGTATGAACATTATTTTAAATGTAATCATTTACATCTTCTTAAACATTTTTTGCCCTAGTTTAATACCATAGAATAGAAGTAAATATTAATATAATTATGTTGACTCGAATTAACGCGATCACGTATTTAAATCTGAGTCAGTCTGTGACCACGGTCAGTGCAAAATGTCAGTCAGGTACATCAAATGTATATAATACTTTTTAATACGTGATCGCGTTAATTCCCGTCAATATAATTATATTATGATGGCTCGCGAAAGTTTAAAAGTGTCTAGAAGATTATTTATTTCCATTTAGACATGGGTACATGTGAAGGTCTTGTGTACTACAAGTATGTACAATCCACATGCTTAAACTACAACTACTTCGCACACCTACTTTTAAATGCGATGCACACCATCGCATTCCTTATCTCAATACCTACCAACCAATAAAACAGATATAAAAATATCACCACTACTCGACGCTAGACGCTAAATTCACCATTCATCAACTCAAAAAATCTTTTTGCTTTTACCGTGTTTATAATACACATATTCCTTAATTGTGTAGAAGCAATTTTCAAGTCAGTTTCAGTTCTGTATCAATTCATCAATCATCAATTTTACTAAACTTACTTAAACATATTTACTCGTAACGTTTACGTTGTAACTTTTTGTTGAGTTTTATAAGTACTAATATAGTATATTCTGTGGTGGCAATCTTTCTGCACAACCCTAACTTTACCACCCCTTGTACACGACACTAACCCTTTATTAGGGAAAATGGTTCAAAGCCTTGCAATGATGAAATGAAATGTTCACCCGTGAGGTAGTTTAATAAATTATATGGCTATGAGTGTGTGTATCCCTTAGATGGCGAGCCAATCCTAACTAATATTGTAATTGCAAATATGGGTTGGTTTGTTTGTTACACTTACACGCCTTAACTACTCAACCGAACATCATGACATTTTGGATACACGTTTCCACGGGTGCAGAAAAAACATACACACATATACCTTTCATTCACAAAAAAAGTACTGTTAACTGTAAAAGGACTGTACTATTAAAAGCTAGTCTTAAACAAAAATGAAACTTGGCAATATACTAAATGCCAAAAATAAAATAGGATAAAATGATAAGTCTGTAATATTAATAAAATGTTACAGACTTATCATTGTATCTCTTCTTCAAACTAATACAATACACAATACAATATTCTTTATTGTACACCATAAAACAATTTAGAATTTTACAAAAAAAATAAAAACAAGTCATGGTACAAACGGCGGTCTTATCGCTAGTTGCGATTTCTTACAGACAATTCCACATCCACATTTTTGATCATGAATAGTTAAAATTTGAGCACATTGACATCCAATATCGAGCGAGCGAGCTATGCTTGGCGTTTCTTTGATGGATAAAATTCGTAATGAGGTCATCCGACAAAGAACCAAAGTTACCGACTGAATACGCATAAGCATACTAAAGTGGTAATGGGGTGGCCACATCTGCCGAGGGACCGATGGCCGTTGGAGTAAATAGTCCTAAAGTGGAGGACGCGAAATCTGTAAACGGAAGGTAGGGCGCCACCAGCAAGATGGGCTGACGACGTAAGATAGCGTGGATTGGATGCGTAAGGCCGAGAACCGAGTGCTATGGCGCACGTTGGGAGAGGCCTATGTTCAACAGAAGACTAATAGGCTGATTGATTAATTGAAACCCAACATAAATTCATATTGGAGTCAACAACAGTACCTAAGAAGAAATTAAAAATGTAATATTTCCGACGCGAATATTGTATTTATCAAGTGACACGCACTCAGGTAAGTTCGATACGAAAAATTAACTAGCAAAGAGTAAAACTGCGGGGAACCGCTAGTCCACAATATATATGGCCCCAAACTAGTTCAATCAAAATTTAGGTTAGCAAAAGTGCAAACATCTTTTATGGGGTACTGCGTTCAATTCTATAATAAAATACCTGATAATACTCTTCAACTAAGTGAGAAGAAATTTAAAACTTGTATAAAACGCTCGCTATGTAAACGAGCATATTATAAACTAGATCATTATTTAGATGATAAAAATGCTTGGCAAAATGCCGGTCCTGGTCCACAGTCACACTGTCAATGAGATTTATTGATATTTTGATTATTATTATTATTGACATTGTAAATTTTATAGAACATTGGTATTATTTTATACACTGTTGACATTGTAGTTACGATCCGCTTTTTACTTCTTGATAATTAAAAAAAAAATTGATTTGTACACGTGAGAACTGTGTAGTCACAAGTATTATGTTAATTTTCTATGTTGCCTAGCAGTTCCGTGATTTTCTTTTCCATTTTAGAACAATATTAATTTATGTTACATTGTCCTCACATTAAATTGCGCTTATAAGCAATGTAACAAATAATTTTGTAAAAAAAAAACCATGTTGGAAAAGAATGTCCTTGCAGCTTCTTGCCTGTTCTTCTCATCAGGATCTAGGTTTTGGAACAGGCAACTAGCTTCACGACCTACTTATACTGACTGACTCCTCCAGACAATTCAAAAATACCTACAAATGGGTTTACTTGAAATAAATAATTTTGATTTTGATTATATCTCCTTGTTCAATGTAACAATTAATAGGAAATTAATAAACAGGTAGCAAGAGTGAACTTCTTGCCTCCGGTATATTTCATACTAAAATGATGTGAGTCAATGTTGTGGGTTCGATCCCTAAATGCGACACACAAATATTCATGTGATGCACAGTAAAAGCAACCAGTCACGCACAGAAGTTTACTGTTTTAGAATTAAATAAAATTAAATATAGTATGGCAACGATATAAGTCCCATAGATTATAGTGAGACGATGCTTTGCTCTTAAAAAAGTAGTGAAAAATTCACAAAGAAGTTTCGGCATCTCTGCGATCTACGATTGTATTGACAATGAAGGACCTGGACCAATGAAATCACCAGAGATTGTATTCATTAATATAACTAAAAAGGCCTACGCCTGAGCCAACATAAAAGCCTAAATATTCTGCCGTGGAGCCAGAAGTTTCCAATTAAATATAACACATGTAATTAGAGTTTCAGTTTAATTCCACGAGCACCGTGGCCCACGGCGAGGGGGGGTGAGGTAACGTAGGGGCTAGGGGGGGGCGGAGGGGGAGGCTAACGGGGACCGGAAAGATTTTTCAATTACCAACTTTGTGCCGTTCGCTCCAATCTCAGATAGTAGTGTAGTGTAATGATACAGAGAATGCTTCATTAGGTAGACAATGGGTAATTAGTTGTTATGGAAATTATTATTTTGGTACAACTTGATCTAATATAGAATAATTTTCAGTAATTATAATATGTAAGCAATTTAGTATGATAAAAGGAAAACTTAGATACTTGTCAAGAAATGTCTACCTATTAGGGGAGTAATTTATAAAAAAAAGATATAAACAACTCGTGTTAAATATAAGCATTTGTACACACATTAATGAAATTTTGTAACTCTGACATCACCGTTTTCATATCAGTTATTCCCATGCTAAGACGAAGATGACTGTGAAATAGATAAACACTAAAAAAAGGCCTCTCCTAAGGCCTCAAAAACACAGTACTATTTTTGTCACTTCCATCAAAGGAATCCCGGCGCCTTTGCATGGAATCTATTGTGATACCACGCAAATTTACTCTTCTTTTTGTAATTATGAAAGTAAAATTGACAATGGGTAATAATAATTAAAAACATCTCTTTATAAGTTACGTCGCTACTCTGTGCGCTGTGGAATTCTTAATATCAGTGCGCGCTAACTACGGCCGTATAATATTGGCTGCTGGGAGGATACCCCCTCCCCCCTCCCCAGCGCGCGGCCCTCCTCCGCCGCGCCCGTGTGACACCCCCGCCTGCACTAAGGCACACCACAAAGATGCAATTGCATCTTATATGACTACTCATTGAACAGATAACAGACGCTCATATTTATGCTACAGTTACACTACCAAACACGTTATGAAGCCTATAGATTGTAATCGTTTTATTAACCCCCGGCGCAAAAAGAAGAGATGTTATAGGTTTAACGTGTGTCTGTGTATAGCTCCTGAAGAGACGGACAGACTTTGATTTGATTCTTTTTTTTGAAAGGTGACTTGATCGAGAGTGTTTTGAGTTATAATTAAAGCAAATCTGTTCAGCCAGTTCGGGTTCTTGGATATGTTATTCAAATTCACTTCGCAGCAAGCTCTGGTATCAAGCGCATCACATCCACTAGATTAATCACTACATATTATAAAACAAAGTCCCCCGCTGCATCTGTCTGTCTGTCTGTTCCCGATAAACTGAAAAACTTCTGAATGGATTTTCAAGCGGTTTTCACTAATAGACAGAGTGATTCATGAGGAAGGTTTAGATGTATAATTTGTTAAGATTTTGTGTAAATTGATTGAAATATGTTGATGATTGTTGAATAGCTGATTGCTAGTATTGAATATAATAGTCGGTTTATCTCAACTAGAGGGTACTTTTTATCGAACTAGATTTCAGTCAACAGGTTCTTTCTTCGATATTGCCATTTAGTTACCTATATCTAATCAAAGCGAGAATTTTACAAATTACTAATTACAGCCCTTATATATAGTTACTATTATAGGCTTACGAAATGCCATAGTTTCCGATGCTGCCAGCAGTATCTCCACTCTGGCATCAGCTTGGACATTCACATGGAGTATACAAGAGGAGACAGGCATCATTTAGAAAGGTTGAGTTATCGAACAATGATATAATTAATAAAAATACTGTTACATTCGCGGAGATAAATGTTCTAAGTAAGAATTGGACTAACCAGATCAAGTTTACAACAATTACAACTCGTAGATACATTGACATTGGTGTCGGTTCCCTTTTTTCTTATTTTATTTCAAAGATCACTCGAACTTTATCTATGTCAAGGGAAAAGTTGTATTACGTCACAACGTAACATAACTTTAGCAGTAGTAATGATTTGTTAACGTCCTTTCCGTGTACTTTGTGGTGACGAACCACACAAACATGAAGTACACGTTAATAAACTTTTCACGACTATATACCTAATTTATAACACACTATAACTCCCGGCTTTTCTCTATAGACCAGTAAAGACTATATATGTCTTATCTGTTAATAGAAGTATTTTCACTATTATACTTCTAAACTTTTACAACTGAAACAAAGAAACTACTTTAACAGTACAATTTAAAAATAGTCTATTTCACCAAATACCGCGTTGAGAGTCACACGCATGAACTAAGCCCTAAAGGAATGAAAACGTTTGATCTGCCACCGCTTCGGCTGAAAGTCATTCACGTGCCAGCCGCCTAACGTCCACTAACGATTACACGGTGAACTAAACGCTACTTTTAAATTGGATTCCGGCAACTAGAGCCTTTCTTCCGATCCTTCACGGCAGAGGCGAGCACACACGCGCCGAATTATTGCGAAACAGCACCTTTATCATGATCAAATACCTCAATAAATACTTAAAACAAAGTTCTAGTAAGGTATCACGTAGTGATTTCAATGGATTCAAGTCTTGTAATACAAACATTACAGTCTACAATGGTCTTTGTAACTTTTTCTTTGCTACATGACCAATGAGAATATACCCCACCTAATTTATAGGAGTTTACCTAAAGATTTTAATTGTGGCAACCAGTTCAATCGTTAGTGTTGCATACTCATGAATATCTAACAATTTAAAACTTGTACCAATAATAAATTGTACTAACATTCCTGTTAACCTCTCCAACTGAACTACATGCTTGTGTTATGGGCTCACGTCATTATGGTACTTGGATGGGTTTCAATCCTGTCAATTCCAAGTACGACGCTCGCACCGCTTCATTACCCACCAGTACGTGATATTGACTAAAAACATATCTTACCTACATTCCAGCAAGAAAACCTCACACGCATTGTTGCATATTTGTAAAAAATATCACCAAATAAAAATTGATAGTCTGTACCTATTCTTTGACACGACTTGCGCTCTCACTAAACAGGGGGTTGTTGCATACATTATGGATGTTGCATCTCCGCGATCGATGGCAACTGCGCCCCCTTCCATAACAACCAAGTCACGAAGTGTTGCACTGGGGAGCGTGTTTGTGTATTTGCATAAGCTGATGAGCACGACTCATTATGTAGGGAGAGGCGGTCGATATCTGCATTCATTTGTACAAGAGACGAGGGTTGGGAGCTTGCCGATGTGTGATTCAACACGGACAGTGGATACATTAATTCAAAAGAATAAGAGAAAAGGTACAAGTATTTTAGGTGAAAATATAATCTTTAATAAAATGGAAATTAACTTATGTAAGAGCAGACTTAATAAACATTTAAAACTATTATAACATGGTTAATAAGGTAAATGTAATCTAAAGCATAACCAAATCAATACATATTCTCAATATCTAATACTGTTAAAGGTACATTTGGCCACGTGAAGGGATAGCCACTGTGAAAACAGACTTACATATAACCAATCAGACAGCTCTTTTTAACAAGCCCCTAAATTTGAATAACAACTCGAAACCCTTCTTTACATACGAGGAAGGGGTGTGACTTTGAATATAAAAAAGGGGTGATAATTGTTAAATATTTATAATATATCGAATCAATGGCATTATGTACCCGGAATGTACTTAACCACTACAAAGTTTAATGTTTTACTTTTTAAAACAATGAACATAATTTATTCATATATTGATGTCATGATTAATCTTTACATTATTTAAACGGTGTTAACCATTTGTGCATGTTCAATCGAAAATAATTAAAAGCTATAAGAAAACTTACTTATGTTCACTTAGCACACAATATGCGTATTTGCACATCGTATTAAATATGGCGTCAAAAAAGGTGTCTGCGTCTCAAGCCTCAGACAATGTATTATTAGTTCTCAGTGCAAATGTGGGCAACATTGAGTGTTTTTTGATCAAAGCAGAAAGCGTTACAATGTAGGGAGAATAAAGTTCACGTATTACAAACAGTTTTTATTTCATATTATGACCCTATAATACCTACCTACAAATATAAACAAATACTTTGATTGCCTATCAAACGACTGAAGACATACATACGTCGAAACCCGTCAAAACATTTATTTTATCAATTGACCATTTAACAACTTTTTTGTTCAATATATTTACTAATGAATAGATAATATTTGTAAGTAATAGTAAGTATACAATGTCTAATAGGTAAAATATATATTAATTACTTTCTTTGTTATTTGTCTGGTAGTATTTAGTTCCCGTGGGAATAGGAAGAGTTAGAATTTATTTTCAGGTGTTTATTTAATTAACAATTATTCTATTTAATTTCTCGTGAGACAAATTTCGAACAGGTTCCCTGGATACTCAAACTATATTTATGAATTGATTTAATCCTTAATGACAAGCATTCTAAAATGTTACTAAAAAAATAACCACCATTTAAGTTCGAGTTTTATATCACTATGTTTTATAATAATAACGTTTCTCGGTTTAAAAGTTCTAATTAAAATACCTATCCTGACGAAAATAGTACATTTGTTTAGAAAATTTATTTCCCAAAATTCGTGACAAATTATAAAAATGTATAAAGTAACTGTCTCGTCTATTGAGCACAATCGTACGTGCAAAACAAACATCACAGTGAATCGGAACACCTTTATGCACATATCCCTCGGTAGATGACTCTCCCCTGCGCCTGTATCGGCCCCCCTCCCTGCACAGTGAGGGCTCCCTCAACCCCTACGTGGCCCGGGGCGGCGTAATTAAACCTCTCGCGACACTCGCCTCCTCGTTACGGTAGGTCCGGTCTTTAGAGCGCACTCCACCACGCCAATACTATCGATAAACCGTTGTATACTGATTGAATTAGGTGTTTAGTTTAATCGTCAGGTTAATTTGCAATCTCTGCTTCATTGTTTTGTGTGCACACTTAGAACGGACGTTTCTACTAATACCTTATACTAATGTCATCAGTTCTTCAACAAAGTCCCCTGTTATAGTCATTACTTATTACCCGATTTATTCAGTTTTGTGTTCCGTTTCCAGTGGTGTAACCGGTCGTGACTCGCGCCGTCCTCTGTTCGATTTTAATCACCGCCGAATATATTAGAATTTCATCATCACTTACTTTATCAGTGACTGAAAAAGCATAGTGAGGAAACCAGTATACCATAGTTCTCCACAACGATCTTCGAAATTAATGAAGTGTACCAACCCGCACTAGGCCAGCGCAACCCCTCTCATATATGTTACGCACGATATCGATTGAGTGTTTCGTTTATTAGATGTATTAACCTTTACACAATAACTTTGATTGGTATTTTGTAACTAGCCTCGCCAAAAAACTTTTTATGGGGTATGGGGGGCAAACGAGCAGACGATTCACCTGATGGTAAGTGACTACCGCCGCCCATAGGCACCTGCAACTCAAGTCACAAGTGCGTTGCCGGCCTTCAACGTGCGAATAGGGGAAGAGGGAGAGTGCGGGAAGGGGGAGAAGAGGGGAAGGAGAGGAGGAAGAAGGGTTAGGGCCTCCGGTAACCTTACTCTCTCGGCGAAACACAATGCAATCATTGCTAAACTGCCGGTTTTCTGTGAGGCCATGGTATCACTCCGGTCGAGCCGACCCATACGTGCCGAAGCATGGCTCTTCCACAGTTAGATAATACACGCTAACGGTTTTTTTTCCATGACAAATAATTGTGTGATGAGCACAATCATTTGTTCTGTGTCTGAATGTAATTTATCTATAATAGGTATGTATTTAGTAATATACAAGTATGTTTATCAGCAGTCTGGTTACCATAGTACAGGCTCTGCCTAGTTAGGGATTAGCCGGCCGTGTGGGAGGTGCCTTAAATTATTATCATTATTTTGTATGGCAGGTAATATAAATAACAAATCATAATTCTGATAAACACGGGTCCTAGATACGGTTTACTAGGTCGTGTTCTCGGTACTACAAATATATTAAGCATAATATCATGTTTCAATTATCTACTAGTTATACTTTACTTTATCACATACACAAGTAATTTAAGTAATCTACTATGGGTACAAGCACAATATACGTTACCTCCTAGTACATTAAAAATGAACGTAATTTTAACAGTTTAAGTTACAGTCCGAATATATAATGATCACAATGATTAAGGCGACAAAATTTCCTTATATGAAACTTGTATCACGTTTCACAGAAAGTTGTGGTCATATTTTAGGGTTGTATCCTTTATATACCAATTTAGGAAAATTCGTAATTAATAATAATAACTTTTTTTTTTTGACTCGTCGACTTTCAACTTGACACATCTCAGACACGGCAGACGGCCGTGATGATGACCCGAAACTACACAGAGCCTGTACTAGGTAACCAGTAGATATTATAGATAAATTACACCCAGACACAGAACCAACAATCGTGCTTATCACACAATTATTTGTCGTGGGTGGGAATCGAACCCAAGCAATCTTGCTTAGCAGTCAGGATTAGACCAAAAGGCCTGTCATTTTTTTTTAACAGGTATATAAGCCTTTTTTTAATATTTCGAAAGAAAGACACAAAGTACTGAAATTGTCTGAAATGTGCATCAACACGATTAGAAGCATTTTAGGAAGGAAACTTTTTAAAATATATTTTGCTTCAGGCAGATTCGACAATTTGTCGGCTTGACCTTTGTCTAACACGATATGTGTATGTATATTTTATAGTAGGTAAGTTTACTTCTGTTTATAGACTTTAATTAGGTAATAGTAATACTTCCACAGATATGTAACTTTGCCAACATCACTTTTACCACTATCAGTAACTATAACCACAAACTTCCGAAACTAAGGATCATCGAATCAATTAATCTGGCGGCAGGTGCCTCCCGTCTTCCCCCCACACAAGGGGTGGGATGCAATAATTAGGCGCAAGATTAGCCTCCAGCGAGGAAATTAACTTGAAACCCGATGTCTTCCGGCCCTATTTTAGAGACCCGCAGACAATATGGGCCGCAATTACTGGCGGCAGTTAAAGCCAGGTATCCGATTGGTTCCGTCGCGCTCTGATTGAAAATATTTCGTGTTCGTTTATTGCATTCTTGGATTTAGGATCTGCAACGCTTTTCCTACGATATATCGCACGTTGACTTCAGACAACGAGCCATTTTATTCCCACTCCATGTACGTACTAGTGTGTTAAGTTACGTGCGTTTTAAGTAAGCCTATTTATCGATAATCAAAACTATCGTTTTGACTGATATTTTAGTGTAGACGGGTAAGCTAGACTAGTGTTGGTGGTAAACCGTATTCAATTTTGAGCTCAAGAAAAAAAATTATCATGTACCTCATCCTCATAAAAAAATCTAAGAAAGGTGGCTCAACGATTTCATTGGCACTCGACTCTATATATTCTTATAACTATAACCAAGTGGTTATATACGTGAATTGTGTAACAAAGTAAGTACCTACTTTGTCACACAATTCACGTAGTTAGAATATTATGCCATAATACATCTAATATCGCACTGTAAACTCTGTTAAAAAAGCAAGGTTGTCAATTATTATTAAGTGAACTTTAGAATGGACTGACTGGGGAACTTTATGAACTTAAGAAATAGTATAACTGTTATCTAACAATGTGACAAGAAGCATTTCAGCTAAAGTTCATAAACAATAATGCTTGAAGAGGGTGGCAACTCTGACAAAATAATGAACCCAATCGTTAATCATCAAACAGACAATCGAATTCTGTGAAGTCTCCTTCTAGGTTATGAATATCTGATCGTTTCGTGATTGTTTGGTATTTCAATCAGCATTAGTGAATAAATCAATCAATGAGGATAGCCTTAACGTGCTATGAACACTATTCGTGGATAACGGAATCAATAAATAAACAATAAAAGCTACGAGGTTCTACTTCGTTACATTTACTTTATAAATGGGAGTATCTAGTTTCAACGGCCTCTGTACAAGGGAAAATACCTTTGATTTTTTGATATTTTGGTTAAGTCATTAGTAGACTGATGGAGACACAACCATCGACGATGTGACTATTAGAGAGGTGAATAATTAAACGAAAAAAGAAGAACAACGGAAAAAGCAATACGCCATCCATTCAGCTGTGCATTTGTATGTATAGGTAACTTTAATGAAGTAAATACGCCACATTAAAAAATATATTAATCGAAAAGTTGAAATTGTTGTGGGATACTGAGTAGCAACGGTAAGATACTCCGCACGAGTATTTTACCACATAATGACTACTATTTCGCAAATTAAAACCAGAACAGTCGTGAGCTGTACGGTTTACTCTCGCAGACTATGCCATCGTTTTACCATAGGTGTTACAGTGAGGTTATCAAGGGCATAAAAGGTTTTACAGGGTTGTCAACGCCGGGTTGTTACCTCTGGCCTTGCAAGTGCATATAGATAGTTTCGTTCACAAGTATGATGTAGCCGATTGGCCGTCATCTTCTTACAGGATTAGAACGAAGGGAAAAAAAACAAACACCAAAATGTCTCTATAAGTATTTCGAAAGCTTACACCAGTTTCTTGGTACTTTATAGGATTTATTATTTACTTATTAGCCACCTTTAAAGTATTAAAAATTATTATTTAACTTAAAAAATATTGATTTGTAGATATTTAACGGTGGATGAAGCTGTAAAAAGAATTGCACGTTCAACCGACTATTTCAAAAAGCGAACCCTCTTAATCTTATAACACTTCATGATATTCAACTTATAAAGTAATGTGTCAATGTGGACATAACTTAGTCTGCACAATGAGTGGAGTCGCGGACTGCGGCGGGGGTGAGCGCGGGGGTGAGGCGCGCGGGGGGAGAGGCAGTGCAGCCCGTCTCCATAGCAACCGCCCCCGCCTAATCAATTGCAGAAATATGTACGATCCATTACCACTGTATCTTGCACTCCCCAGCCCCCTCTATGCACATTGTAACTGTTTCAGTGTGGAGGCAGAAGAAGAGTTGCGAGAGGTCTGGTCGGACTGGTCGTTTTATACAGGAGAACGCTTGGCGACATTACACACACTTGGACGTGAAGAAAAGATGTATAGGCGGCTGTCGACGTGTGTTACGTCTAACTACGGTCTAACTAGACGTCGGGAGAACGGGCTTCAGTGGAAGCTAATGGCTGTGTTGTACGCTGCAGACTTGTTGCTAACTATTCATATTATTTCACTATTACCGTTCTAAAAGGGCACCATTACTACCGTTGAAATCATTTATTGCTCTAAGAGAGGATTGGGTCATCTAGGATGTGAGTGACCTATGAGATTGAAGGTTTTTCATGGACAATACCGACTAATCAACATCAATAAATAATAGTTTAAAAAACTAAAAACCACGCTTTTGTAACTAGTTGAACTAAAAAGTATATTTAGGTATTAAATGTTCTTTGTATTTTCAATGAGTTAAAATAGAGTGAATAAGAAAGAAATCATTTTAATACGTGTATATAGATTACACAAGCGGTATAACATAATAAAGTAGCAAATTATTGCCTACAAGTAACTAAAAAATGCAAAACCGCTTCTGAATTTGGTGTAATCGGAAATGTTGAAAGTTTCAACCGAGAACAAATTAGTTAGTTTTCACTCTGTGGCAACTGGCAGCCTAATATCTTTCACTTGGCCAAGGTACTGTACGTCATTCAACAGCTGAAATCCATAAATCACAGTACTCTTTAAGGAATGAGTGTATCTTGAAATTGTGGAGTTTTTTTGTCTAGTGTAAGCGTTGGATAAAAACCAACAACAAATTTTTTTTTTTTTGTTACAGTGAATACTAACCTCTTATCAGTATTGTAGCACCGTAGCTCAGCCAGTAGCTGACAGGTAACCGTAGCCTTTTGCGCGAAGCAATCGCTACGCCGTAGACCATTTTTCCTGAAATATATACAGGCGCCCACTTCACTATTCGTCAGTATTTCTATGATATGTGTGATAATGTATAGATAGCCAGGAGATAAGCAACACGTGGCTTATACAGGAGTTGAAACTGAAACAATTTCACTCTTTTGAGAAATTATTGTATGTATATAGTTTGCAACGATAAGTGATACAACTGTTGTTGCAAATGTTTATAGGCATTTGATTGCTTTCCAACAAACAAAGAAAGTTTGTCGTTTTTTACATAAATGCGTATTTATTTTTAACCGCCGACCCTAAACGGTGTCTGTCTGTAATGAATTGATTTGAATTTTACTTAGTTTTTTTTCAGATTTAATTCAAGATAATCTGTAGATACGTTTGCAGATCATTAGCTATTTTCTAATCGTTGAAAGGATTTTAGAGTCCTAGTAGTAGGTAGTAGTCCTAGTAGAGGGGGTATTTAAAATTTTTAATTTATACTTGTTAAGTTATTTTTGTAGACATAAGGTTTAAGGTTCACTTAATATTCACCAAGCTTTGATGGTAATATTTGAGCTCCGAACACAGAGGGTTACGCTATAGCCCACAACAATACACCCCTGCCACAGACCGGCGTTTTGCGAATTCGAAATCAACTTCGAAACCAAATCCAACTTACAGAGTGATTCTTTGTTCCTCTTACTACCGGGTCATTGTTAGCAATACAAAAATCTTTACAATTAAATCTTTAAAACAACCTTTTTAAATTATATATTTAATTATTCAAATAACAATTTAAATCATTGTCATTATGTCCAAGCTCGGTTTAAATAATATAGTACTTTAGGACAACTACCAACGACGAAATATATTTCTGCAGGAGAACAATGACGCAGAAGGATTAAAAAGAACGAATATGTATATTCGTTCTTTTTAATCCTTCTGCGTCATTACAATAGTTATCCCGGTGTATATCGGTGGTCCCTGGAACCGGCAGTCACAGCAACAGCACTGAACTAAAATGTCCTACAAATCTAAATATTATAAAATTAAAACAAAGCTTTTAAATATGTGAGTCAATACAATAAAAACAATCTTGCGCCACTTTTGGCATTTCTGCCTGCAAAAGTTTTACGTTACAAGATTTAGCTATCGAAATATGTCGAACACTTAGACACAACACATAATATAACGCTTGATAGTTCCTTGGCTCGTTTCGTGAGAATAACGCCAACTCTTATTCTTTAGTTTAATAGAAGGTGTCATTAGACTCGGCTGGTCCAAAGAAATGCATTTCTATATGTTGACAAGTTAGACTATAGTTGTTCGTAATTCTCTAATGCTATACATCGTTGCTTTATCTGAGTGTCTTTCTAACTGTTTTATACAACGTTTTAGTTTAACATGTTCAAACAAGCTCACAAGCCACAGGCTGTGCACCGCTCAGTACGAACCACCGCTTCCCATAAGTTCGGAAAGGATGCTTCGCTTATTGGCTTTACTGATTAACTATGTAAATAAACCTTAGAAGTCAATTTTAACCTTCTTCTAATTGTCGTATCGAAATGAAACTTTGTATATATATGTAGTTTGGATGACAACACTATAATTTGGAATCTTGCAGCTGATCTCGTGATGGAGGAGGTAAATAGTGGAACTCTTCAGTAGGAAATTAAAAATAAGAAAAACCCTACGAATCTGGGCTCATATGATTCGTTTTGACGAGTCCAAAAGATTGGGCTTGGTAACGATGGTGTGATATTGAAGCCAGGAGGTGGATAGTGGAACCCGGTTTCTACTTTTGAATTTGGTTTGCAATTAAAGTGTGTTTTCTTAGTTTTTTTAAACTACAATTATTTTAACACGGTTATCTGAGCAGTGAATGTAGTAGACCAGTCAGATAGACCTAAAAATGTTGTCCCCATCACCTGGATAATTGGCAATCCACCACTCGCACAGCCAATCTCTGGAACATTTCCGGACCGATACGACCTTCAAACCTTCAAAAGGCCGGCAACGCACTTGTGACTCTTGAGTTGCAGGTGTCCATGGGCGACGGTAGTCACTTACCATCAGGTGACCCGCCTGCTCGTTTGCCCCCTATAATATAAAAAAAAAACAGTTTCTTGTTTAAACGAGCTAATCTCTGGTACTATCAGTCAGATCTGAATAATTATTGTATTGGATAGAGTATTCATTGAGGAAGGTTATAGGCTTTGTAACATCACGCTACGATCCTTAGGAGCGGAGCAGTGACCATAAACGCAGGTCAAACTGCGGGGTACGGTTAGTGTTAATATAAATGCAGAAATAACCCTCCGTTCAATATCGTCACACTGATGGAAGTCGTTTACAGATTTATATGCATTTAGTAATATAATACTTACGTATTCCTTCCTAAGGTATTAGGATAGCAAGCTAAAAGGAAACTAGAAATATTAGCTGATATTATACTTGTATTATTTATATCAATGTATAACAACATGTCTGTCGGCAACGATGTGTTTTGGTGAAGTCACGATGCTTCATATCTGTAAAAAAAAGTTTGATTGAACTTCTTTTTATATTTAAACTGATAAAAGTTTACTAAGATTTTCAGCTAATCAATAGCAGTATTCATTTTCACTGCACGTTTATAACAATAAAGTTATCTTAAGGGAAACCTTTTAGAAATTAGCATAAGAGACAAAGGCCTGGTGGCATCGCTCAAAACTCAAGGACTTTTCCTTAAACAGTGAAAGCCTCGGAGATCTGCAGATAGTATGTTAATAAGATTAAAGGAATTTATTTTAGTACTGCTCTTCTAAAGGGAGTAATACATTCTGACTCTTCCTTCACATGCATCATCCGAAGTACAAAATATCCCTTCTGTCTACTCAGAAGGATATGACGGATATGATAAATATCAAAATAAAGATATTCTATTACTATAGTGATTAGGACTGCGTGGTTTGAACGTAAAGTATATAAGTTCATAACAAACTCTATTCTAATGAACAAACCTGTGAACGAATTATTCCAACTAGCTATTCTTCGTAAGCAGCTCAATTGTATTGATGTGATGAAGACATCTTCATGGTAAGTGTTATGTTCTTAAATATCTGTGAACAAAGAAGTATATTTGATTAAGTGTAGCTTAAATGACTATTAATGATCAAAGTTCTCTGTGGACTTATGTTTGCTGTGTTTAATCAGTTGCATGAATGGCGCAATGGTTTAAGTGGTCACCTCGCCACTATGCCGCGCGCTGAGTGTTCTTGTTGTGAGGTACAAATCCCACACGGGACAAAAATTAGTATGTTCCACAAATAGTTGTCCCGAGCCTGGATGTTCTTTGTGTCAGTTGTTTGAATAATAAAAATAAGCTAATTAGCTTTCGATTGGGCAATACGCGGCCAAAGGTGATGCGCTTTGTGAAACAGGCATTTTTGGGGACTGACATCAGTCCTCAACAATATATGTCATGTGTCACAGAGCGCGTGGGCAAATAGGATACGACGTTACAAAAAACGGATTGATAGGTATAATCAGAATCGTATGTTCCAAAGAAATGAGAGGTGGGTTTACCGAAAATGGGAACAAGCGGATCCATGTGTGAGTGATGAGCACTTACCGGATGAAGATGTTACAAATACATTTTGGCGTAACATCTGGTCGGTGCCTGTCACTCATACAGAAGGTGATTGGATGCGAGATGTTAACCGGTCATGTGAGAGTATACAAAAAATGGAACCTGTTACAATAAACACAGAGGACGTAAGTAGTGCAGTCCGTTCATTACCAAATTGGAAATCAGCTGGACCAGACGGACTGCACAACGTTTGGGCTTAAGTGGTTCCGTAGCTCACATGCTCGTTTGGCATCTCAATTCCAATCAGCTGTGAATTCAGGGTTATTACCCCATTTTATGACCACTGGCATAACCCACTTACTCTACAAATCCGGTAGTGCCATGGATCCCAAAAACTATAGACCTATTACATGCCTACCAACCGTATATAAGCTTCTAACTTCCATTCTAATACTCAAAATTCCTACACATATAAATAAAAGTTCGATCATTTCTATTTCTCAGAATGGATGTAGAAGCGGGACCCGTGGCACTAAAGAGCTCCTTATCATGGATATGGCCATTAGCCAACAGGTACGTCGTAACCGTAAGAATCTGTCGACATGTTGGATAGACTATAAGAAGGCCTATGACTCGGTTCCACATACGTGGCTTTTGAGAGTGCTAGAGTTGTATTAAATTGATACAACTCTTTGCACTTTCTTGAAGTCATGTATGAGGCAATGGGGGACGGTACTTCGCTATCCAGGATGTCGGCAGATTGCGGCAAGCGATGTACCAATAAAGATTGAGCGGGGCATATTTCAAGGTTATAGTCTGAGTCCCTTGTGATTTTGCCTGGCTTTGAACCCTCTCAGTACTCTGTTAGAGGGCTCAGGGCTAGGCTGTAGGTTGCAGAAAGATGATCTAGTTATATCTCACCTTCTATATATGGATGATTTGAAACTACTAGCCCCCACTAATTTGCAATTGATAGCGTTACTCAAGGTAACTGAAAACTTTAGCAACTCTATCAGGATGGAATTTGGTGTGGACAAGTGTGCAGTCATGCATGTAAAGAAAGGTGTGATAGTGGAATCTGAAGGAGTCGAACTTTCCGATTCAACAAAACTCAGATCTCTGTCTGCCACCGAAACCTACAAATATCTAGGTATATCACAATCATTGGGAATACCTGAATCTAATATGAAACAAGCGCTGTAGGAGCGCTTTTTTGGCCGCCTGAAAAAAGTGCTAAAAAGTCTTTTATCAGGGGGTAACAAAATGCGTGCCTGCAACGGTTGGGTCATGCCGGTTCTGATGTATTCCTTTGGTATACTTAGATGGACTCAGACGGAACTTGATGCCCTTGACAGGAGAGTCCGTACACTGCTTACTGCATTTCGAATTCACCACCCACGTTCATCGGTAATGAGGTTGTATATCCCACGAAACTTTGGAGGCCGAGGACTTTTAAACATTAAGACCTTACACAATCGTGAGATATACAACCTTAGAGAATATTTTCTTCATACTGATGTGGGTGTGCATTGTAATGTGGTTGCAGTGGACAACGGACTCACTCCGAGAAAGAGAACTGGCGCAAACCTGTAGTTCTTAGTACTAATGAGCGCAGGGAGGTATGGAAGGGCAAAGCACTTCATGGTCGTTTTTATCGGGCCCTAAATGGGCCTGATATAGACTTAAAAGCGTCCACATCTTGGCTACGGTTCGGTGATCTCTTCGGAGAAACCGAAGGTTTGTCTTTGCAATTATGGACGAAGTTGTTATGACAAATAACTATCGGAAATATATCCTGAAAGATGGTACGGTTGACATCTGTCGGGCATGCCACCGTCCCGGTGAATCTATCAGGCATATTATTTCTGGTTGTTCTTGTCTTGCCAATGGTGAATATTTACACAGACACAACCTAGTGGCCAGGATTGTACATCAACATCTTGCCCTTAAATATAACCTTGTGAATTCAGAGGTGCCGTATTACAGGTATGTGCCCGACCCAGTTCTCGAAAATGGTCGAACCACATTGTATTGGGATCGATCTATCATCACTGACAAAACTATTGTTGCAAATAAACCTGATATAGTGGTGATAGACCGATTAGGGCGCCGTGCAATGATCATCGATATCGCTGTTCCTCATGACGAGAATCTCGTGAAAGTCGAAAAAGATAAACAAATCAAATATTTGGATTTGTCTCACGAGATTGTCGATATGTGGAATGTCGAATCGGCGATCATTGTTCCGATTGTCATATCGGCTCATGGATTAATAGCCAAGAGCCTCGATCAACACCTTAAGAGGCTCGCGTTAGATGGTTGGATCAAGGGACTGATGCAGAAAACAGTTCTTCTCGACACGGCCCGTATAGTGAGGAGGTTCCTGTCTTTAGAGCCCTAACCACCGGTATCTTGGTCCCTGTACCCGATGTCGGTGGTGTACTATTTTTTATATTTTTAAATATATAATTTTTATGTACATATTTAAAAATGTAATTTATATGGTAGAAGATGAATAAAGAGAATAATAATAATAATAATAACTTCACACATCTCACACACGGCCGTCTGATCCCAAACTAGGCAGAGCCTGTACTATGGTAACCAGACTGCTGATAAACATACTTATATATTACTAAATACATACATATTATAGATAAATTACACCCAGACACAGAACAAATTATCGTGCTCATCACACAATTATTTGTCCTGGGTGGGAATCGAACCCACGACCTCTGGCTTAGCAGTCAGGGTCACTAACCACTAGACCAACAGGTTGAATGTTCATGAAGCCCCCGCGACACAGGAACATTCCTAATGCCTGAGTTGTCTTTTAAAAAAAGAGAAAGAGTAAATAATTCGCTTTTGGAACTAACTGCAGGCAACGGTGTTTTCCTCACTAATGGTCATGGTTGTAATTCTAAAGACAAAATGCCTATAATGCAGACTCACTGTCGCTTACAAAACTAAAATACATTGAGCTTTAAATATATCTGAGGTCGTACTCACCTCTACGATTATAAACATAACTATAAAGTATCATTTTTCTTGTTAGCAATAATTCTTCAAGAATAAATACACACAGATATACAACACCTACAATTAACATAAATATGAGTGCAAATGACGGCTCGGGGAGGTCAGTCGGGACTCGGGAGGCTGGAGAGCCTCCTTCCCACCCCACCGTGTATAATTACACCTCCCCGCTGCACTCTCCAGACATTTCTCATAATACCCCGCGATTATTGACAATGCGCTACTAGCGCCACCTGCCGGTGAAGGCTGAGATTAACATTGCTTATGGCCACACTATTAATCGTTTGTTTAATCTGTGGCCAGCGGTGCGCGAAATTAATTATAGTAATTATATTTGTGGCTGTGGGCCGCGCTACTGACTCGCCTGAACAGAATCTAAGAAGCTCGGATTTTCTAATATGGAAACTGCTACAAGCTTTTATAGTTTCTCTAATTAATGTTCTAAGTTAATGCCGTTTACTAATCTATAAAATGCTCGCACATTCGCGTGAAATGATGATACAAGTATTCATAGATCACGACCCTCACGCTCGCCCCTTAAAAATAACTCTAAAAAGGCGAGTGCACTCCATTATATGATTTAAAAATGATATTCAAAATCGCTATTAGGGCCAAAACGAGCGTGCCCGCTATTCTATTACCGACCCTTGGTGGAATAAATTCCATCGAAGCGCAATAATAATAAAAAAATGTCGAGAGCTTGTCGCGTGCAAAAGACGTGCGGTCACGCGGTCCTCCCTCGCGTCCCATGCCTCCCCCTCCCCCACCCCGCCCCCCGCGTCTACCCGGCCTCACCCCGCGACCTCCTCACTACTGCGCACCCTCACAGCCACCCCCGCACGAATATAATATGCATTATGCGAAATCCGTAACTCTTATGTCGGGTCCGGAGAATACCTTAAACAGGCAATTCTTCAAATAACTCTCAACGCTATACTCCATTGCATAAGGTTGAAATTCTTCATGGCAAGTCCGTCACTTGTATCATTGCGTAGACGGAGGTCGGTGCGGTTTCCTTAGGGCGGGCGAGGCCTGCACTCTCAAGATAACGCCGGGTATTAATCATAGTATTATCGGCCGACGGTGGCGTCTTTGTTATGACACCGCGTTATTGCAGTTTTTTCTCTATCTACCCTCAAGGAGCCGATAAACGCTTCAAGAGTGAATTTTCCGGGACAGATGTTTTAGTAATCCAGGGAGATACGCATAACGTCACAATAAAACATTCACTATTATGAGTATGACGTCACATGATAGGGTCACACTCACATTTATTGAGCGATAACATCTAAAACCCTATAAAGTGGTACATGAATGTTACGAATCAATATTATTTATATCATTGTTCGAATTGCAGTAACGTAGTATTATAAACCTAATGCGCAGTTGACCTTATAGATAAAAACATCTTCAACAGATTCGTTTTAAAAATACAGAGATGAAATAAACCAAGCCTTATTCTCGTCGAGAAAACATTAAGTACTAGTTGATTGTATGAAAGTCGGTTTTAATTAAGTCACAAACATCAGCTGTACAATATTAAACGGAACCCTTAGAACTTAATCTGACTCGCTATTGACCAATTATATTATTCTTAAGCGTTTTCCCAAAATCGCAATTTCACAGTGACGCCGAAATCGGCTGCCATTTAACCGCTACAATAGTTCATTCATCGTTCATTCGCTTCCAGTCAGTGGCTTCGACTGCTTTTAAGATAGTGAAGCTTTCCAAGAAAATTCTCAATAGGAAGCTGCGATGACTGGCTCAATTTGAGCTTACATATCACTGGGGACATGGCGTGGAGGGGTCGCGCAACAATTTGTGTATGATTAATGGAGGCCTCCGTGGAGGACATGAAGGAATCTGGTAAAGCCCACGGGACCGCTTTTAACTATAAAATATTTTTCGCATACTGCTCCAGGAGGCTACTGTAAGAACCATCGTTTCTTATTGAACTGTTGAACTGTCGAAACTGTGAGTTATTTTACACGAACCATTTGGAGCCACTTTTGACCGCTTAATCCCACTAATATTATAAATGTGAAAGTTTAGATGGATGGATGGATGTTTGTTATTCTTTCACGCAAAAACCACTGAACTGATTGCGATGAAACTTGGTATGTAGATAGCTGGAGACCTGGATTAACGCATAGGCTACTTTTGATCCCGGTATTTCCACGGGATCGGGACTTACGCGGGTGAAACCGCGGGGCGCTGCTAGTAATTCATAATCTGTTTAACATGAATACTTTATTTTTTTGTTAGATCCCCAAATTTTATAAATACAGCTTAAACAGTAATCGAGATATTATCCTTTAAAAATCGGCATTTTTATCACTGACTGACTGACATATAGATGAAAAACCTAACCCACTTCCCGATGACCTAGAAAGTTGAAATTTGGCGTCCAGCTGGGTAATTGTGTGTATACAAAGGAAAAAATCAAAAAACAGTAAATTTTTACCATTTAAAATATTTTGGAAACAATTAATTTTTATTAATACTTAGCGCCCTTTAAAATTATAATAACAATTTATTTTTGCAGAAGGTTTTATGGCGAAAGGAATTACTGTAAGAATTCTATTCCGAAAGAAATACATTCTCAAACAATCTTACTACTTATATTTGAAAATAATAAAAGTGTGTGATTTACAAGAGGCATAATTTGATTCCTGTTGTCTATTAACTTTTAACAGACACTTTGAAAATGTACACAATCACTATCAAAAATATAGGTTCCGCAAGGAACGATTTATCAATAAATGGGCAATGCGCTCTGTTTCTAATGTTGAAGAAAATGTACAAAATAACACAAAAAAGAAAACTATACAACGTAATATAACTTTAGAATAATGGATAAAAAATCATTTCTTTACAAAGAGTCATGATATCCCATCAAAAATATGAATGCAATAGTGAGAGCCATGTTCAATATTCAGAATGTACGCGATTTTACATATATGTTTTTGATGGGATAAATTTTACATGTAACATTTGCTCGACAGCCAATGTGACATGTAAAAAGCACTCAACGCTTTAAATATATAAAACAGGTTTTTATATTTTTAACGCGTGTTTTTTTTTACTTTTTATAAACTGTCATTTGATATGTGTTAACATATTTTAATAAACTATTTATTTGAAAACACATATCAAATGACATTGGTAAATCCTATCGCATTGAACCCATTGTTTGTTGCATAAAGTAATGTTGATAATCGATTCAAAACACCCAAACTAAAGCGTTTGAAGTAATAACGTCCAAAGCGTCTACTACCACAAACACACCGGCTAGTTAACTTGTGTATTTAAATACACGGTGTGTATGTGTGTGTGCGCAGTGGGATCATTTTTCACGTTTCATGAAGCGACGGCGCGCGGGGCACTGGATTAAAATACATTTCGCTAGTCGTCAGTGATGGATTGCCGAGGAGGGAAAGGGTTGCCCTCTCTCCTTCCTCCGAACTCCGCCGGCCTCCCAGATAAGTCTCTAGATGGGGTAAGTTCGTATATGAATGAGTAATTTTATTGATCGTTTGCAGGCAAATGAGGGTTGGGGTAATGGCGTTAGATGTCTGTAGGTAAAAATGTTATTTTGTAAAGAAGTGGTATTTCTAACAAGGTTAGATAAAATCAACCAGTATTATATATGTAGCCCGTGTGAAACATCAAATAGATGTTTTTTCGACACAGCCTTATATTAAAACGTTTGCAATAAAAAACTATTAAATTATATCAATTAATTCAATTTTGTTTAAAACATGTTTTCCGATATCAAATAAAGTTGTTCATAATACTGATGCCACTCTCTAATAGTACAACAGTTTTAACAATATTTGTACTAAAATATTTTTGTTCAACGTGTTTTAAGAAGCAACATTATCTATATCCGGTAGTATGCTGGCGCACGAGAGTCCGCGGGCAAGTCCTCAAGCCCTCTGTAGTGCTATATTAACACGACCCATTTCGCGCCATTCTCAGATCCCCGCTAACTCAGGATACTAAATCTTTTGTTTATTTATTTATTTATTGGACACCTATTGAAGTCAAATATTAAAAAACGATAACTTTAATAGGTTACAAGAAATTAAGTCTGAGAATCGTAAATTTTGAGGATGACTGACTAACGGACTGACAGATTTTCAAAAATCGATTCATCAGTCGAAACCTGAAAAATCCTCAATATCCGGTTCCCAGAAAAAAAAATTGAAATCAGGTCAAAAACATTCGACCACAAACGAATTTTGGTGAGGTATGAAAATAGTTAGGTATGCAACAAAAAACTCGTCAAGTTCATATAAAACATTTCACAAGATTTACACAACTTGACGCTTTTTTTAGTGACAAAGAGCTAGCTTTAACATTCACGGTTTTGATTACTTACGTATTTTATTCGTATCACATATCAACATACTTAAGGTGTGCGTATAAATCCAATTTATATAGATTGTAATATTGTAATATTAGACTTTCACATTGACACATTTATGGAGATTTTCAACTGTAACTCAGAAAACAACTTTCTTTACTGAGCCATTCACAGTTCTGTCCAACAGTGTAATATTTAAGAAGAAAGGACAAAAACTAGAATTTCTCCCTTTAATAGGCCACAAATTAAACGATTCATCGTTACGTGATGAAAGAACAGCTTGTAAATAAAACTGTATTGTATCGTGACAACATTACGCTCGGCCAATAAGGAAAACCTTGTAAGTTAAATCCGACATCGCACAAAACGATCCCGGTCTAGTTTTACCGCTCTAAATGTTATTTCTTTTCCCTGTAATCAACACCGCGGTAACAAGAAACGTCTCCGAACTAAAATTATTTCATACAAATATTGCCGAGTAAAGGCAAATAGGAGAAAACGGAATATTTGCGTTGTATCGTGTTTTAGGAAAAAACGGCGCCGGATGACGTTTCCGATATTTATCAATCGTAACACGCGCGGGTCTTGTACGCACTCCGTCGTATAAAGGCGCTCAGTTTCTGTAGTCGTACATACAGCACTTTTGAAGGCTTTTTCGATTCAATCTATTTTTTATCTATGGTCACCTTTTTGAAATTTTGAGAATAGGTAATTGATTGCACTTGATGAAAACTTTAACGATTTTATAACACAAATATTGCCACAAAAAAAAGCTGCTAAACTTTTAACAATCAATTAGAATTCAGCAGTACGAGAGATCTTACAGTTTTGTTTTTTCTTTACGACGAATTTACGACAGATAAGAGTAAAATATTGAACAAACACGAGCAAACCGAACACGCATCTGCATGTTCATTTTGTCATAAATAAAAGTCTATAAATATGGCATGTATGTAAACCCTTATAAACGTAGGTATTGTAAAATTGAAATCAAAACAAGACAATTTTGCAAATTGGAAGTGATTCCTACCAAATGTGAGAAATGTAGCGTTCCGTCATCTTAGTGCGTGCATCGGTCTCAGCCAGACGTTTGTCGGGAGCGGTCCGCGCGCCGGATATTTCATTTCCTACATTAAGTACGGTTAATGCGGCCATATCGCCGATATGAGCGTTAATGGGCGCAATTATCGAATGTGTACACGATACGCGCCCGCAAATATTTAGCCTGCCCCACACCCGCTAAACCTTCTGCCATTCTTACGCTCTCTTTTACGTTTATTTTATACGCAGTTCTCTCTGATTTAAGTATATGCCATTTATTTGTTACTAAAGATCGCTTGGTGGTCGAATTTCGACTAGGAGTCGTTAAATTTTGAATGTTTTATTTTCTATCAATAATAAAACCAGTATAATTTGGAATGTCATTTATAGACCCCTGTAGCTTTTTGTAGCCGATTTCAAATATTTTTCTATTTATTTTACACTAGCAGCGCCCCGCGGTTTCACCCGCGTAAGTCCCGATCCCGTGGGAATATCGAGATAAAAAGTAGCCTATATGTTAATCCAGATCTCCAGCTATATACATACCAAGTTTCATCGCAATCGGTTCAGTAGTTTTGGCGTGAAAGAGTAACAAACATCCATCTATCCATCCATACATTCTCACAAACTTTCACGTTTATAATATTAGTAGGATATTGATCTAACTTTCCACAAGATCTTTAGATTTTAGATAACATCTTCGTTATATGTAGTATGTATGTGTAACTCTTGAATGATATTATATTAATGGATACGATACTTACAAAGTTAAGGCCTCTCAAACGTCACAATTAAAACGTTGAGATAATGAATCTCATGATATGATGTGTTATTTTTGTATATAAGTGAATTTGAACAATATTAGAGAATCTGTACATGTGTTGTTAGCACGTAAGTTATGGCACTCCCATAGACACGTCGTGGCAACATGACACCGTGCGACATCGCATTAGCTGATAGGTGGCATGTTTGTGGACGCACCTTTATGTGCACTGCTTTCAACACTATCACTTTTTATGGAGTAATTGGATTTAGTTGGTGCAAACCTCTTGCTTTCGATGTAGCTTTGAACTTGGTACGCACATTGTCAAAATCAATGTTAAAAGTTCTTTTTCGGAAAAATAAATACGTAAATGAACCACATTTACTTCTATTTATATGGATAAACAACTTCGGTGGACGACAGCCGCAGGAAAGGGTTCATTTAATCGACGTAAAAGAAGGAGGTGGCTCTTATTAACACTATCTTTTCAGACTAATTGTAAACAGATTTTAATTTTAATTTTTTATTGGAGAGTTTACATCTCCAGGGTGCTCCCATACCTAAATGTTTGAAAAACGAAGCCTAATACGGCTTGATTTAGATGAAGGTCAGTTATACTTTTATTTAGAGATTATTTAATTTATACAGATAGATTTTAAAGATAAATTTTGACAAATAGTTTAATTTTTTCTTGAATATCGATTGACACATTTTAGTCATCTGGGCCCCCGTTGAACTCAAAAGTACTAGGCTCAGTCCAAGCTGTTTAACGCAAGTTGTAATCAATTCGATTCAATAAATTCAATGGAATCTAGGAACAAATAATCCAAGATACTACCTTTCCACTTTACTGGCACACTGAACAATCAATTCACTCATAACAATGAACACGTGCGAATAATAAATCACTGGAGACAACAAAAACCAACACCAGGTGTGTCGCTAACATATGATTTTTAAAACCGTCATTTATGACACTCCAAAATGTGCCGGTGCCAAAAAAACGTGTTAAATCCAAACGTCGCGTGGCGCAACTAAACATGATACTAAAAAACAGCTGCAACCAAAAAGGGTTGCGATGCGGAAGGGTTGACTACGACCCTAAAGAGTTGAACCCTTATTTTTTAGAACGCGCGACAAATTAAAGCGCGACGTTAAGAGAACCCTTTGTATGCAAAGCGCCAATAAAAAGTAGCGGCGCGTGCATGCGCGTTTTGATTTTAAACTGATTTGAATATAGAACATTTACATGTGGTTCGCGGTGGGCTGCGATTGGTCGGCGCACCGCGCGGCCTTGCGCACTGAGAGTGCACGCAGGTTGTTTAAAGTGTCACCTTTATGATCGTGTCGTTTGATTCGCTGACGGCATATGATTCGGCCTACTATTTGCATGTATGTAGATTAGTAAGCATACTTATTATGTGGTTCGTTGTTTAGCTTTGTCGTTTCATACGGCATATAGATGGGTATTTTTGTTGGGTAGTTGTAGTGATTTGCATATAGGTATCCTAAGTATGACAGTTGAATGATATAGTTTTAGCTTCTATGTATCTAGGCTTATACTTAAAAAGAATTTCTGAATTTAGGTTTGAATATTTTACGAGATTGAAATGAAATTTAGGCAATAATACAGTGGCGTAGCTATCGGAGGGCTAGACGGGGCAGTGCCCCGGGGCCTCCAAGGTCAGGGGGCCCCTCGGACTCTGACTTACAAATTATAAATTGAACTAGTGAAAATTTCGCCCATATTCGGAATATAAATAAACCAGATTTTTTAAAACCAGAAGTTATCAGGTTTGTACTAGAGTTGTAACTAAACCACTATTTATATTAAACTAGCAGCGCCCCACGGTTTCTTCCGCGGAAATCCTGGTCCCGTGAGAATATCGGGATAAAAAGCGTTAATCCAGGTCTCCACCTATCTACATACCAAGTTCCATCGCAATAGGTTTAGTGGTTTTTGCGTGAAAGAGTAACAAACATCCATCCATCCATCCAAACTTTCACATTTATGATATTAGTGGGATTGCGTACTTGATCACTTGAATATGGAGTACGACGAATCTAGATTATGACAAATCTAGAGTACGTCGAATTCGGAACACGAATACGGAACAAACGATTTTAAATAGTATAGTTGGGGCCCTAGTTTATTTTTTGCTCCAGGGCCTTTGGTTACCTAGCTACGCCACTGCAGTAATATCACGCTTATAAATTCCATTTAATGTATGTAAGAGAAAGGCAGGTAATAGACAAATCTTAATATAATTTTAAAATATCTCCATAATTTTCGGGTTAGATTTTGTATTGTCCTGGGAGTCGACACTATTTACAGGCTGATTTTTAACTGGATAAAGTAAAATGACATCTGGTGGGTTGCCGCGTTATCATAATGTAAAAAAAATAGTGTTGTATCCTGAAATATCAAGTTTAGTTAATTTATTAATTTGAATTTGCATTGATCAGTAGCCTGAATTTATAAAAAAATTGTGGTGACATTTTTAGAATATAAACTTAAGCCATGCCTACGTATTTGAATATCTTATATACAAATAAAACTGCACTGTCATTACAATTGGCGAGCCGTAATCAAGTACAACAAATTCAAACTATGCTTACAAAGAGTAAAATGCTAAATTATCCACTTCCGATCTTCCTGTTCATTTAATTTTATTTGACTAGCGAAAAAATACGCATATTACTACCACAGGCAGGTACAGTAACGTGTTTCTACATAATCAATAAATATTATAAAAAGCTAATAAAACTAATCAAATATTATAACTATTTATAATATTAAACTTCATAATTTTGTTTGATTTATATAGCATATTCTAAATAGGTAGGTAACCTATGGCTAGGACCACCAAATTAAACTGACTGTGTTGGCCTGTCTTTGCAAACTGCCTGCATGGCTTTTTTTATGGTATAGGGGGCAAACGAGCAGACGGGTCACCTGATGGTAAATGACTACCGCCGCCCATGGGCATCTGCAACTCGAGAGTCACAAGTGCCGCTCTTTAAGATGGGAGTAGGAGAAGAGGGAGAGGGTGGAAGAGTGGGAAGAGGAGGGAGAGGGGAAGGACGGGAATAAGGGAGAGGGAAGGGTTAGGGCCTCCGGTAACCTCACTCACGCGGCGAAATGCAATGCAAGCATTGCTTCACGGCCGGTTTTCTGTGAGGCCGTGGTAACGAGCGGAGTCGAGCCGGCCCATACGTGCCGAAGCATGGCTCTCCCACATAATGTAATGGTAAAAGTATTGCTTATTTACACACTACCTATATGTATATCCTTTTATCCTCCTTCTTGAATTAAGCACCTACCCTTTACTTAAAAAAAAAGTAATTAATTGTAAAGTTTTTTTAATTAAATGCCTCAATATTTGTCAGTAAATTCAATATGTCTTATAACTTATAAATTTTTAAGGTGTTCACGATCATAAAAATATGAAGGCTGAACTACAGAGTAAGTATATAATAGAGTAGTTCGGCGAATACTCTCCCATTGAATTCAAGATCGTCAAATACCAAAGCTTGACATATAAAGTGAAACTAAAATGTATAATTTTCATTAGAAGTCCGTGATGTAGTTGTAAGTCGCCGGCGGCATACACGTCCAGCATTTGCAGGAACTATGGGCTCATTAGGGGACAGCGCCCTTTGTACTGTAACTGTACCACAAGCGGTGGCCGACAGGGGGAGCCATTATCGAATTGTTTAAAATAACGAGGGACCCGCCGCTTATACTGCTAGTTAGTTGGTTCTATGTGAACGTACACGTATACTGAATTAACGTTTTGTTTGCATTGTGGCCAAACTAAATACCTACTTGAATGTGTCTACCTCACACAATACGACGTGATAACTTGAATATTTTAGCTTCAGCAAGGTCCTGATACGGCCGGTTGGAACTAATAAGAAACCTTAAGCATAATTAAGCATTGTGTCTATTAATGCGTTTGTTATTTAATCATATCACAGGTACTTGAAAATATTGAAGAAGTTCCTACAACTAATCTTGAAATTTTTAACAAAAGCACATTGTCTCTTACAGGAGATGCACATATTACGGATTTAAGGATACGTTTTTTGTTTTTCCACATGAATCTGGATATGCTACAAAAATGTAAGTTATATTTTGCAAACGATACAATAATACGAAATCCAATGGTGTATTAAGGCCATTACCCAGTTTTATTAAGTAGGGTTAAATATGCACAGATATAATTTACTTGTGAGTAGTGTAATACTCTTAAGTAATATAAACGTATATTTATAACATACTCCATTAGGGACACGGACCCAAAGATTATATTTCATGTCATGTGTGCTAACATGGTGGATTGACAAGTCCACTCGTGAGCACAACCGGTGCAATTCGATAAAATGACTGGTAAAAAACAAAGAGGTATCGTATCTTGTAAATATTTCCGCGACAAATCCCGAGTTATACATCTAATATACAAACAAATCGAGAAAGTTTAAAAACAGTGCGACCTCTAAACCTGTACTTTACTAGAACTCAAGGCTTATATATTTCACTAGCTGTGCCCGGCGCGGTTTCGCTCGCGTCCATACATTTATATATATTATTTTGCGAAGAATAAGGGTTCCCCTAATTCTTTTTAAAAAATAGAAGTAGCCTAAGTTAAACCACCATCAGCTATCTGCCAGTGAAATTCCCGTGGAAATCGGTCCACCTGTTCTGAAACCGACCTGTACCGACAGACTGAAAGACCTAGAACCCAAGTACCGTATGAACATTCGGATGCATTTAGTAAAAAGCTGTTATTATAAAATTACAAACAGACACTTAAATTTTACTTATTTGTATATGATGTACCAACTTATAGATAAATTACGCTCTCCGAGTAAAAATCAAATAAAGTAACAAAAAGATAAACCAAACAAATGCCTACCCACTAGTCACCAAAGCAAATTAAACTAAAAGAGCTTCCCAATTATATGACAAGAGTTTGAGAAAGGAACGTGATTGACAAAACACACAATAGCAATTAAATAATCCCGAATCAGTCGTAACGATCCACCTGTTCTTGGGGAAACAAGCGGAATTTCTACCGAACATAAAGGAATAGCAGTGACATCCACACATCGTTACGAGGCCCGTTTACACGCTCCGGAGATCACAAAAAAGCGCTCCATTTGGTAATTAAATTGTGCCCGGAGGCTACTGCAAACTTAAAGGGCAAACACGGCCCGCCCGAACCCACTCCTATTAAATGTTGTTACTTCACCAAATTGCTCGTCAGCTAGACTGTCCTTCCTAACCGGCCGACGGTACAAGCTTGTTACACTAATGTGTACCTCGTAATGATATTGTTGTATTGTCTATGTACTAATAACTACATATAATACTCATTATCTACTTGATGTTCTCTATCTTTGTTAACTTGGTAACAAAGTGTTTACGTTTTTCTTTTGTTGTTGTTTCAGTAATACTTAATTACAAGACATGCGTCTAATTTATATATTTATTAAGTACTGCGTTGTTTTCAATACTCATTCCTTTTTTATCTTACGTAAAAAAATATTTTTATTGTGAATTTATATGACCTGCTCTGTGTCGGGAGAAGCCTTAGGCTTGGTATGCCGAGATGTCCTGGATCCAGATCAATACAGTGTAGTGTACAATCGGCTTTGTACGCATCGACGGTCTGCAAAGTGGAAACATTGAATCCATTTTATAATGTAATTGATACAAAATACAGAGCAACAGTAACACACTGGAGTACGTCGTTTGCATCAATGCAAAAACACTTAATTACCGACTATAATAGGAAATACGTGCACTCGGCATAAGTGGTAATTTGCCTAGTTAAGTCACTGCTCATTGCTTCTACCATGTAATATATATTTGATACATATATGGTGACTTTACTCGTATTATCAATATTATATCCATTTACACAGTAAGTATAGTGCTCCCTTTCTCTCATGCCTACTATATTTTATCATGAACATTACCATTAGCCGTAAATATAAAAAAAACTTCACTACTGAACAAAAATGTTACAGCAAACGTGAACGTTAAACTCGTAACGCGAAGCTAAACAAGACCACGGTATTCGTTTTTAATAGAAATACCTAGCGAGTTAAATTTTATTGTACAGTAAAGAGAGGTCTGGTTATTACGAGACGTCCGAGCGAGGCCGGGGGTCGCACAATGGCGGGGAGACGGCTGACAGACCTATACTTGTCACAATACAAAAACACACAATACGTACAGTTTTACAATTCACATAAATTTGGGAATTAATGTCACATTTTAATTTTCAACTAACTTCAAAAAGGGTGCTCTCAATTAGGTCGATTTTTTTTGTGTATGTTTGAGCACATGAAGATAACTGAAATTTAGTCTTTCTGTTTTTCAATAGGTTAAAATAAGGATATACCCATTTCGACCAAAAGAAATAACAACTTGGAAAGAGGAAATTGACTGAAATTACAATGCTGTCGCTTTTATTTAAGATCGTTGGTCCCGCTTTTTGTTTTTTTTTACTTTAATGACTTTAACTTTATTTTATTTCTTTGGCTTTAATATAAAATAACTACCTATTTGTGGCGTATACCCTGATTTTTAAAAAAAAATGTTTTTGGCATAGAAACCAAATATACAAAGATTTGAAAATCCGTGCACACTTCCTATGATACTACAAATACATCTGTTCGTACGTGTTGCTCTCCGTTGCTCTATAGCGACTGGCTACTTGCAGTATCAGCAGGGACATATGGCGCGTGTTAAATGACTATTAACAATATGGTTATTACTATGCTATTTTATTTGCAAATGTGCGATATCCCGTACAAGCTAAGCAGAGAGGCATAGCTGCATTGTTATTCTGTAAACGGCACAATCGTTTAAGTGATCACCTCGATAACCAAGTCCAGTGCTGTGGATTCTAATCCTATATAATGGAGATAAACTAAATGAGTTAATACATTACAATTAAATGTCCAGTAGTTTAATATTATATTGTACATGTTTTAAATAGTGTTTTTAATATTGCAACCATGAGGACAGGTTTTACTTGAATTCAAGATATAGGTAACCTCAAGTATGGTTTATAAAATACAATCTGTAATTACATCTTAAACTGCAGCAGAAGTAGACTGTAACAGTAGTAAAAGTTCCATCTACCTACGTTCCACAAACACTTAACATAATAATAATAACATACATTATTTTAAAAACAAAAACCAGCATATCCTCAGTGTAATAAAATCTGAACCCATTCCATAAGGCAGGTCAAATTCGTTATTAAAGGTCAATGCTACAAAGTATATTAACTGTTGTATTCTACTTACACGACAGCTGCTGTATAAATAGAGAGTTGCCATTTATAACATAATAAATTAGGTAAAGTCTTGAAAACTTTAAACACCCTTGTGACCTATAATTTACCTGTCCTACCGAAGACGACAGTTAACACGGCAGATTATGCGCTAAAAGCCTGTCGTGTTCCGACGGTTAAACTTAAGAAGATCGCAAAGATATAACTATACTGTCAGTAACTTATAAAAGCTATTATAAGAACCCTTTTAATTGATATGTAAAGGAAAGTAGCTGCATCCTTTCTTCGACCTTGACCGCTAAAGGTTGCAGTTCGCCGACCGCTCGCCGCACTTCCCCAGCCAAAGGGATAATTACACCCAATAAAACTAGTGTACAGTTAACAGCGTTAAATTATTATTAATTAAGAGAAAGTAGTTGGCGACGATATTCACACAAAAAAATTGTGTGAGGTAAAATATGTCCATTGTTGGCACGTAAAGGGCAGCGGACATATTGCCAAATGGCACGGGACACGTCATTAGTGAGCTCATAATGGAGTAGATTCGGATGATAATAAATAAGTAAAATACTTTTAGTCTTGTAGAAAACTTTTTACCTCACTGCGGATGTTTATGATTTTAGCTAGCTATATGTCTGTATGACGCCGGGGGACCAATGCTATGGCGCACATTGAGAGAGGCCTGTGTCCAGTAGTGGATAGGCTAACAGAGATATATGGATATTTATCTGTGCCTCAAGATTTGGAATCCATTACCAGCACACGTGTTTCCTTGGACCTACAACCCCAGGTCCTTTAAGCGGGTCGTAGAAAGACATCTCTCGAGGCCGTCAAACTGAAGACCACCATTATAAGTTCGTCCGTATCTATAATGGTGGACTCCAATCTTTGGACCTTAATCTAGCTTACCATCAGGTGGGTTGTGGTTATCCCGAGGAGGAGTAACATTAGTGTTAAGTAACACTTATACTTTAGAGCAATGTGGCATGCGACCACAGCTAACCACTCTAGAATCTAGAATTATTTTGTTGTTTGGTACTTTTTAGAGTGTGATTCGATCCATAGTCAGATTTTAGTTTTAAACATATTTTTATGTTTAGTGACTTAACTGCAAATTTAGAAAAGAAAGCATTTCGCGCTATTGAGTGTACGTTAGCGTAGTTCGCGTGTGTGGGAGCGTCGATCATATTGGCAGTGTTCTCGCGAAGCCACGCCTGCACCGACGCCTTTAACTATTTTACACCAATAACTAACTAAGTGAGAACTTTATGAACACGCATGTATCGCCGCTCTATTCATCTAACAGCATAATCACTTAGAACAATGCTACAACTTTATGTAGTTCCTTTAACGTCTTTATTATTTTGATCCCCACTGAAATTGTTAATTTTATTCTCTTAACCATTGTGTGTTCGTACCCATTGTTTTATATATTCTTTACTTGCAACATTGCTCCATGTTGGCGTACTAATTGCTAATTAAGTGATTGTTTTTAAACATTTGCGACTTATAGTTTATTAGCTACGTAAATCGAGGCTCAACCACGGTAACACTTACTTATTTAAGGTACGATACCGTATAAGTTTACCTGGTCATACCGAATATGTACCACGATCTGTAAAGTTCGATAGACATAATTGTGTATATTTATTGCATAAAAATGTAAAACATGAGATGTTTTGCATAAATAGATTCAACAGCGAGGTATCCATTTCGGGTGTAGCAACATTACATTAGTATTTAGTGACAACAAATACAATTTAAAATTAATATAAAGAAATACCATTTCAAAATATATAAATAGATAATAAAATGAAAATAGACACCTACATTATTAAAAACTTAATTTGATATAAAAATAATACAAAATGAAATATTTGTACAATTTCATCAGTTAGTTACGTTGCATTGTTTTGTTATCAAAGAATTAAACACATTTTCTATTAGCCACTTTTTTAGAGCATTCTTGAATATATTGCCTTTATTTTTTACATGTACTAGAATGTGGTTAAATACCCGTATTACGTATCTATTGTATGTAATTTTATAGTAGGTAGTATTATTTATGGGAGGCAAGTTAGTATTGTGTTTATATTTACTTCGAATGTTCGTTTTAGAAATGTGTAAACTACAATAATATGAAATGTAAGGACCTAAAAACAAAGCCAGGGTCACGTTTTATTCATAATTAACGGCAGTTAACTAGTAATTAAGGTAAATATAACAATCCGACTGGGTTTAATTAGATTATAATGCTTTAATGTTTTTCCTTCTGTAATCATTTCAATTCCAGCTGATGTTATCATTAAAGGTACTTTTGCACGGATATTTAAGTTTTATAAGAAACTGTTAGAAGTTTTGTTTTTAATGTTCCAGTTATGAGACGGTGAATACAAAATGAACATTTTTATATCTTTTACATTCAGAGAGAATTAAATTCATCAAAGAAGTTCTACTATTTCTTGCTTACATACGATTTCAGCGCCTTTTTTTTTTCCTATGCCAAAGATTTAGGTACACTTATCTCCATTAACATAAGGACTAACTTAAAATACTTATTTTACCTGATTAATGGTGACATATGAAATGAAACATCGTAAATATCTGGGAAAACAAACATTTTATTTGAACCAATACAGTCTGCAGTTCTGGCGATTGGCAGCCTGTCGTACTGTAAAAAGCTTAAATTATCTCCGGAAGGTAAATGAAGCTCAACATAACAGAGCAATAACGCTTTTGAAATTGACATTAATAATAATGAGGTTTATATTACAATACTTTTCATTCCACATAAAACGATTGGAAAAAAAGACAGATATTAATATATATTTAACAAATGTAGAAATTGACGAATAGAAGATTCACAATCGCAAAGTCTGCTGGATATGTATATATAAAATGCATGGATTGTGCCGAATATACAGGTTGTTACAGAAAGGTGTGGTCAAATTTTAGGAGCGTTGTGTGTAGCCAAATACTTGATTTAAACTGTTTACTTAATGTAGCTGCACATTTCTTAACAACATATTATGAATTTTCATGTCAATTTCAATGATGAAATGCAGACATTTTCAGAAAAAATTGGACATTCCATCAAGATCCTTTATATTAAATGCCCATAGTTTCATTCATGTCAACCCTCTCTAATACGAAATATTTGCTTTATCGGTTATTACCAACCAGCCAACCAACTGTACGTAGATATAATTAATCATTTTATTATTTGGCACCGACTCAAAATTAGATTATAAAAATTTTATAGTTATTTATTTTTTGCTTTTTAGTTCTTTTCGTCGGTTTAATTTTTTTTTTAAAAGATTTTTATTAGATGATTTTTTTTCATCATCAGCTCAGCTACATGAGGTGATGATTTCTGAACGCAAATACCTGATAAAGTAATGAAAAGTAAACAGAAACACTATTCGTTCCTACAATTTTCGAAGGTTTCTCTCAATTTTATCAGGATCCCATCATCAGATCCTGACTTCCTTGGCATGGGACCACCCTTGAGGTATATATATATACCCTATCTAACTAAAAAAGAATAATCAAAATCGGTTCATAAATAACGGAGAGAGGGCTGAACAAACCTTAAAAAAATATATATATATACGGTCGAATTGAGAACCTCCTTTTTTTTCGTCAGTTAAAAAGAGACAAACATTCATAAATGGGATTTAGCCTGCGAGAGAATGGGATAGAATACAAGTATGCAACACTAAAAAGAGAAACATATTCATAAATAGGATTTAGCCGAGAGAATGAGATAGAATACAAGTATACAGTGTTTCCTATAATCTTTGCCTTTAATGTAAACGAGGTGTCATTTTTGTGCATTTGCATATTAAAATTCGTTGGTTAATTACTTTGTGTTAATTATTAAACACATCTGTGTTAATTTGACCAATAACTTTTATATAAATTATCTAAAATTAAATTTATGAACATTAATAAATTGTTTGTGTTGATTTTACTTTTTATTTCTCATTCTCTCGTAGGCTACTTTCCTGAAGTTTCACTTCTGCCGTGTGTGAATTGCACACACACACGTTTTTTATCTATTTTTGATTTTCTTACTAATCATACGAGTGCTCCATCAGATAAAATATCTGCAAGGTATTCTACAACCACAAATACTTACATCAATGGTAATATAAGAAAACAATAAGCATAAAATAATGTAACATTTGTAGGCCGAGATTGTAATGAGACTTAGTATAACTTCATGTCATTGTAAGTATTATTCTGATAATGCTTTTGTTATAGTACTAGTGAACAAAAAAGTTTCAAAGTTTTATTAAAGGTACATCTGTATTGAGACTAAACCAGAACTTCTGTGGTAATTCCAAGCGAACATTCCAACTTGGAACAAACAACATCACATGAGCGGCTCATTCTAAGATCATGCCGCATAATCACTAGAAAAATTTGCCTCCGCCAACAATTTGTGCCCATTACCAGCGAGTCAGAGTTCAAAGTCTGACGATTCTAATATGTACACTTTGAAACTTCAAAGCCTATATCAAAACCGTCCTTATTAACAAAGTATAGAATTCAATTTGAAATTTTCTTTTCTAAACGTCGCATCAGGAAACACAACATCGCTGCTGAATAAATTTGAATTGTATTCTTAAGGAATTTAGACTAATTTTTATAAGTTGTCGGCGCTTTCTTTGATAGTAGTGATACAAGGCGAATTCGGCAGAGTGGCAGTTTAAGTATGCTAATTTAGGCAATTGGGATCGTGCGAGGAGGATGTTGGAGGATAACTGCGGCCTCGGCGAGGTCGGAGGCACACGCGACGTTTTAGGCCCTGAATGCCATGGTGCAATTGAAGGCGATCGCGATAGCCTTGTTGGCCGTTGGCCAATTGTAACAAGACTGTCGTGCATAATTTTTCAATGAACGATCAATCTCTAGGTTCATTTGTTTTAACATCACAAATGACATAGAAACTTTACAGGGTACCAGGTAAAGTATGCAATTTGGGGTTTGGTGACAGTGTACCTACTATTCTCTAAAACTATTACGGTTAACGAATTAGAACTATGTTTATCAGAATATAGAACCCTTTACCATAAAATAGTTTGATTATGACCAGCAGTGGTGACAGTGACGTAACAATAGGATGGCAGGGCGGGCAAAATGCCACGGGCCCACGACCCGCGGGGCCCCCGGCCACCAAAGGCTCTAAACACAGGAGGCACTAATAATAAAATTTATGAAAAAAAATATTAATTTTGTATTTATTAAATATAAGTTATGTGTGCTAGTGAGACTCACACACATCCGATGAATTAGCCACGGGCCTCAGACGGTATAGTTACGCGTCTGAGTGCTGATCACAAGGTAGAGATTCTTATATAAAAAAATCAATTATGAAATTGAATTAACTACTAATTTCATAATTGATTGTAAATGTGTTGATTATTATTAAAAACGACGAAACACACAAGATAAGTGGGCACAACTTCACAGACTTGACGACATTATAATAAAAGGACAAGACTTATTACTTATGTCTTTAATTAATATGATAATGTATGTACCCTGAACGCCCAACGTACCTAACTGTCAATACAATTTAGGTATAAGTAGGACGTATCTATACATCTATACAAATAAATAAAATTGGAGGGTCTATTTGTAATATTAAAATAACCGCTTTTTACTAAGTCCACTTGGATGTATACACGAAACATATACCAAAACATAATTTTTTACAATTTTTGTCTGTTTGTCTGTCTGTTTGTTTGTTTGTTTCGGCTAATCTCCGGAACGGGTGGATCGATTTCCGCAGGACTTGCACAGGCAGATAGCTGGTGTTATAAGGAGTAACTTAGGCTACTTTTATTTTTGAAAAAGAATTAGGGGTCCGCGCAAAATATATAAATATGTACACGCGAGGGAAGCGGCGCGGGAACTGCTATCTTATACATAAGTAAAAAAAAACTACTACTATACTTATCAAATATACTACACTCTATCAAATTAAATACAGGGGTTTAGGCATTGAAACTTAACAGACAGACACAGAAAAAGTCACTTTCACATTTATAATATTAGTATATATTTTCGCATGGCCTGCCTGAGGGATTAATCGCCTTATGACTTTATGAATTATATTTTTCTAAGAACAACAGTAATCTCGTCTTCATAAAACAAAGGAAAACGAAAATATTTCTTTGCAACACTAATCGCACATTACGTCTGCGTTTCTACCAGAGGTGTGCGAGGAAGCTGAGCGGTGCGGGGATGCGTAGCAGAGCTGTGAAACGCTGTGTAGATGAGCGTTGCTAAAATGCAGAACAGACTCGTTTCAGGGCGAGAGCGGGTGCCACAAAAACCGTCCTTTGACTGAATGCAAACAAGGCAGACATCCTCGCTCGCATCCCTCGCAAACATTTCACTATCCACTGAACCCTTTTCCACCAAAGCTGCGCTGAGCGAAGCTAGGAAAATAAGGTGATACCATTGGTAATTTTTTCCCTCGCACACCTCTGGTGGAAACGCAGCGTAATAGCATTCTTAACTAACCTCTTCAACCAAGTGTGGATTTATGTCGATATGTTTCTACTGGGTGGGGGTTCGTACCCCCGACCTCGGACAGTACCTTCTCATTTGTGAACCAGAGGACTGGTCACACCTTTAACGTGGGCTTTTTTTTATTCACAACAATATTCATCCATCATTCATGTTTCATATGAATTTTACTGACTTAAATTTTGCAATAATCAATGTGCATAATACACGCTTTAGGTAGTCTACTATAAAAACCAGACCTTTGACTTTATGCGTGCTGTATTAACAGGTCCTTTACAGGTTAACAAATTAAATTGTAGGTACCCAAATATCCCACACATACGAGTGTGATAGCTCAAGATTAACGTAAAGATCCGACCTGAACATTGTGTTGCATCCCTTTTTTGTCAGGGCCGTCAAAACTAGTCTAACTCGATATAAAGTGGAATGCGTCTCGCTACTGTTTTGTTGCGTTCCGCAAACTTTATACCGTTAAATTTGAATCCGCAATGTAGAGGGCGGTAGTGGGCGCGCGGGGCAATCTGCGCCGCGGCCGGTATGCGCATGCGCGTTGTCGCCGACTGATGGATGACAGGTGAAGGCGGCGCCGTAAAGGCACAGGGCCGCCCGCTCCCGTCAAATAAATATTATCCTAGTCCGGGAATGTAACATGACTTTAGTAATTAAACTCATCTCTCATTCCTCTCAACTACATATCAGCTCCACTTCAAAGATCGCGACGCTAATGAGTGCTCTTAATTTAGAAGCTATATAATTTTATTGAGATCCGTAAACAGTATACTATTTGTCATTAATGTTAAAACAGCTGGACATATTATTATAATTAACAAAATTAAATGCTGCGATTCACAACTGGTTCACAGACAACACAGGCTACCGTTTTTTTTAACTAAAGGTTTTTAAAGTTACGATGGTTCCTAGATAATGTGTGGTAGCCCTGTTGGGTCCACAGCTCATTAGAGATTCGCGGAGCGCGTTCGGCGGGGTCGGCGACAAGCCTGCGGTGGCGCACAAAGCCGCCGCCAGCAGCTCGAGCGCAGCGCCCGCCGCATCACACACACCGGCACACTTAGCGTAATTCCGCACGATACTTGCCAAATGATCAATCATTAGTATGGTAAGCATTACACGACTCCAATTATTTGTAGCTATCTGTAATCGCACACTTTATTTAGAGGATATAACATAATGTCATATACTATACCAGCGCTCTGATCGAGGCGCAGGAACTCTTGCCAACTTTAATTACCTAAAAATAACTAAATCTACCGTCACTTTCAATTTTTTATTTGTTACAACGTGGCAAACAAGTACAGAACCTGCCAGATGACAAGTGGTTACCAGGGCCTGTCAAACTTTAGAACACTAGAATTGTAATTTGGCTGTTATCAACTTTGTTCCCCGTCCCATGAATTTTTACACTATTATCTTATCTGTGGCTTAACTAGCAAAACACAATAAATATAAGTAGTGTGATGGAGTCGAGGCATTCTCTTTATAGAGGTGTGTTTCTCCAGACAGGCGGCTGCAATTTAAGCAGCAACCTACTGTGCCCTGCTTCCATGACTGCGATGATTCAAAGCGTTCAACAATTTTGATGAGGACACCTGTTATCAGCATGTACTGTCTTATTGCAGAGTATTTTCCTTCTAATATGTACTTGTGACCTGTCTGTTGATAAATAAGTAAGTGCCTCAGTTGGCAAATATCAAATAAATGTGTATTATAGAGAATTATACTTTAATACATATTTGTTATAATGTTAGTATAATAGGTTAATAAAAATATAAAGATGATAACAAATTGTAAGTAATTTATATCGATATAAAACAAGTAAGTATCGAATAAAATGCATAAGGTAATGAAATAAACTAGCGTAGCTGCGGTGCGTTCCGTTCGGCACAGAGCGAATCGGAAGGGTGATGCGGGACGCGGGAATTCTCAGAAATTGCGCGTGCGCATCTCAACGATCATAAATCGCTGAAAGGAATTTGGATATAGATAGACTGAGAACGTAACTCAACTAGATTAATTCAATACATTTTTTTGTTTTTTACTGTCAATAAAAATATCAGTTTGTGTCTTAAGTATTTGAATTTAACAGTTATATTGAAATTTACTTTAACTTCAACCGTTTTGCTGTAGATAGGTGTTATCAAATGAAAATAAAGTATTTACCTAAGTAACAAATTAACATTTATACACATTTGAAGCTTTATTTCCGTTTGAACACACACATCAAAAGTGTCTGTACCTTTAAAAAAAAAAGAAAATTATCCAATTAATATTTACCAAATCTAGTCTTCCAGACTGGCTTCTTACTTTAATTCCTAATGTTTAATAACTTTTCCCTATATTTTGTAAAAATTAAGAAAAATTGCAATTTTTGGGAAATTAACCTAAGTTAATGTCGTCAATTAAATGGATTTTGATATAGATTTTGATGAGATTTAAAAGGATCTTTTAAATTTTTAATCTAAAGATAATAAAAATAATAATCTGTGTTTCCACTATTGACACGAATCACACAATCACAGTGATTTGGCATGCTTAAAATCAGTTCATCAAAGGTCTGGCGATTGAGCAGACCACGGCGAAACGTTGATGCGAGCATCGGCAAGAGTGCGTGTTACGACTCTAGCCGTGTGGACGTGCATTGTCGTGCATTAGTCGAAACAAGTCACCGAACCGGCTTCACAAAGGCTTGATCACGTCTGAAACTATCTTCTTCGCATAAATCTGAGCATTGAAGTTGCCCCTGATCCAAATGAGATCGGTTCTTCCACAGATTCAGAAACCGGCCCAAACCATGATTGTTCCCCCTCCATATGAATGAACTTCCTGACAAAATTTCAAACATTTTTGTCGTCCAGAGGTCCTCCAAACTCGTGTACGTTTTGTATCCGGCCTCATACCAAAACGAGATTCATCGGAAAAGCAAACACAACGCCAGTCTTCTTCCTCCCAATTTCTATGTTCGCCAGCCCATTGTAAACGGGCCCTACGATTGCGGGATGCTATAGATGGAACACACAGCGGCTTTCGGGAACGCAGACCCACTTCACGTAAACGATTTCGGATGATTTGGTCGCTTATCAGAAAGCCTGAAGAGCTGTGGAGCCCTATAACCAACATCACGGTGGTCATGGTACGATTTCGCCGAGCAGTATTTTGGATGTACCGGTCGTGTCTGCGAGTGGTGATACGAGATCGTCCTCCATGTCGCTCGGCCACGCTGATCGTGATTACTATAGCGTGTCCAGAGACGGTTTATTACGCTCTGCGTAGTGCCAAGTGCGACAGCCACAGTACGTTGCCTGGAACCAGCTTGCAACATTCCGATGGCTCTCATCATCTCTTCTCGTGTCAAATGATGTCGTCGCTCCATATCGATGCAATTTTTTCAGATCCGATGCAGAAATTGTAATGGTTTTGCAAAAACGCTATTACACACTTTTATAGGAATGGGAGGAAGGAAGGATATTTTCTATTTTTAATCAAAATTTAAAGAAAATTCTTTATTCAAATAAAGAAATTCACTAAAAAGAATCAATAACGTTCCAAAAAGGTTAAAATAATAATTCTCAATCGCGGCGATACTCTAAAACTTACTTTATCCCTAGACACTTTTGATGTGATGCGAGAAAAGAAGTTGGCAGTCCATAAAGCTTCCTATACGGTGGAGTGTACCTACTTTTTCAGTCGGACTTTGAGTCGAAAATTAATATTTTTTACGCACAATCAGCTTACAGGCATTACTGAAATGTGGACTAAATAAAAATTATGTTACCACATACATAGAACCTAGACCTATAGCTATCCACTCAGCTAAAGTAGCTTTCATTCAAAGACAAAGATAGTTAAGCAGCGAATTCAATTCCAATCACTAATCTACTGATTTGACTGACTGAATACTCTGTATGGTTTAGAGTTTCTTGCAATTTTTAGGCAGAAAAGTAAAGTTATTGACTCCGTGTTTTCACAGATAAAGCTAGATCATTAGAAAAATAAAAAATATTTTCAACATCCTTAAATGTCATGTCGCTGGTTTGCGAGAATAGTGACGGAACTAAAAATGATTGATTTTAGAGAATGGGAATGTTTTGTAATTTCTGCTAGAGTATTTTGTTCTAAATATATAATGAGCTTGTCGCTTTCTAACGAACGTTAGCACGAAATCGGCGTTGCATTTCTGTTCACCATAAAATATCAAAGATTTATGATCGTTTGGCATACTTAGTTCAATTCGACTGAATTTTGAATTACGTCGATATTCTCGCAAACCAGCGATGTCATAAAACGAAAATAGTTATAGTAAATATGTTCTTTGCAATGTATCACATTGTACAAATTTATTTCGTTAACAAAGACAAAACCCCATAAAATATATCTGCAATTCATAAACGTACCTAATCAAAAATAAATTCTATTTCCATAGGAACAAAATGAAATTATGAGACGTTCTTGTTACGTTGTAAGTCCGTGTGCGAGTCATGCTCTCAGCGTTTAATTGTGTTTAGTAGTAATTAAAGCTATAGTTTATCTGCACCGTACCGCACCGCCACGATGCGATCACGCACGTAAACTAACTATACATGCATGCATGCATGCATATGTGTACGGATTAATAGTGATCAATTGTTCATGAGCTTTATTGTACTTAGAAAACTCATAAAGATCTCTTTACTCCGAATTATCACCCTAAGAGAAGGTATCTTCTCACGATGCATAGATTTTATATCTATTGTATATTCATGACATATACTATGGGCATATTCAATGCAACGTTTGATGCGTAGTCATAGCTTTCATAAGTGCCCAACTTGACATTAATTACAGAAATGGACGGGAGAAATTTTCGCACGCATATCTAATCAGCTATGTAGGATGGCACTCATGGCACAAGATGTCCACTACTGACACAGGTTTCCACAAAGAGCTGTCTGAAGTCGTTTACATCCAACGGCTTCCTGCTACTTTGTTTAGAGTATCCGTCCATCCAGTGGGGGATATTCGACACTTCACTTGTACGACGTTCTGTCTCGCGCGAAGGAATGGAAACGACTAAGGCCTTCAGCCGCGGTATGTGCGGTCCGCAGTCCGTCTCGAAATAGAAAGGAGCGCGACCGCAGGCACCAATGCAGTCGACTGCAACTGCAGGCAATACCGCCTGCGGCTGCAATCTGCAGCTCGTCTCGGACTTGTAAGGTACAAGTCTGAGACACATGCGTAATAAGGAGCACTACACGCATACCTAATGCTTTGTTCCGTCGTTGAGTAACGATAGAGTTGAGCAATTATACAGTAGGTGTTGCGAATATTTGCAGGCGTTAACCGGTTCCCTGCTCTCTGTTTCTATACAAAAGAAAAACAGTTTCAATCCAATTATTCGTCTTTACTAGCAGACAATGTACAAATGATCTTGTCTCGCACTACATATATTCCGTTGTTACAAAAAACAAAATCAATATCAGCGTGCATGGCGCAAGTATTCGGAAGCACCGACATGTTTATCTATGAGCGCAGCGGGACCCCGGCCCGGCGGGACCGCCCGGAGGCCCGCCGAGCGCCGAGCCGCTCGCGGACCCCCACCGCTACACAATATGCTAATAATTGCTTCATAAAAACTTCTGATATTTCACTCGAAACTTATTACACAAATATGGCGAATGGTAAGAGCTGACCGAAATAAGCTATCATAAGTGATTATACCTTTAAGCGCATCGTCACAAGGCAGACTAAGAAAAACGCGACTTGTTTCGAGAACCTTGCAAAAATTTATTGAATAAATACATAAATGTAATTGGAATTAAGAACGCATTTTTAAGGTTTTGATTTAAAAATACATGTAATAATTGATTTAATTGTGATCATTATATCGACAGTTAGTAGTAAAATAATGTAGTAATTAGATTATCTTCTATTTGTATTTTAACATTCGCGGGAAAATGTTTCCGAAACAATTTTTATATTTTGGTTGTAACATTTTCTGATAAATCCGTTACACATAGATTTAAATAGAATAAATTATCTTAATTAATACATACATCTTTCTACATTTAAATAAATTACAACTTCTATTCTTTAGTTATTGTTAGTCTAGGTGTTTGTAAATATTGTTAGTCTCTGATCTTTATAGTAATAAGTAGAGTAATTTACTTTCTAAGATTTTTTACTTTTAATTAACTCAATTGGAAAGGTATCACTAATGCAATTACAGACTTGTTTAAAAAAAACCGGACAAGTGCAAGTCTGAATCGCGCACGGAGGGTTCCGTAAGCAAACAAACTTGTATGTAGGTAGTGCGACCATCTCGGGAATCGATTCTCGAAGACTTTTGCCCGTCATTTTCGAAAGACAGACTTAACTTTGCGGTTGCGATGTACGACAAAGTCAACAATCCAACCGTAAAATATAAGTTTGTAATCACAAAAACTATTGTTTTATGTGATATAACAACAAATTAACCTCTTTCGGATTTTTCCCTTTATTTGTACTGTCAGATCTTGCTTCTTACCAAATTTCATGATTCTAGGTCAATGGGAAGTACCCTATAGGTTTTGATTTACCTGCGAAATGTTCAAATTTTGTTAAAATCTATGGCTTAATGGTCGTATCTTTTAATTGCGTTAACTTAGAAGCTTTATTTTTTTTTTCAGTTTTAAGGAACCGCTGACATAAGTATTTAATGTTAATTTCAACCATATGCCTCCACGGGTTCCTGAGGAAAAGGGTCTTGACAGGCACACAGACAGACAGACAGATATAACAACAAAATAACGAGTTTCAGATTTTTTCCTTTACTTGTGTTGTGAGACCTTGCTTCTTACCAAATTTCATGATTCTAGGTCAATGTCTCTGAATTGCCTGACGTTTCGACCAGGTTGCACTGGCCGTGGTCACAGGTCACAGTCAGTCAGTCAGACAGTTAAGTTAAGTTTAAAAGTTAGTACCCTATAGATTTTGATTTAACTGCGATTTTTTTTTTAATTTGTCATACATAAGGCTTAAGTAGCCATAACCTGTGATAGCGTTGACTTAGAAGCTTGATTTTTTTACAGCTTCAAGGGACCGCAGATTTATGTAGTTGGTATCATTTCAACTTGATACGTCTACGGGTTCTTGAGAAAAAGGATCTTGACAGACAGACAGACGGACAACAAAGTGATCTTATAAGAGTTCCTTTTTTTCCTTTTGAGGAACGGAAACCTAACAATGACAACTTACAAACTACAAATAACAAATTACAAACTAAAAAATGATAAATCACCATCTTACTTGTTGCAAATGCAAAATTATATAGGTAATAGGTAATTAGCTAAGGGAATAGAGCCGCACGCTCTTATATATTTGTTTTATTATTTACTTCGCCCTTTAAGAATCTGATATCTCTATGTAAATAGGCAAAGAAAGCAAAACTGAATCAAGTACCTTATTCTCCACTGTTTTCTCGAGTGCTTAATTATGACATATATAAGTTTTCTGAAATATTCTGTAGGTAGTCTGTAGTGTTGGTATTTGTGACATCTATGATTAATCTTAGGAAAAGATTCAGTCAAGTTTTCGCTATACAGTTGAAGTACAAGTCAACAATAATTATTATTGACTAAATATTTTATTACCAGAATCAGCACCAAACAATAGATTGTTGTCGTACGTCGCGTATGTGCAAACTCTCCCCTACAGAAACAGTACGTCGATCGGACGTGCAATAAAAGAACAATGCCGTGAATGTTAAGTTACCCCTGCGCGAGACGTGAGGTCAAGCGAGGACTGGTGAGGGCGATGTGCTAACTCCACCCATGAGCTGAACCCTCTTCACAATATCTTCCGTCTGTCTAAACTTCAATCATATGTTTCAGGAAGAGGTCAAATTAAGAAATATTTCAATACCTACGTAATTCCTCGTGCATTGTTATACCTATACTTTCCTAGAAGACCGATTGTTCAAACTTAACTAGAACATTCTAAAGTTAGGTACGTTGTTATCAAGTCATAGAAAGCGTATTTTTCTTGGTCTTGTACCACAGACTTATAGCAAATTTTTAAAAACAATCATAATCAGTGAATTCGAAAACGAAGCTTGAACTTACTTTTTTTATTCTAAATTACGAAACCGTTTTAAGACAAGAAGGGATTGGAAGCGCAGTGACCTTAATATAGTTTAATTTCGAAACTGATTAACGAGGAACTCTCGCATTAACTCAAATAATTTAAGTCACTTTTCAAGTTTAAGACAAAACAGTTGTTAATAAAGTGAACATAGTAACGGCAGCCAAATCTAAGCAAACAGTTGGTGAGGATCCTGAAAGATGTTATCCATACTTTTTCTTAATCCTTCATATTTTGAGTCTCCCCTTCTCTCATAGTCTGTAGTGGAAAACTTAAATCCAAACATACATAAAACATTTGATACGCTTATCTCGGCGTTGCCCTGGAGTGGCGCTGACGGTCGGCGGGTGAGATAAGTCGCATCAATTTTTTCTGCCGCCGCTCAAAATCCCTCCAAGTTGTACTACCATCGTCCTACTCGCCACTAATATATTCCCCAGTTTATGCGGTGAATAATGAGGCCCTTACTACGGGAGCTGTGCTTACACACACTAAACACGAGAAATAAAATAAATATAATGCATTGATGTTTACAATTTCTTTGCTAAACCCTAACAAGTCGAAGAAAACAATTGGTTTTTCAAATATGTAAAACTATGTGTAATATGTACTTAAATAGATATATATGTGGAAATATGTACCTATCTGAAATAAAGGTGGACTTAGTTTGTAAATAATCCACATATATTTGTTCTTTTCAACATTGTTAAATACTAACTAACCACTGCCGACGAAAGATGTCCCGACGAACATGCTTAGAAGGTACCTTTATTACCATATGAGCAAAAAAAGAAATATAAAAAAAATACAATTACGAATATAAATGCCAAAGAGACGTGCTACCGCAATCGGCTCCTGGGCCGTGGACAAAAACCGAACACAAGAAGCTCTGGTAAAAAACCGCGTCTGCGTCCGACACAAAAACAGACTTCGTGACTCGCAAAGATGTTTATTGTATGAGTCGCTGAATTTCAAGTGTTTTCAGCTTTAATGGATTGTGAGACGCTTCCAACCCTAGCTGGCACATAAAAATAATTCCAAAAATAACTCGCGGTTAAAGGACTTCGCAAACGGACACAAGTACAAAAATAGGGTATTTAAGTCTATGAATGTAGGTAATGATCAAAAAGTATAATAGTTAGATACTTTAGGCAATAGGGAAATGTTCAGTTCATGCATTTAGAAATTAAATTTATAAAACCAAAGTTTTTTATCTGTTCTACAAATATGCGAAAGGCCATGGCTACTACTTCATCAGGCCCGGCAGATCCGGCATTATTAGACGTCAACTGGATCCGGAAAAAAAATGACTCCAACTTTTATAAGGATTCCCGGGAATTGTTACTTGCACAGTCACTACCGCACCCTGCACATGCCCAACCTTACTCCATATTAGATTGCAAGTCCACAACCGACAAGAATAGAAGCTGAAAGGGTATTTTTAACCGCTGGCTGGATCCGGTAGGATTGCAATCGCCACTACCGTGTCTTTTTCTTAAATATTACCATTCACAACAGTTTTTGTAAGGGCAGAAGTACAAATCTACCAAGAATATGCTCTTTCACGATAGAATTATAAAATATAGGAGACTGAGTAATACGATTTCTTATAAAATTATGTAGTGATATTACCTACCCATTAATCAATGCTTAAAATATTTGATGTACGTAGGGTATCGTAAACAAATATATAAAATGTCGAATACATACATATATGTACATTAGATAAGCGATATATTCCGGTCGGTTAAGCGCGGCCAGTCACGGTTGAAATATTAATCATGGCCGCCGTTTCAGGCCCCATGAAGGCGGGAAATTTGATAGAGAAACTATATGTTAATGGAATAAATTGATTGCCGTCGGTGCACAGTCATGTTGAGTCAGATAGTCACTGGTTCATGTCAAACACGATATAAAAAATGTATCTGTTTGTGTCGCAATACTCGCAATAAAAGAGCGCCGGATTTGTTGCTAAAATATACAACATATAAATTCAGGAACAAGATTAACAGACAACATTACTTGTATTGAACTCTGCTAATTGATAAACATATTTTTATTATACATTGTTACTTATAACAAGAGGACATTTATTATTGAGTACAATTCTTTGAATGAACATTTGGTAATTATCACTAATTATCGTCTTAATTCTATATGAAATAATGAAAGCCTATCTAAAGCGCCTTTTGACAAATAACCTATACTGTAATAGGCGATAGGCGTTCTCTCACTAGTTCAAGCCTTATAATATGTAATTGTCTATTGTAGAAGATTTGCCAATAAACATTAACGTGCTAATGGCAATATCAAGTCACCAGCAGACAAACACTGCTCATCCATCATTTACAGCTAATGTCCTGACGACACTCCATAACCCTTTTACGGGAGATCTCTCCTGAGTCAATACCTAAATCAATCATTCATCATTAGCAGAATGTTGGCGGGCAAACTCGCTTCAATATCATAAGTACAGTCAGGACCGAAGACTGGTCACCATAAGCGTCCAAAAGTATCGAGACTATCATAGACCAAATATATTTATGTAAAACAGACTTCCTAAAATATGAGAATATAAAATATGACATTTTAAAGAAACATGTATTCCTTTGTATGTGTACACATTTTATATGTAGAATGTTTGATGTGAACTGAACATGACGTCAATCGTTGTTATTTTACTGACCTGTCATGAGGTAATGAATTTTATTTGCCTAAATATTGCATTAAAAAGTAAATTAACAACTAATTACCAAAAATATTCAGTTTGTGAATTTAGGGTAAATATTTTGTGCAGGACAGCAGTTCGTAAAAGTAAACCTGTCACCCAGAAAAACAGCGTAAATCTATTTTTTTAGACTGTAAATGTGAAAGTATTATTATATAGTAGTAGTATCCAGTCTACTCAAACCAATACCAATAGGTTAAAGTAATACAAATAGGCAAAGATTAAATGCAGTTAATCTTTGCAAACCATGCTGACCAATAATGCTTCTGACACTTGAGAGCCACGAATTGGGTTATTTTTCATTATGTGTGCGAAAAAGCGTGTTTTTTTCAACATTTCATATCTCAAAAATAAAAATACCTGTGAGCTTGAAATTCTCAGAAAATGTTGCTATTACTGATATAAATAAATGTACCAAATTTCAAAACAATCGCTTTCTAACTTTTGGAATTATTAACGATCAAAATTTTTTTCGAAGCTTAGTTGCATAATGTACCAGAGTCTGTGAGCGTCCGATTTTGTTCGAACCGGTTTCAAAAATTCAAGAAACTATTCAAATTTAATATCCCGTTGGAATTTAAAAAAAATTGATCCGATTATATAACGATTTGTTTAACAACCATAGTTTTCTACACACGTATAAAATTTTATATAGTTTTTATTTTTCAAAATAAAGCTGCCGCTTTTTCACAGCTGTAAAGCTGCAGTTTTTTTTTATTCTTTAGAATCATAATATCTACCCGCATATGAGAAAATTGTACTTCTTAATAACTCTTATTTGAAAATCATAAACATAAAACATGTCAAATGTTATACATAACAATAAAATATCAATTACTAACAAATAAATCATAGTCAAATAGAATCGTCTTACCCTAATAAGCCGTACATACAAAATCTTTCTATTTAGAATAATTATTTATAGAAAAGAGGTTTTATGTCATATCATGCGTAAGAAACGACCGGATATATCTGATCTTTGGTTTGAACACATTTATATGGACCGCTGCAAATGTGTATTTATGGTCCTGACTGTACCTATAGGTAGGTAGGTAGGAGGCGCCTTTAAACTTTATCTCAAAATCATTACTACACATCCAAAGTCAAGCTTCGGTATCATCAGAATACAAGGCCAATAACAAATTACCTATAGACAGCTACCTACATAAAGGTTTGTTCGTATTGCTAAGTATAATATTTTTATAGTTGAGTGTAAAGAGATGTATTATATCCATTTTACGGAGCCTAATTCCGTGGAACACAACGCGACATAACATCGTTTATGTCTCCGCGTTATTGTGTACTAAGCAAAATATTATAACGCAGTACTAATGCTATACGTCGCCGTGAAAAAACAATAAAACATTTAAGTACGTCACGCGTCGCGGCCGCTGTGACTATAACCTATAACAGCTATGGACAATGTCCCATACGATTTATAATGTATCTCTTTTTATTACCATAGGGCGAAGGCGGGGTGATCCGACCAGTCGAAAATGTTTTATTACTCGAGAGCCATCGTTTTGTTTTTCTTTAGGTACGTACTTACAAATTGCGTCGTCTGTTTTTGTTGCCAACGCGCGGCTGGATGGATGGATGGATTTGCCAATATTATTTTATGTCATGCCTTTTGTGAATGAATGTGTACTTTCTACGTTCTACATTAAACTAACTACCTTGTGAAACAAAAGCGGAGATAATATTTTGTAGAAACGTATTTTTATAAATCCCTAACTAATGTCCGTTGCACATAAATATGCCTGTAATAGAAAGAAAAATTAAAGAGATGATAATAGAGTATTTACGAGTTTTAAATGATCGGTGCGTATTCGCAAAGGTGTCATATGTCGCAATAATATTTCTTTGTTTCGTGACATTTCGCGTAATGACCGCAGTCGGTTACAGCCGGTTTATGTGCCTCCAAGATGTAGCCGTAATAGTAAAAAGATCTTAATACAGCATAAACCGCACATTATTTTTGTAAGTAACGTCCGGCCACGATAATTTGACATAATATTGCACTTACTAAACATAGTAATTACTATTATTCTCTAATCTACACAGGATTATGGATGTAATAAACATCGAAACGCAATATAAAAGATCATTGAAGTTTTATATTTAGCACAGATTAACAACTTAATGCTTTATTAAGCACTTTTAGCAATAACAACTGTATGTACCTACCGATGTTAAGTAACTGTGTTAAGTAAGACGGTATACGAACAAAGGAAGATTATAAGGAAATAAAACATATTTAGAACATATTTTTGTCTAAAAATTTATATTTGTGATTTTAATTCAAATTTTGTTTTTTCACAAACACAGAATAATCACACTACAACAAAATATTAAGAAAGAGTCGTCTAAACTGGGAATAACTAAATTTTTTATGACGCTAAAACTAAGTTTTAGTTTCTAAATTTAAAAGAGAACATAAATAAGTTCTTTGACTTTTCATTTCTACAAGATAAGTGCGAGTAACACTCACGGCTGAAGGTGGAACTTATACGACAAGTACTTGCTTTCTGCCAAATTTCTCAATTTGAGGACAACGATTGGGATGGGGTTTGATTTACTTTTGAGTATCCAACTACGAGCATTAAACAGCCGCATTGAAATACGTTGACTGAGAAACTTGATTTGTTAACAGCGCCGAGCTACTTTAAACCCAAGTATTTGTATTGTGTTTTTTTATTGTACTGGAAATTTATAACCCAACGTATTAGTGAGCAAAAGAAGATAAAAAAAGATTACATATTTGTGGACCAATTTGTGTAAAATATCGATAATAACAATCACTTCCTCCATAATTCCAAACAATTCATCTAGGGGTGCGTATGTAAAAAAAAGATAAAATGCAATGCGATTGAATTAACTTTTAGCAATATGTTAACTCTGATAATAAAGCTACCACCTATTTGCGAGGTAGATACCTGTAGATACTGTTCGGTAAACCACTAGTCTATATAAATAATAACTGAATGGTGTTCGTTGGTAAGCACATCACTTGAGAACGGCTAGACCGACTTGGATACTTTTTATTTTAAAATATTGATAATTATCTAAATTAGGTTAATTTGAAGCAAAGATTTTCCCATTTTTCGTACATTTTCATCAATATTTGATGAAAATGTACGAAAAATGGGAAAATTCAGGGAAAACTGGAAGTCCTTTTTTCCGTGAAATTAAAACAATTTATTCAAAATTTTGACAAGACAACGTCTGTCGGGGACGGGGCAGGTAGTTTACAATAAATATGTAGGTAGTAACGTATCGAAACGTAGTCAAGTTTGATGATTTAGAGATATTAACTACTCAGCAGATTCTTTAGATTTTATTATAGGTAAATGATGCATGCGTTTTGCAGGAACCTTCAGGTATCAGCAGATAATATCTTAACTCATGAGAATCTTCTTATAGTCAAACTTCTTACTTTACATTATTATTATTAAACCAATTAAAGGTACTTTTGAATTGTCAGGAGTCAGTCAGTATAAGATGGTCGTGAAGCTAGTTGCCTGTTCCAATACGTCGATACTATGGAGAAGAACAGACAATACACTCCAATGACACTCATTTTCAATGTTTTTTTTTACAAGTTACTTGTTACATTGCTTATAAGTGCAAATGAAATGTGAAGACAATGTAACATATTGTTAAAAAATATAAAGAGTCGCGCAAATTACCAGAGATGACCAGGCCCGACCAACGGCACCCGTTCACGAGCATAACGCACGCGCTAGCCATCGTCCAGCTCAACCATATTAAAGGGAGCTGAACGACCCGACACATACGCCACCACCGACAAAACTTCTTATGTTATAACCATATGAACATATAAAGACCTTATCTTAATGACATTGAGGTGAAATTCCACACTCATTTATAATCGCTACTTTATTTGATTTGACTGGCCTGTTGATCAAGTGGTTAGTGATCCTGACTGCTGAGCCAGAGGTCGAGGACAGATAATTTTGTGTTGAGCACGATCATTTGTTCTATGTCTGGGTGTTATTTATCTATAATATGTATATATTTAGAAATATACTAGCAACGCACGGCTACAAATTATACGCCTTAATCTTCCTCATGAATCACTCTGTCTATTAGTGAAAACCGCATGAAAATTCGTTCAGCAGTTTTTCCGTTTATCACGAACAGACAGACAGACAGACGCGGCGGCGGACTTTGTTTTATAATATGTAGTGATAAGTGTATTTATCAGCAGTTTGGTTACAATAGTACAGCCTCTGCCTAGTATGGGATCAGACGGCCGTGTGTGAGATGTGTCAAGTTAATATTATTTTATTATTATTTCACCCAAACTATGATATTATTAGTATTATAAAGAGAAAATTAATCCCTCAACTCCGGATTATGAAAAACACTTCCTGTTCTTCTAAACATAATCCTCCAGTCGAATTATTGCATTGGCCGTGTGACCACCTGCCTAAGTCCACAATAGCCCTTGCACAATCGTTCTGTGTTAGCATAGAACTCAATTATAGAAGGCGGTCGCAATTTTAAGCCTGCAATCCCCTCATTCTAACAAAAAATATTTTTTTACTCCACACGTCGATCACGCACCCTCGCGTGGGAGACTGTTCGGATTTTGTATACAGCTTAAAAAACATCCAAATTGGACTTAGTCCAACTCGTTATAAACTTCATTTTAAACACATTCTAATGTAAATTAAATGTGTTTAATTTTTAACACGCTTTTATTAGTTTCAGGTGAACTAACTAACTATGTAAGTACCTAAAGAAATCCTGGAAGTCAATTTTAACTTACTGTATATGTAGTTTGGATGACAACAACATAATTTGACGTCTTGGAGCTAATCGTATGATGGAGCCAGGAGGTGGTTAGTGGAACTCTTCAGTAAACCCCTCGAGTTTGAGCTCATATGATGAATCATACTCATCTGATGATGAAGCCAGGATTTTTTTTTACTTTCTAATCAACTCACGTTCACTCAAACAAGAAACTTCAAATAAGAAAACTCTACAGCTTTATTACATCTATAGATATAAAAATTAATCCCTATTTCCCTTGGTCACGGCATCACGCGTGAACGGCCCGACTGATTTCGCTAATTATTTTTTTCAGTGTTTGTTATTGTCGGGAGAGAGTTCTTATGAAAGAATAAACTAAGAAAGTTGCGCGGAAAATTAGAAAATTTAAGAAAACTTAACGACCATATTAACTTTTCTAATGTAACCTTAGCGCTTTTGACATAACTGTCAGTCGTTTGACAGTTTCCGCGATTGTTCAATATTCATTGTTAAGACAGGGCAACGTCTATCGGGTCATCTAGTTAGTATATAGATTTTTAAAAAAAATATTTACTTATCTTACTTACTTACTCTTTATACTTATATAGAACATTAAGAAAAAGGAAAATAAAAAGCAAAAAACACTTTCCCGCCATTTTTCTGTTGTTTTTCTGTCCGCTAAAATGAGTGAATCTAACAAAGAAATTCGATACATTCTAAAGATTTATTACAAAAAGGGAAAAATGCGACTCAAGCCGCGAAAACAATTTGTGACGTTTATGGACCTAATGCAGTTAGTAAGTAGGAAAAAGTTTGTTCAAGCGTTTTCAGTCCGGGAATTTTTATGTCAAAAATGCAGCTCGCTCGGGTCGCCCTCATACGATAAAGTCGATGCCGTTTTTGAAAAAGTTGAGCAAGATCGGCATATTAGTAGTTACGACATAACCGAGGAACTGAGGATTGACCACTAAACAGTTTTGACCCATTTAAAAAAGTCAGGCTATACAAAAAAGCTCGATGTTTAAGTGCCGCCACGAACTCACTGAAAGAAACCTAATGAATGTACTCATTTGCGATCCTCTATTGAAACATAATGAACCCGAACCATTTTTGAAAAGATTGATCACTGGTGATGTAAAATGGGTCACATACGACAAGAACGTGCGAAAAAGATCATGGTCAAAGGGTAGTCAACCTCTACAGACTGCAGCGAAACCCGGATTAATACGCAATAAGGTGATGCTGTGTGTATGGTGGGGTTGGGGGTTGGAAGGGCATCGTTCATTATGAGCTTTTACCGCCGGGCAAAACCATCGATTCAGATCTCTAGTGCCAACAACTAATGAGACAGAGAAAAGGAGTGGTTTTTCATCATGACAACGCCAGACCACACACATCTTTGGCCACTCAGCAAAAATTAAGACATTTTGGTTGGGAAGTGTTAATGCATCCACCAGATTTTCACCTGTTTCGGTCTCTTCGGAATTCTTTGCGTAGTGTTAGGTTAACATCAAGAGAGGACTGTCAAAACTACTTGTCACAGTTTTTTGATCAAAAATCCCAAGATTTCTACAACAATGGGATTATGTCACTACCTACAAGATGGCAACAAGTTATCGAACAAAATGGCACATAATATATATTATAGTTAGATGTAATTAAACTTTAAGAAAAAGTATCTTGTATTTGTATATAAAATACGAAGAAATTATTTCTCCTACCTTATATATAAAACCTCGTGTAAAACTATGTTTAGTCGTTTAAAATTACGCTTAAATATTTTATTATTTTGATGTAAGTTAAGCAATAAATATTATTATTTACCCATAGTTTCGTTTTTGCTCACAACAAAAGTTTTCAAATTGTCCAAACAGGGGCGGGGGCGATGTGTAAATTTAAACTGAGTCCCCATTACTAATGGTGCAACTGCACAGGATAATCGCCTGTGTATTCACTATTCACTTGCAATTATTGAATTTTAGTCCTTATTACAATTACGAAAAAGATTTCCTCAGTAGCATGGTTAGGGTTACCCAAAAAAATATCCTTATTCGACAAACGCCAGCTTTGTGCTTACATCAACTTCACACAAGTAATGGTCACTTGGAATATCGGTCCATTGTTATAGTTACACGATATTTTTTATCCCAACGTGGGATTTTTGTTGAGTTGGCTTAAAGAAAGCACCTACTACGGGTTTGGGCGGGACAAATACGCCTATCAATGATAGACGAATTATATTTAACTATTAAGGATAAGTACTACAATAAAATCCTACATACATTTTTTCAAAAAGAAAGTTAAATGAAGAATCCCTTACAATCCCCCTTACAATCACTAATCCCACTTGATGCGTATATGTTATAAAGAAAATTTAAAGAATGTTAAACACAAAACAGTAACACGATCCCTTATTCCCTACGTACAACATCGGCGCACACCTCCGCAAATCGTAATCCTCTTAGAAAACATTTCCAATTTAAAAAGAATTCCTCTTATCCCTCTGAGGAGGGCACGCGTAAAAAATAAAAGGAAAAACTCTGTGACACGCACTACACGCGACGGCAGATATATAACACGGTTTTTCACCGGGCCCCTCGATTCTTTACAGGTCGCTTCTTCCGTCGAGAAAGCATCTATTGAAACTCCACTCAGGCCGTGTTAGCTATCTATTTAGTATAAAAAGGGTCGAGAATTTTTCGAGATCCTTTTTTATCCGGAGGTGGGCACCCACCCTCCGTCGCCGACCCGCGCTGGCCGCTCGTTCAACCTAACTACCTCGAATATACTTACATATATTACGTATGCAGTGCCAGTCAAGCACTCAACTCATCTGTCACTGTTTACAAATAAAATATAGGCTTATAAATAAATAAATTTTACTATTTTTTTCTTAAAAAGTCATGACAAACAAATGAAAAATGGGCAATTTGTCATTTGTGAACCCCCCGTACGAGCCAACCCTAGTCGGCCGGCCTTCGTTGCGCCTCCAGCGTCAGTTCAAATATTTAAAGGGCGGCTGAATTTGATTCCATCCGTTCGGATCGCCTCTAGAACGGCCCGCAATTGGATCACACAAGCGGTTACTGCGCGGCCCGTCTCCCCGACCTCCGAGTTTTTACACTAAAATCAACTTACCCAAACAAATTTGATTTCAATAGCCCTAAGTAAACTTAAACTTGTATCAATTTGGTGCACTCTGTATTTTATTACAAATGTTACTGAATTTTGTATTCAACTGTGCATGCGTCAATATCTATTCGCCATCATGCTTAAATTGGGTAGATACCTATATAAATAAATACTTCATTATTTTAGTTAATATATAAAGACACCTACAGCGGCATAATAATAACAAACAGTATCAATTTGATAAAAGAAAATAACTGAGCTTTAGTCTTAAGCATTTAATATACTTACTACTACTTGAAAGAAAGATAGTAAAAAAATGGAATCGGTTTCATGTCAATCCCGAAATAAGAAATACGAAATATATGTGTTGTACATAGAATCCACATAAGACCGGCGGCGGCGCGCCTGGGGATCGGTTAACCCACGTTACACGACGCGCGTCCCCGACGGAGGATTCCGACTTTCCACAAAGAAAATAGCAATCAAAATTTGATTTACCGCCACCCGCGGCCATACATCAAACCGTTCTAATCCGCGGAAAGAGAGAAAGCCTAAAATCTAAGGGGATCCGACATTGCTGTCGAATTGAAAATCCTGGCGGCACGAGCCGCCTTTAATATTTATGACCGAGTAAAAAATACGTAGGCCTATGAATAAATATGCGAGATGTGTCGGTGGTGGGCCGGCGCGGAGGGTGCGTAAATAACTCAGGAAGTAAAACAGATGTAGGCACATACCAACGATACGTATAACTTGAAATTGTCAATTTATTTGCGTAAAATGTATATCTTCATAATTAACATTATTATGTCCTCTTATATCGTTAATTTAAACAATCACATTTAAAATAAAAGGATTAAAATATTACTGTTGGGAATAGATCTGAAATTTAAGGAGAAAAGTTCAGTGAAGTCTTTTATGCCAGAAATAATGACGTGATCTCATTGAAAATTAAAATTGTTGATCTTATAGTGTTAGGTCATACTCTGTCATAGTTTCTAAAGCCGAGCTGGGAAAGTGAAGAAGTCCAATGTTGAGTATCTATATGTACCTAGCTTTTATCTACTCATATCAATAGATGACCATAATCATAACTATGAAAACCGTTGAACTCACGAACATCTAAAATTCGTACTATTCGGTTAATAGTTGATGATGATGACAACATTTTGATACATTTTTATATTTGTACAATTTAATGTGATATAAATATGTAGTAGAGTTTCTTGTGATAACATCGAATATGAACGAATTATTCATTTTGTGTTCCACCCAGTCTCCACCTCGCTTACCCTATCAAACGGTCCAGAGATACATCCCGTGTATTTCTTTGCAAAATATGTATATAGCTTGCCGCCGTTCAATATTCAGTAGCATATAAAACCTTATCGGGTTTTATGAACAGCCTCTAAATTCCCCAAATACTAACACATCGCGTGCGCTATCATGAATTTTAAGTGGTTACGTTAGAGAATATTTTTCCTTATGATCTTAATGACCTTATGCATTATTTGGTAGTTGGTAAATATTAAGAGTTACATGCAACTTGTACTGATAATAGAGTTATGTGAACTGGAGCTTCACAGCAGAGTTTCAACTCAGCTCAAGCAAATATTTTCTGTGTTAGTGCTTTATATCTGAATGTGAGTCGTATAGGTACAGGACATATTATGTGTGTTAGTTCTATATTCTTGTCCTTGTTAACATACATGAAATTCTGACAAAAACCTATAAAGGAGACGCTTGTCGCATGAATCATCGGCGTACCACCTGCTGTCCGAGTAGTAAGATCGTATCGATACAATCGCAATAAAAAAATTACGCACAAGAAACAAAACTAGCATCCCCTATCGGCAATTTTGCATCGAGATCGATCGCCGGAGGGCAAAGCGGGAGGGACCGGTGAGCGATGTCGCATTAGGGAGTTTGCATGGGGTCACCGTAAGCCGTTTCCGATAAGGCCCCCCGGCGACGGACTGTTTCGGACTTTCGGCATTTTCGGCTCAATACTCGCTTATCTGCGTGGCACACTCGCCTGCAATATACGTGCTCTGAATAATGCATTCCACTGTCCACCACTCACACACAAAATTGAAATTATTTTCCTATAATACATTATTGATTGCGACGTCCAAGTTCATACCTTCCCAGCTATAAGAGTGAGATTTGCAGCGCGGGACTAGTTACTGAACCTATTTGAATTGATAGAATAATTGAATTTACTTACTATAAGTGACTGTTAGGTGGATTCCGTGTGTCAAATCTTCCGTAAGCTAAGTACTATCACGTATCAAATTAATTTCAACTTTATCTTTAGACTCTGTAGAAACAATATATTCCTAGGGTCCAATTATTTAATGGAGTGGAGTGGATATGAGACGAAACAAAGAAATGTTGTTATCACATTGTTATTTGTACCGGAGGTTAACTGTTCGAATCTTGGCCACCTGACTAAGGTAGCACCTAAGGTAGTTCGTGGCGCACCTAATAGCACAATATTTTATTGCTAAATAGCGTGGCCACAGTGACTCCATGGCGAAGCTGAGAAATTTGTTTGACAACGCGCTAGTGGCACCGCTTAGTGATGGGTCAACTCGACTTACTAATTCCAGTTAACTCGAGTCGGGTTCTCTTTAACTCAGGTTTGATCTACATAAACCAACTAAAAAGAAGATCTTTCGTGCTTTGAGTGTAATTTTTAACCGACTTCAAAAAGGAGGAGAAAGAAAGAATCTAAGTCAGCCGTTCTTTAAATATTTTAAAGGTAGGTGTTACTTGTAAAAGTTTGCTGTTAGGCTATAACAAAAACGTACATCAGTAAATAACCGAAGTATATATACGTAATTAAGCAGGAAACTGTGCAGGACTTATGAAACTCTAGTGAAGTGTAAAACATCATTTTCTTTATCAGGGAATGTCCAAAACACAAAAACGCAGTACCTGAGCCACCCCAGTCGATTAAGCTTGACATAAACTTCACGCCACCATACCAAGATTGAGATCTCGCGAGAGTCGCGATCACTACTCTCTTCCACATGACAAATGTACGTTTCCCCACTTTTTACGCGGCGAGGGTGTCACGCAAAAAAATGTATGAGGAAATTTACCTAATGGCCGCGATTCTTTATACTCCATCGCCATTGTCGCGCAGACAATGCTGTAATGGAGGGATGACGTGAGTGGACTCCTCACGACACAGCCGCCCTTTTATTCTTTTTTCATTATATTTCAAATGTTCGTGCGCTACTTGTGAATATGACGCATTAGGTACCGAATTCATACCTAATGCATCATATTAAACTATAAAACTACATTATACAAATGTGATTTTATTGCAGTAATGTTTATAGGTCCCAAGAGTAGCTAGGGCACAGCTAGTTTTGGTTCGGATGGATGAAAGAACACAAGGATAGATCGTAGACAAAAAAATTTTAACGAGATTTTGTAGATACTGTCATGGTCATATATTCTTTTCTTACATTGTCTTTGCGACATGGTAAGACCATGTATTAGATTAACAATAGTATAAATAATATGTAGGTATGTGGTGCGTGCGTACATATTGGTTTCCATTACATTGTAAAAATGTAACGATTCATATTAGGCCAATGAATATACAGTAACATTAATGAGAGTAGATAGTTGGGTATACGTAGAAACCTACTCACCATTGCTTTATAGGTACTCACCATGTTTGTAAATCAAGTAATGCTAAAATGTTTGTAGGTGTACCTTAATGACCTATGTTGTATGTTCCAGGTACTAACCATATTTGACGTAATAAATATTGATTGATATATCAATTACTAAATTGAACACAACTAAGTACTTTCCAAGCCGACTGTTTCCTATGACATACATGAGTCAACTCTCCGAGCGGTATATCTGACAGCTGTTAAGGTTATTGAACTCGTATCAGTGGTTGATCTTTCTACTTTATTTTATAATCCAAATTCTAGATAGATCTCTAAGTTTGTTACGTTTTGATTCTGGTATTTATAGCCTTCTGACATTTCCTTATTGCATGTTAAATAAGTTTTATCCCACTAATATTATAAATGTGAAAGTTTGGATGAATGGATGGATGAATGGATGGATGGATGGATGTTTGTTACTCTTTCACGCAAAAACCACTCAACCGATTGCGATGAAACTTTGTATGTAGATAGCTGGAGACCTGGATTAACGCATAGGCTACTTTTTATCGCGAAATTCCATCGGGATCAGGACTTACGCGGGTGAAACCGCGAGGCGCTGCTATTATTATATAATATTTTATCTGGCGCTCCTCAGGGCTCACATCTGGGCCCGATTCTGTTTAACTTTTTTTATCAATGATATTCCAGAATGTTTCCATTTGTCTGAAGATTTTATGTATGCTTTTGATCTCAAATTTTTGAAAATAATTAAATCGGATCAAGATGCTAGGCATCTACAAGCTGATCTCAACAGACTAATCGCATGCCTAACTAAAAAAATACGCTCGTATGAATGCAGACTCGAGCATTTTGGAATGAAAACTTTGGAACAAAGCACAAAGCTTAATGAGGCAATATTTGCTAGTAAAATTCTTTAACACCAAATTGACAGACCAAGGTTGTTAAATCTTCAGATTCTCTTCAAATTCAATGCCCCAGCCAGGATCCCGCGCAGACCAATCACACCACTCTGCCCACCTTTAGGAGGGACAGTTTTAGGTTCCAATTCTCCTTATGCCAGATTGTCTAGAACTGTAAACAGTTTAAGCGATTTGATTCACCTACATTTTGATTCCGTCACAAAATTGAGAAAATTAATCTAATTTTTTAATTATTCTTTATATAAAATTAGTTTTAAGTTTCTCTTCTAAGATAATAGCATGTTGTGGTGTTTACCTCTGAATAATTATTACATTGTCTGATGTTCTCTTTGTACAAGCTCATGTTGCATGAATGAATGTAAATAATTGTTGGTGAAATAAATAAATAACAAATAAACTAACTTTAAATAAGTAAAAAAGTGTTTTATAAAAAGTACAACCGATTTAATGCACCTGAATCATACCGTGAAACTTTTTTATTTATTCTTAGATACGGTTCAAAAGGTTTCAATCGTATGATTGAATCAGAACTGCACGAGTGGGAAGCACGTTTATACTGCATATTTCTCCTGATGAACAGGGTAACCAGATTATCTAAGGAAGGGAACAGGGATATGTACCAACCAGAAATAACTGATCTGGATGATAAGCCGATACCAGTGTCTATAGAAACTTACAACAAAGGTGTCTACAGCTGCAGCAGGCATGGTATGGATCACCACTTACCAGCTGGGCCGCATGCTCGTAGTCAGAAATTGTAAATAAATTGTTTGTATTTTTTACTTCAGCAATGTTATTTACAAGTTTTGCAGCAGTATCTATACCTCAACATTTTCAAAATAATCTAGATAGTCTAGAATGTTTTAAAAAGGTAATTAATTTATTGAAAAATCAGTGAAACATTGGGCAATTCCCCTGAAAAATAATCCAAAAATATATTTGTTATAATTATTTAAATACCTACTCCATAATATATGCAAAAAAAGTCGCGCAGCGGGCTATGGACCGATCTACCTACTTGGTATTTCTTTCGTCCTTCGGAATCTTTTTCCTACTTTGGAATTCGTAATTAGGTCATCCGATAAAGAACTAAAGTTGACTGTTGTAAGTGGACTGACATAGCTCGCAGAATAAGCACGATGAAGTGACAATGGAGGCCACGGGCTTCGTCTGTTAAAAGACCGATGGCCTTTGGAGCAAACGGGTCCTAGAATGAAGATAGCGAATCGAAGATTGGACGCTGCCAGATAGGGATGGCCTCGATGTGGAAGGCGGTGGACCGGGTACTATGGCGCACATTGAGAGAGTGGACTGCAACAGGCTGATTGATATGCAATCAACTAAGATGGTGACCAAGCACGCTGAACGCCGGATTGTAGGCGGTTACCGGAAGCTTTATACACTCGCCACATCAGAGGTATTACTCCTCACGCGTTGCGAAAACTTTTTCATCCCTCCCATAGACCTCAAGACCACGCAACATCAAACAAGTACAACTTAAAAATGTTAAATGCCTCGACTCAAAAATTCCATTAACGATTAGAAAAGAGCATGAAAAGAGAGAGATGATCTTTGAACGGCTGAACAGATTTAATTTATTTTTATTTTACACAGTCAAGTTAAACTTATAACAACCCTCCTATTTACGTTGGGGGTTAAAAAGAAATATGTAGTACTAGGCAAGCAGTGCAGTCCAACCAAGATATTTTGGGCAGCTCACAAAATTATATTATTCTTTATTTTCTTCGGGTTTTTTTCCGCTAGTGTACTTGCTTACCTAGTGAATCAAACGGTTTACAATTAATAGCTACAAAACGAATGGCAGGGGTTCCTACTCTGACCTGCACAGCTTAAACGCCTTAGATATGAATTCAGTTTGTCGTTAATTTAATAAACTAGGTATTTTTTGTGTCTTTGTATATCGTCTTTGTGTATTTGACAGGGTATACCTAATTAGTTTTTCCTCTTTTCCAAATTTCGTTTTGCAAAAAAACTAGAAAGCAGAACAAAGCTTATACTGGACGCAAATAAAATATACCCCCCTGAGAGATAATGCCCTTGTTATTATTTCACTTGTTTAATTTGTTTTTAATTAATATTCTGAAGTTGTCTTTAAAGAAATAAAAATCTTATAAATTTAGTTTATTTAAAACTTTTTTTTATATTTGACTTTATATATCATTTTCTATAGTGTTTAATATTAATGCATGTTATTTATTTATTTTCATATTCTATAGTGTTTAATATTAATGCATGCTATTATAAAAAGTATTGAAATAGGTATTTTTCACATACTTGAAAATATAAAAAAATCAATACTTAGTGAAAACTAAACATAATTTTTTTAAACAAATTAATTTAAATTACATACATATATGTAAATAAGATAAATTTATAAGATTTTTATTTCTTTATATAAGTAATAATAACGACTATAAAATAATGTGGCTTAAAAGTATACTTTTAAAGCTACAATATTAAAATATTTTAAATGAGTACAAATATGCTTTACAATACATAACAAAATATATTTATAGAGTAATATTTGGATCCATTTGGCAATAATTAATATAACTCACCATAAACGACAATTAATAAATAGTTGATCGCCTATTGCTTGATACTATCCATAAACTGCACCAGATGTTCAATTTAAAATGATCTTTTCTCACCGCTAAAACTTCACAAACCTCCTAACAAATTAAATATTAATTTAACTTAACAAAGATCTCCTGAATATGTAATAGAGGCGTTATAAACTCTACATTTAAATGAACAGGTTATTACTAGCACTTCCAACAGAATACTGCTTGGAGACGGTGCCCGGAGCACCAAGTAGGTAGTACCCGGGCATCTCCCCGGGCAAATAAAATTCAAAATTGAGCTAACCCTGCCCTACTATTGGACAACGTGCCCCTTACCCTTTTGCGCGTGTGCTAAAAAACGGAAGGGTTAAAAAGAACCCTTTTTTAAATGTTCCTCTTATTTTGCATCTCTTTCTAGCAGTCACCCTTTTTGTAGCAAGGAAACTTTTACCACCCCAACCTGACCTAATTTTGATAAAAAATTATCATGATCAGTAATTAGATTTAAAACTGGTATATTTTTAATTTAATTTAAAAATTATTATAAAGTTTTTAAATCTTCAAATAATCGAAATCCTTAGAATTAAAACCCTATTGCTTTAGTAAATACACGTGCCCCTTACAGCTATTATTTACTATATTAATTTGTCTAAAACTACTCTGAAAAGAAAATAAACAAACCTTAATCACAAATTAAATATTTTATTCACTGGATATGTAAAATTTGTCAACATTCATACCTTTGGCGCGCTGCTTATAATCCATTATACGCAGTAATATGTATCGTTGTAAGTATTTTAGATGTTCCTTATAACTACAACAGAACTTCATATAATTATTGTTGTTTTAATATGCAAGTATATAAAACTTATTATTTGAAAATAACTTACGTTTATAAGTAACCGAACCTCCGACCCCTCGTTCTTACTGAAAATGGAACGTTTCTTTAGAAATACTTTACACGCAACGCTCTCACTGGCTCTCAGTCACAGTACCAAAAGAAAAATATAAAACTTCAGTAACTATTGTTAATTTTCAAAAGTACTGTAGTGATATGAGTGATATATTAAAATTGTCGCACAAGCAGATGTCGACAATTGGCACAATTGTCGACATCTGCATCATTTGCCATAAAGAAAAATAGAATAGAATAGACTGCAATATGGAGTGACGTTTGACATTGACGTATTCAGACATTTTGATATTCAAGACTCGCCTGAATAACTTGCTCCAACTTCCTCCAAACTGAAAAAAAGATATAACAAATAGAATGACCCTGTATCATTTCGGCAATTGCTTAGCGTTAGTGTACGCCCCTTATCATATGGCGTACAAGTTTTCTGGAATGTAAGTAACATTGAGATAGGTTATAATCTAATTAATGTAAATAAATTAATCATATGCTTTTACCTTTAGATCGGAGTATGCAACGTTTTCAAAATGTGTGTATGCCGGTGGGCTGTATATCTTCACACAACTCTGCAAGATGCTGCTGTTAGCGACTTTTTTCCCAGATACAGACAGTAGTCATATCCCTGGTGAATACAATATATTTTTGGTAAATATTTTAGTATTACTTCCTAAATTAAATACTTGTTAAAATATGAGAGTAATGAGTGGATTGCCCAAATAATTTGGTTAAAATGTATGCAACAATAATCAAAATATCTGAAAGTCACATGTGGATCATTGAATTAAAAATATTTTACTGTAAATCAGATTGATTTAGAGATAAACAAGAGATTTAAAACTACTCTAGTAGTTTTGAATCTCTTGTTTTATTACATTGACCAGTATAACTTGGCCTGTCTTGTATAGACTTTGTACTATGACAGGTCAAAATATATACTGGACCTCTATAGCTTAATGAACCTGTTTTTAATTTTTTTTTACTTTAAAGCACATACTGTTTAAACATTTTAACATTGTGCACTCTTCTACACATTCAAAATATCACATTATCTCTCTTGAGCGCAATATTTGCTTAAAAAGGGATACATAGAAATCTCTTTACATATTAATACATAGATTAGAGAGATTGAAATGAAAATATTGATCAAGCGGTAACCATAATGCCACAGTTATTTATTTATTTCACATAACAATGTTATGTTATCATTATAAATTATATAGACTTGAATCACTGTTTTCCTTAACACACTTCTTAGAGTTTGGTATACAAATCTTTTATTAAACTATTCCAGGAAGTCCTGAAGGCAACGGTGGACTTTGCCGATCTTCTGGGTCTTTACTTTGCTTTGAATTCTGTGCCAGGCAAAGGTCATGCTAAGATCCTCACATCTGCAATTGGTTGGGCCAGTGCAGAGGTAAGAAAATTCTATTTAAAATGTTTATTTTTTTATTTTATAGTATAGCAAAATCCCTTTGCTGTTTCTCCTGCTGCTGTTGTATAGAATGTAGCCTTAGAGTGACACAGTGAACCAGTTTTTTTTTAAATATTAAAATAAAAACTGGCTACCAGCCAAGTAGCTGCAGCATAGGGCTCCTTAGTTGACAACTTCATCTAAGTAATTTTATACAATATTTTGCTTTTTTCTTTACAAAGTAAAAAGAACACAAAAAGTGCACAAAATGAAATTATTATGGTAATTATTTTCACATTTTTATACATCTATTTGCTCTAGGAATATGACTTGTGAACAGGGGATATAATTTAATAACAATATTAATAGTTATTTGATTTCCATTTGTATTCACATTGGCATTGACATTACGTTCCTGTCATTTATGATTTGCAGTTCCACTAATTTAATTGTAGAGCAATTATTAATTTTTTTATAAATAGGCAATAGACTGAATTACTTGAAATCCAAAAATATGTTTTTTATCTTAAAGTATTAACTATTCTTATTCCATTAATCAATATTGACCAGATATTGATTATATTTTTAAAATGACCGGCCAGCAGTAGCCAGTGTCATGTCAGCTGTCACCATCGGCAGCCATTAAAGAATGTGTCGTTTGAGGGGCCATTGTATTGAGCTCTTCACATTATACTAAAATTAATTTACGTATATATGGGTGTTTGCTATACGTAAAGTAAGACAATGACCCGTTCCATAAAGAATATTTCCTTTCGTCAACAAAGGCTTATATAGACCTTTAATCATGTATGCATATTATCCATACCACTGGGGAACATGGCAGTTTTGTTTGGTTATATTGTAGGTAGTCCATGAAAAACGTTTTGAAGATGTTTCGTTTTGAAGCAACTCAGTACAGGACTTCATACATATTGTAATATTTTAAGCAAATAAATATAACATGTAGGTAGCCATAATAATAATAACTTGCGACATCTCACACACGGCTGTCTGATCCCAAACCAGGTAGAGCCTGTACTATGGTAACCAGATTGCTGTTAAACAAACTTATATATTACCAAAGACATATCGTATGTGACAGGTCGACATGGCAATTTTCTAGTGATGTGGCATCACATACAGGTATTTTATATCGATATTTTTTTTTGGAATGCAACAAAATAAGAGTAAAATAAATTAAGTAAGGTTAATTTTTTTTTATACATGAAAATCAATATCAAACGAACTCATACTATCATTGCTACAAGCGCTTAGTGACTCTTCGGCACTAGTTCTCCGATTTCTATGATAAAATCTTCCATTCATAATATCCCTAACCTTCTACCTTCTCTGACTACTGACCCATTTCTATTTTTCCAAAGTTTCCTTTCCAAAGTTCTTGAACGTCTTGTCTATAATCAACTCAACAGCTTTCTTTTAAAGAACAATCTCCTAAATCCCTTTCAGTCTTCCGCACAGGACACAGTACAGTGACAGCATTGCAGATAATGGAAATGTAACAGTACTAAATATACTAAATGTACTATCCTTACTTGACTTCAGCAATGCATTTAATACCGTTGATTTCCACATTCTGCTTGGTATTCTGCGCTCTCTTAACATATCTCCAAGGCAATCGATTGGTTTCATAATTACCTGTTTCGGCGTCGCAGCATCGCATTCGCCTGGAAGACTCCATTTCTTCATGGTGCAATGCTGCTGTTGGTGTCCCTCAGGGTGGCGTTCTATCTCCATTACTCTTCGCAATTTTTATTAATTTTATCTCCAATCGTTTACTTTCATCCTACCACCTTTATGCCGATGACCTGCAGATATACACTCAATCACCTGTCAATCTGTTATCGTCCGCGCTAAATGTTATTAACTCGGATTTAAAACTTATAGCTGCATGGAGTAGGGACTATGGACTCAAGATTAATCCTGCAAAAACTCAGGTTTGCGTCATTGGGAGTCCCATAGTGTTTGCTAAAATTAATTAGTCACATTTGCCTCCAGTTCAGTTTAATAACACTATTATTATTCATATCAGCAGTAAAGTCAAGAACTTGGTTCAAGTCAGGTTCAAGAGGTTAGCCGTAAAGTGTATGCTGAAGCAGGATCTTTACGAAGGCTGAGGAACTTTCTTCCGACTGCTACTAAGATTACACTTGCGCAAACGCCCCTTCTTCCGATTATTGATTATGCCGACGTCAGGTATCTGAATCTCACCGAAGCACAACTTGATAAACTTGAGCGACTTCAAAATTTTTGCATCAGATTTATATTTGGCCTACGCAAATATGATCACGTTTCCCAGTTCCGTCAAAGGCTCAAATGGCTTCCACCAGGATAGCTGCTTCTTGCTTATTTTTGCATCAGCTTTCGCCGGAATACTCATATCCTTACGTTTCTATATAATATATTGTTTAATCCATTGACTCCCTGTCACCTCAAGGAGCGCTTTAAGTTCCTTCATGAGTTTCATGACACACATTTAAAATGCCTGAGGTCAACTGAAAACTTGAGACTGGAGATGCCAGGACATTCCAGCAATTTTTATGACAAATCATTTACTGTGGAAGCTGTGCGTTTATGGAATGAATTGCCTGTTGCTATCAGACAAGCACAATCGTTAACTAAGTTCAAAACAATGTTACAAGAGCATTATCTGTCACTATAAAATTAAATTTAATATATATATAAATACATTATTTATTGTGTATATGTCTATATGTAGGTATATATGTATTTTTATTTATGTATATATATATAACAGTACTTGAGTAGGTATAAGTAGGTATAATTATTGAATATTGTATGTATGTAATAGATGATAAGCATTAACAACCTTTAATTTAACGATTACCACCCGTTTAATAAAATAACTCCGGTCCATCCTAAGGTTGCCTGGAAGAGATTGCTTTGAGCGATAAGGCCGCCCTTTGTATACATTCTTTGTAAAACCTTGGTGTACAAATAAACTAATCTATCTATCTATCTATCTATCCTTTTATTCATTCTCCAGTTTCTGAACATGTTGTTCGAAATTTGCCGTAACTGTCGATATTGCATTAATTGTTACCTCTTTCAGTTTTGACAAACACAAATCGCTCTTTATATTGTGTTCCCTTACGAAGTGTTTAATGGCGGCCCAGGCTAATTCAATAGGATTTAAATCGTACATATGTATATGGAGGTAGTCTTATAATGTCATGGCCATGTCCTTTAACTATATTGTCAATTTTATAATTAATATCGTCTATATTGTTCTATAATTTCAAATAAATCTGGTCCTATCGCAAGAAATGTTATTGACTTCCAACCATTTTATCATTGCAGATTTTAGCGAACTTTTTGTTGGGGGTTTATTTAGCTTGACACTATGGTAAGGTGCGTTGGCCATTACCACAACACTGAAGGCAAAAGCTTTTCGACTACCCATTTCTCAAAATTCTCACCATTCATTTGTCCATGATAGTCGCCGGTAGCAGTACCGGCCTTAAATATCAAAGAAGCCCTCGGTATAAATCCGTTTTTGCCTCCTGCGCTGACTAGTATGAGTCTATTTCCAGAACTAGTATCTGTGAGAATCCCTTTTGATCCAGTCATGTCAAAACAAAGAAAGTTAAATTATTGTACGTTTCATCTAAATAAAAAATATGTAAATTGTGTTGTCGGAATTTTCTAATGTTCTTTAAATATTAGTAACGTTTGAAAACGAAATGTGGCTTTTCAATTAAAACACATCGTTTGGTTTGACACTAACGCCACCTGTAGCCCATTTTTGTCAACAGCCGTTGTAATGTACGAAGTTACGAACACCACAAGGAAAAGGTATTTTTTCGCGTAGCGCAACAAGTAGCTTGAGACATGTCGGAACGATTTTCTTTTGTAAATGGAATTCTGTTATAGTGTTATAAATCACTGTACGATCAAAATTCTACACAAAATGTTTGGCCTATCTTCTTCCGTTTTGTGGGCGATTTTAATTGTTTATCGGGTAAAACGTAGCCTTATCCAATATCTGATTGACAGGGTAATTATAATAATTGTTGTCCGTTCAATGCCACAATTTCCTAATACTTTTCAGGCTAGTTCTCGTGCTTGAGAATGAATTATTGGTGTTTTTGTTTTAACACGTGACGAGGAGGCGATGTGCGGGTATGCGGGGTGCGGATACATTTCATATTTCACCCAGACCTAACAAATGATCATGCTCATCACACAATTATTCATCCTGGGTCAGAATCGAACCCACTACCTATTTCTCAGAAACGATCTCTGGTGTAGCAATCAGGATCACTAAACACTAGACCAACAGGCCAGTATGTGAGAAACCGAATTCTAATAAAGTTATTCTCGATTTTTTTTAAATCAGGCTTTTAATTGTTAAAAAAATATGTGCGAATTCGTATAATAAATGTAGTATATGAAAATCCAAGTTTGATTTTGATGCAACTCAGTACAGGATTTCATACATTTTTGAACTCGTTAATTTGTAAAGCCTATTTAGCTGTGATATTTTCTCTTGAACTTCGTCATGTACATAAATATACTACTGCTGTAAATCTTTTCACATATTTATAAACCGGAATTTCATTGGAT